>CM033730.1:23423115-24023115 GCA_019671005.1 Hibiscus mutabilis
AGTTGGGAAGAATGAAAACAAGAGTGATAAGTACAAAAATGTACTTAATGAGGTAGTACTAAGTCTAACCAATTGTTATGTCAAGTTTCATGTGTCATTTAATCAAGTATAAACCTAGCTAAGGCTTCCAAGCATTAGAGTGATCTTAGCTAATGATAGAGTAGCGCAAATTCGAATAAAGAGAAAAACAAAACAAACCAAAATAAAGAACAAACCTAAAAATTCAGATTAGCTAATGATAGAGTAGCGCAAATTCAAATAAAGAGAAAAACAAAACAAAACAAACCAAAACAAAGAACAAATCTAAAAATTCAGATTTGCTTATGGTGGTGGCGTCAATAGAGGAAGCTTGAATATGTGGAGATGGCGTGATGAATTGATAGTTGTTGTTTTGTCCTCGGCACCCTCTTAGATGCAATTATCTAAGCAAGCAACCTCAAGCGGCTCTAACCCACCCTCCTAGATGCAATTACCTAGGCAAGAAAGAGTGTGAAGATGATCTCCCTCACAAGAACTCGATGGTCTTATGTTGAAGATGGCTTCTAGACAAGTTTACCGAACACTTGCAAACTCAAAGAATACTAAAATTTCCAAAGAGAACTTTTTATTAATCAATGAAATCTGCATTACAATGTGGGTGAAGCCTCCTTTATATAGGCCATGGAGAAGTTTTAATCCTACTAAATTTAGGAATTAAATACAATAAATAAATGCTAAAATCTAATCTCCTAATTAGATAAGTAATTTCTAATAATAAATAAATGCTAAAAATAAAATCCTAGTTAAATAAATCTGATCCTAATAGATATTGCATAATCCTATATTGATTTAAATTACAAATAATCAAATAAAATCTTGAAAATTCGTAATTATCCAAATATCCCGTATTAATCCCGTATAGGAATTTCTGCATGCGGTGTCTTCACTAAAATAGACGTATCTTAAGATCCAGATGTCCGATTGAGGCGTTTCAAGATGCGTTGGAAAGCTAATTAGCAGTTGGACAAGTTTTAAGAAGACATGTTGACCCATAAATGCCTGGATCCCATCCAAAAATTCGTTGCAAGTTAGCTGACTTTCCAGACTTCACAAACAGATTCAGTTTCTTGTCCAAGATGCATCGTTTTTGACCTCTATGCGTGCATTGTTTTGGCCATTATTGTTTGCATTGAACAAATTCAGATTCTTGACCAATATGAGTAATTTAACCCCGCTCTTGCATGTATCAGCTAAGGCTTTCAACCATCAAGATTATCCTAGCTAAGGATATCATACATTCGGCCAACAAGGTACAAGCAACAAGAATTCATACTTCATGAATCAAGCACAACATGCTTGCAAAACAAGAAATCAAGGAGTCATACTTTCAAGTCAAGAAACATACAAATTCATGGCATTCAAGACAAGTAACATATGATGTAGGATTGTTATTTCAATTGTTATTCATTAAACAACCTCCTTGGTACTTAATTTGTATAGGTAATCAAGTCTCCAACCAACTGTCGCCACAAGATGCATCGTAATGCTGGTTAACCCTCCTACTATCACCAAAGACCACATACGTACCCTTTTTCTGTCGCCAAATAGGGGCCTTAGCCCTGGACCGTAGTCCACCCTTACACAATGAGCTCTAGACTCTAAGGCATGCCCTTCTACCTAGTCCAACTAGCTACTAAGGTTGCTCGATTTACCATTTATTCAAGTGTTTCAAGATCAAGATCATGTCAAGCAAGTTTATTTCATATTAAGCCCTTAGGCCATTGAGCCATAGCTCACATATCATGTAATTTTCATGTTTCATTTCACCAAGATGAGATGATATCTCAAGCAAATCTTTAACATTCAATCATATTGCATCATAGCACATACAAGCATCCATGTTATCACATAATCATACTTAAGCATTCGAATTGATCATGTATACAAGGCTAGGATCAAGTTTCATGTATTACTTTAATCATCCTTCCCTTATTAGGTCAAGTTCATGATTAGATTCATTTAACATTTCAAGAATGTAACAAGAATACATTGGTTAGGACCTAGTCCTAACCCTAGAGGTAGCTACACTCACAATACTCCAAGCCAGCTAGTCTTGGATCCACACTCCTTTGTTCTTGGCTTTAGGATGATCCACTCTATCCTCTTCTACCAAGTTTACTCCTGGTTCTATCACATTACAAGTACAAACACATGTCAAAATAAGATCATATGATCACCAAATCAAGACAAAGCTACAAGCACACAACAATCACAAATCTGGCAGTATGCTCATATACATTTTCCATTACACTTTTCTACATTCTAGTTCATGTAAAACAAGTCATAATCAAAGGCCTAAAACTGTTTACAAGACAGTTTGCAAATTGCCACAAAATAGTGTGCAATTGCCTATATTGCTGCCGCCAAGGAGCTTGCACTCTAGTCACTTAATCATGCATAACTTTCATTCCGTACGTTGGAATTTCAATTGGTTTACACCTTTGGAAAGTTAACAACATTTTATTTATGACCATATAAGGCTTGCATTTTATTTCTTTTTCCAATTAATACAGTTTGTAACTTAAAGCTAGATCATTTTGCTACAGTGGATAGTTTGAATTGTCCCTAGTGTTTCTTCTCTAGATTTCAGCATACAACCCAGAGTTCAGTTCTGTTTTCTCCCAATGAATTTAGACATATCAAGGTGTTGTCCATAAAAATTTCAGCCTTAAATTCATTATATACAATTTATAGTGATTTTTCAAAGTTACTGCCCAGAACAGAGCATTCTGGTCAGATTACACATGGTTGAATTTCTAGCTTCTTAACTTATTTTAGCAAGGTCCTAACATGGAAATTTCATTCATGTTCATATTCTTACATGTATAGGTCATTATACTTCACCTACCAATGAGCTTAAAACATGGCATAATCATGTTGAACCTAATTTGATCTATTTGATCTCATTTACACACTTAATTCATCAAGTAGGCAGTCCATTGCTTAATTTAACTAGTCCAATTAGTTGTAGTCATTTTCCAGCAACATATCTATTCAATTCAATCTTAATTTTACATAGAAACATTCTCAAAATAGGGTTCTATGTTCATTTAACATGTTTACACAATTTCTCCATCGAAACAGTTCCTAATCAAGATTGTTTTCAATCAAGCACATATTTCTCGATTTTCCAGCAACTATACATATATCTCATTAGCAATTTAGATTCTAGCATTCAATTTCCAAGATCTAATTGAAGCTTTCATAACCCTAACATGCATAACAATCATTCAATTCAATTTACACAACAAGAACATCATCAATAACTCATTCAATCAAGTTGCTAGGGAGAAAGGATTTAAAATCCACTTACAATCTTCCTAGCTATTCAATTTTCATGCAATTGTGATCTCATGCAAGCTTTCTTCCTCTCAACAATGGTGATTTTCGCTCCCCTTTCTCTCTCTCAAATTTTCGGCCAAGATGGTGATAATGGGAGGAAGATGACAATATTTTTGGTCATTATTCTCCCAAGACACAAGTCATCATCCAAATTGGCACATGTTCTCTTCCAATGAGAACATGTGTCAAGGCCTCCATTTAATTAAATTTTACATGCAATCAATAGAGTATTGCATGTTTACATTTCCATCCTTTCATTTATGCCTCCTAGTTTTCATTTCAATTTAATTTGGTTCAATTTCACTTTTTGATTTATAAGGATGGCCAATGTTCATTCTTCTTTTAAATTGATTAGTTTATGAAGTCAATTAGCATATAGTTTAGATAGTGGTAACATTTCTAGGCCAATTTTAGGGTGTTACAACCAGAACCCAATTCTGATTAGATTGGTTTTTTGGATGTTACAAAATGATTTTAATATGTTGAAATATGATACAAGTGGTTTTAGTGACCAATTATGCCATGTGATCTTTTTAAATGAGTTTTAAATGTATTTTTCTTAAATAAAAATGGTTTAAAAATATAACTAATATTAAATTGATTTAATTAAAATATTTTTATCAAAAAGTGAATTACAGTTAATTAGTTTTTATGGAAGATAACTTTCTCATCATATTTTCTCTCAAAAATATTTTTCATTGATTTCCTAAAATCCTAATTCTTCCATGAAATCCTAAAGGTTTCTCTTAAATATTTTACCAAATAATTCCTATTTTATATTGATTTCATCTTTGATTTCCTAATCTCTTAAAATCAATTAATTCAAGTGTTTGGAAGATCACGTCAAATTTTAGAGATTTTCACTCAAAACTTGATTCAATCAACTGCAAGGTATAAGAATGATTCTTATTGAAATTCAACATGTTATGTATTCCTAATCCTTGATTTTATTGTCTTTTAATTGTTTTAAATGAGAATTAATGTTGTAATTGGATTTCTTTGAATTCTTATGAAATCTTAATTGATTGGTGAAAATGAGTTGAAATAGATTTGATCACTATGATTTCAAATGGGTTAGAAGTAATCCAAAACTCAATTTTCTAAAAATAATCCTGGAAGTGAATTAATTGATTAAATTAGATTAGTGGTTTTTGATGTTTATGAGTTGAATGATGTCGATCTGGATTCCTAAGTGTTAGCTGCTGTAAGTAGGGTGTTTTTTATGATAATGGATGTGTTTTAAAGTCGATAAGTGATGAGTTATGGCTAGGTTTGAGTTAAGAATGATTTTGGAAGTCTGTTATGAAGATTTTCGGTTGTTAGAATGTGAATTAGGTTAGATTACATCAATGCTCTGTTTGTTGGGAATTATTGGATGTGCATTGATGTTAGTTTATATGTTATTGAGTTGTAGAACCATCGAAATCGCATTCGAAAGCCTCAAGTTGATTTTTCACCGATATTAGCTATTGAACAAACTGAGGCGTGTGGGAGAAAGCTTGTCGGTGAGTGCAAATGTGTTTTGCTTTTCAAGCAAGGCATTTAACATGATTTGGTTTAGAATCATGGGCTACATACTTGTTGTTTTTATGATGCATTATATGATATGATATGATTTATCAAGAATGAGGATGCTTATGTGCATCGATATAAGTTTCCGAAATAAAATGCCTTTGTTGCCAAGGACAATGTTGTTCGAATGAAGTTACAATTTGTTAAATGCATAATAAAAACAATAAGTAAATGTGTTAATTGGATTATATTGGCTTGTGACAAATAAGGTTTGATATTGTATATAGTTGATATGGAATAGGATAAGAGTACTCTAAGTGTTTTCAAAATACCGTTGAAGGACTCTACAAGTCTAATCGATCGATCATCAATTCGAAAAAGTATCCCGAATGCCCGATGGATATAATCTTTCCTTCCACTTATTTGTTGGGTGTCGAGGGGAAGGTCGTTGACTAATGGTTATGGGATATAGTAGTGTCTTATAAATCATTCCTTCCACTCAAATGGGGTGTAGAGGGGAAGTTCAGATTGACTAATGATTATAAGATATGAATATGGTTTAAAAGGGCTGAAAATTAAACTTGTAATTTGAAATTGAGATCCGTGTGTCTGATGGTTTTGTTTATTGAATAGTCATGCTTATAAAATGCCAATATGACTCAAGAATTTGATATGATAAAGTGATTATGGACAAGGTTTCTAATGCCCATTCCATATGCACAAAATTGTGCATCACTATTGAGATTTCAAAACACTACGATGTCAGTTTTATAACGTTGCTATGTTGTTGAAGCATGTTTGATCACATAGTTGAGATTATGAGGCATGAATAATTGATGATTGATGTGTGGAGGTTTAGTCAAGTTGGTTATGCTTAGAAAATCTTGAAGTGTTGATTTGGTTTGATGATAAGACCTTATATGCATATTTGGACATTTTGGCTTTCCTAAAGTTTGATATTTATTAAGTTAGGGAGCATGCCTGTAGATTCTTTGATACAATGTTCCATGTGATGAAATTCTCCTTGTGGATGCTCGATCAAGTGTGTTTTATGTTGGTTTAATAGTGGAAGCATGTTGGGTTAGTTTGGGAATGTTCTTGAGTGATTTGGGACTATTTTGCATATTTGAATCTACATTGCAGTGCAGGGCATACTAGTTTCCAAACAACTAGACCATTCAGCCTTAAGTATACAAACACACAACAACACTTACATCAAGGTATGTTCACACACAAGTGACTATATAATTCCCAAGGCATTCCAATGGTACATATAAACTAGATCAACCACTTGAACATTCAATGTATAAATTCGTATATGCGCAACAAACACCTTTCCATTACATGTAATTTAAGTTCAATACATACTTGTTTCACATTGTCAACCAAGTTCATAACATAGTAGGCCCATTCAAGAACATATATATACAAGTTCAAGTATTCAAAATGCATGCTCTAGTTTATTAGATACAATCTAAGCGCCACCAACTAGGGTAGTACAAAACAAGTATGAACCATACTTATGCTATGCTTGTGTCTTGCTTCGAAACTCAAGGAATCAACTTTAGGATCAAACAATCGATCAAATCCTTTATCCTGTAGTTGGGAAGAATGAAAACAAGAGTGATAAGTACAAGAATGTACCTAGTGAGGTAGTAACTAGTTCTAACCATTTATCATGTTATTTAGCCATTTACCAAGTCTACCTAACTAAAGCTTATAAGCATTTCAAGTCAATCAAAAATCACAATCACCAAGTAGGTATATCATTCGAACAATCTAGCAAGCAATAGGCATGAATTGTATCTTATTAGAGTAACAATACATCTCATATCAAGTCTCAAGCAATTCATTCTTCCATACAAGTAACATACAATTCATGGCTTTCATGACAAGTAACATTCGTTATATAACTTTCAAGACAAGTAACATGTATTATAGGTTTGTTATTTCATTTGTTATCTTTTAAACAACCCCCTTGGTACTTAGTTTTATAGGTAATCGAGTCTCCAACCAACTGTCACCACAAGATGCACTGTAGTGCTGGTCAACCCTCCTACTATCACTAAAGACCACATACGTACCCTCTATCTGTCGCTAAATAGGTGCCTTATCCCTGGACCGTAGTCCACCCTGACACAATGAGCTCTAGACTCTAAGGCATGCCCTTCTACCTAATCCAACTAGCTACCAAGGTTGTTCGAATTTAGCCATTTATACAAGTATTTCAAGATCATGTCAAGTATTCAGCAAGTTCATCATAAACTAGGCCCTTAGGCCAATTGAGCCATAGCTCACATATCATGTAATTCTCATGTGTTCATTTCATCAATTTGAGATAACATTTCAAGCAATTCCTTTAAGCATTCGATCACATGCCATATCACACATACGAGCACCAATGTTACCACTTAAACATGCTTAGCAATCGAATCATACATGAATTCAAGGATGTGATCAAATTTCATGCATTGCTTTAATCGTACTTCCCTTATTAGGCCAAGTCCATATTAGGTCCATTTAAACATTACATGAATGTAGACATGCATACATTGGTTAAGACCTAGTCCTAAACCTAGAAATAACTACACTCACAATACTCTCCAAGCTAGCTAGTCTTGGATCCACACTCCTTTGTTCTTAGCTTTAGGATGTTCCACCCTTTCCTCTTCCACCAAGTTCACTCCTGGTTCTAACACATTACACAAGCAAATACATATTAAAACAAGTTCACATAATCATTCAACCAAGGCAATATTACTAGTACACAACATATACAAATCTGGTAGCATGTTCATATATATTATTTACTACACATATAACTACACTTGTTTATACTCTAATTCATGTAAAACATGGTAGTAACAACTGTCCCAAAACTGTTTAGAAAACAGTTTTCAAAACTGTCCTGAATTGCCTATACTGCTGCTGCCAGGCAGCTTGTACTCTACTCACTTAGTTATACATAACTTTCATTTCATAAGTCAGAATTTCAATTGGTTTACACCATTGGAAAGCTAACTTAATTGTCTTGCTAACCATATAGGCCTTGCATTTTAGTTCTTTGCCAATTAATACAGTTTTTAACTTAAAGACAGGGCAATTTACAACACTGGACAATTTGCACTGTCCCTAGTGTTTCTTCTCTACAATTCATTCTAAAATCCAGAATTCAGTTCTGTTTTCTCCTAATGAATTTAGACATGTTAAGGTACTATCCATAAAAATTTCAGGCTTAACTTCATTTTAGACAATTTATAGTGATTTTTCAAAGTTACTGCCCAGAACAGAGTATTATGGGCAAATTACACTAGGTTGAGTTTCTAGCTTCGTAACTTATCTAAACAAGATTCTAACATTGTAATTCAACTTATTTTCATGTTCTTACATGTCTATGTCAGTCCAATTCACGTAGAAATGTGCTTAAAATAGGGCATTATAATGTTAAGTTCAATTTGATCTATTTGATCAACATCATACTTCTAATTCACCATTTGAGCAGTCCATTACCTAGCTTTAACTAATCCAATTGTATACATTTATTTTTCAGCAAGCTATTACTCTATTCAAGCCTCAATTCACCTAACAATGTGACCAAATCAGGGCATTATATACAATTGGCATCTATACACATTTTCACCTATCAAAACAGTCCCTACTCTCAATTTCCAGCAACCATATACATTCTCTTTAGCAATTTAGCTACTAACACTCACAATTTCAAGTACTATTAGAAGCTAACATCATCCTAAAATGCATAACAATCATACTATTCAATTTAGGCAACAAGGATATCATCATTTCAAGATTCAAGCATTGTATAACATGTAAGAATCAAGCAATTTACCTTCTCCAAGCTAATTTGATCAAAGCTAAATCAAGAAGCATGGATTGAAGATGATCTATGAAGCTTTCTCTCCCTCTTTTCTCTCTCAAGCATTCGGCCATGGGATGAAGGAGATAACAAAATTTTTTTTCTCCTTAGCCCACCATGTTGCCGTGAGTCATGACTCACAAGGCACACATTCTCATCAAATGAGAACATGTGTTAAGGCCTTAAGTTTTAATTCCATTTGCATGCAAACTTTAGAGTTTTGCATGTTCACATTTCCATCCTTCCATTTAAGCCTTCTAGTTTTAATTTCAATTAAATTTGGTTCTAATTTCACTTATTTGATCTTAAAGATAGCTAATGTTCTTTCTTCTTTAATTTGATTAGCTCATAATTCAATTAGGCAATAGTTTAGATAGTGGTAACCTTCCTAGTCCAAGTTCCGGGTGTTACAGTATTCCCTTGTAAAACTAGAAAAGTTGATTCATGTTCAAAGAAACAAACTTTAGGAACTATTGATATAGATAGTTCAGACGTTCAAGATAAGGTTGACACTAAGATATTCCCATGATGACAAATGAGTGTGACAAATGTGTATATCTCAAAACTATCGACATTAGGTTATAAAACCCTATGTTGTTGACATCCTCATTGTTATAAGTAACAATGAAATGGTAAAATGTACAAAGACATGTTAAATTTTATATTTCACATGAAAGGAATGAGATAGACATATATGATTTTAGGAATCAAAATCTAAGAACTGTCTAAGGGTCTCATATCGGTACAATCACCCTACAAGGACAAGATTCTTAAGTAGTTTGCAATGATATTTATGGGATAACTAGAACTTTGTTAGATACGAGCCAACATCTGTTCAACAACGAAGGGAAAATGAACAATTTTGCCAAAAAATTATCTTAAACAATTTGTCAAGGCATTATTTTTGCAGTTTTTTCAAGGTGAAAGTGTTGGCCAAGTGAAATATGCAAGGGTCATTAGTATTCTAATGAGATACACTATACCAATTATTG
Organism: Hibiscus mutabilis; assembly: GCA_019671005.1. NCBI lineage: Eukaryota > Viridiplantae > Streptophyta > Magnoliopsida > Malvales > Malvaceae > Hibiscus > Hibiscus mutabilis. The sequence goes on from CM033730.1 coordinate 23,432,875, forward strand.
CTTTCATTGTAACTAGTTTAAGTAGATTCACGAGCAATCTAGGGGAAAACCACTAGAAAGCAATTATGAGGGTGATGAGATATCTTAGTTATGCTAAGTACTACGGGCTGTATAATTCTAGCCCTATTATTTTAGAAGAATTCTTTGATACCAATTAGATATCTGATATTTGAGATACCAAAAGGCACAAGTAAATATGTTTCACGTTGAGATGAGGAGCCGTGTCAAGAAAATCCTCAAGAGAAACACTTACAAATAGATTCACAATGGAATCTGAGTTTGTAACTTGACAAATCTGAAGAAGAGGCCAAATGGATTCAAAACTTCTTGGAGGATATTCCCAAATGATCAAAGTATGTTCCCAAAATTTTCATATATTGTGAAAAACAAGGAAAAAATTTGCAAAGTGCAAATCACAATATGTAATTGTAAGTCGATTGATAAGTACATGGAGATCGGGTAGATAAAACAAAGGGTTAAACTGAGATCACGTAGGTAAAAAATTGAAAGGAATGTGACTAAGCCCAAAGAGATTTAAGGCACTATGTAAAAAAAAACCCTTTCTAGTTGAATGGAGATCCCAATATCTATGTTCAATGGGACAACCTACATGCATAGACCATGTGTGGTCACTGTGGGGGTTCTTATCCCAAGTTCATTCCTATGATGTAAACAATGATCAAAAGTGGAAAAGGATAAGTAAATGCTTTTAATTACTATTGTGTGTCTCTTTGAGCCGAGCAACATAAGTCACCTATGTGATAGTAAATGGGACCGCTTCAAAGAGACTATTGGGTCATAGTTCTCTTATACTCTTGTAGAACCTGGAGATTTTCACTACCATATGAACATACTCATGAGAATCAAAACCTTAATAGAGAGGTATTTGTGTAGGATATATCATCGCTTACACAAACATGCGAACAATTTAAGGACATTGTGTCTATTGGTTAGCCAGTAAAGTAAACATACTTCAAAATGGAAGGTTAAGGGTTGATGCCTACCTATCCTATAAAAATATCAAACATAGATTCTATCACCACTCCGTGTCATTGATCTATCAATTTCATTCTTGAGAAGAATCGTTGGAAAATAATGGATAACTAAGGAACTTTGAGGCATATTATTTATTGGTAAAATTGGAGATTTGAATAATAAATATTACAATTTATATTCTACTCCATGAGTCTTTTAAAACAATATATAGTATGCTAAAATCAATTTATTGATGAATAAGAAATTGATACTCAAAGTAAGCTACATACGATTGTTGTTGAGGAAAATTGTTGCTTCAAAAACTCATCCCACATTGGAAATATGTGGTGTATGGAAAGATGTTTATAAGCTAGAAGCAACTTGTTGGTTAGTAATTGTGTAAACCAAAGTTCGAATCAATTGATCCTAATGGGCTTACTAAAATTTTATCCCATGCAAATATTTTTTTTCTCAAAAGAATAATCTAGAATATTCTAGATTAATGTATTTTAATTTTGGGTAATTAAATATGTCGCTCTTCATGTTTTTGCATTTAACTGTCTATTATGGAATTTTATTCCTAAAGCCTTCTCTGCTACTATCCTTTGAAATTCTTCGCTCTTCTATCACTATAAATAGGATGACAATATTCTTTATTTCATAATCTGAAGAAAATTTATCTCTCTCCCTCAAATTTTCTTTGTTATGGTGACAAAAGAAGACATGGTTGTATTCGCCTAGTTCATTAAAGCTTTGCTGCTTACAGTGAATGTTTAATGTTGTATCATGGAATATAGACATCCAACGATTCTCTAGAACTGAAGAGATGACAAATCTATCTTAATGAGCCTGTTTATACATGTCTCAACAATACTTAGCTTTCAACTCGTATCTGTCCAAAAGTGCAGTGTAAAATTTATGTTATTTTTTAAATTAATTTCAACTAATTAATTTTGGTAAATTGTTTTTATGAATATGCATGTGTATTCAATTATATTTGCATATATTTTGACTTATTTCTAACGATAATCTTATGCTTCTTGTTTTGTCTACTGGTTGTTTCTACCCATGTTAGAATAAACATGTACTTTTCATGTTTTTTAAGTTGCAAGTTATTATTATATTGACAACTAGTTATTATAAATTTATTTGATATAGTTCTAAATTGTGACCATTTTAACAAAAAGTAAGCTCATAAATTAAAGTATTTTGAACTCTTGTGATACACATTTGTTCTTACATTTTAATTCATGAAACAATATTTCAAATTCTTTTTAACTGGATACCATAAACTGATGGTTAGATTGGTAAAATAGTAGAATTAAATTATGTCAAATTGAAGTAAAAGTACTAAATTCTAAATTTGAATGAAATAAAAGGGACAAAACCATATTTTATCAATAAAATGTTGGTAAGAGTTCAATTATGATTTTACTAAAATTCATTCAGTGATAGTTCAAGTTAACAATCATGACAACATAAGTTGCATGGGAGTACAACGAAAGTTCACTCAATTGTTCTTATATTTACTTTTTCAACTGTTATTCAAAGGTGTGGTGAGTGGTCTAATATAAGTCTTTGATTAAGGGTAGAAATTGATATGGGGAAGATATTGATGAATCACCGAGGGAACCCCATTGCCATCATTATATTGTATCTGTTTTAATTTTAGTACATTACTTCGACATTACCTATATCATTTACCTTTCATTGCTTCGACATTACTTATCGCATTTACCTTATTTTTCTTACTTATTGCACTGAAATTTGCAGACATCCAAACAACCATCCTCGTGCGATCGATATCCGACATATTTGCATATGTCCACTATAATGGCATCGATGGTGTATGCTTGCACAAATCGTGTGATGTCATTTCATCGATCAAGTGTGTTTAGTGATGCTTCATTGAATGGGCTTGGTTGTGTTCTCTTGCAAGAGGGTAAGGTGGTTGCTTATGCCTCGAGACAACTTAAGCCTCATGAATGGAATAACCCTAGACATGATTTAGAGCTTGCCGCTGTTATCTTCGCGTTAAAGATTTGGAGGCACTATCTGTATGGAGAAAAAGTGCTACATCTACACTGACCATAAGAGTTTAAAGTATATGCTCACCTAAAAGAAGTTAAATTTACGGCAAAGGCGATGGATCGAGCTGCTAAAGGACTATGATTGTATCATAGAGTATGATCTCGGTAAAGATAATATGGTGGCCGATGCTTTGATTTGGAATTATATCTCAAACTTGAGGGTGATGTTTACTCGGTTGAGGATGACCGAGGATTGTGGGTTATTACTGAGTTTCGTGTGGAGCCTACCTTAGTGCAAGAGATTAAGAGAACAAAAGTATTGGGAGAGGAATTGGTTGCAAGGATAGAGACAGTTTGGAAGGGTGAGACGTCTAGTTTCGAAGTGTGAGATGGTAGGATCTTGTACTTCAAAGGTCGGTTGTCTGTTCCAACCTTAGATGAGTTGCAGGACTGCATCCTGGTAGCAACAAGATGTACCAAGATCTTTTTCCTTTTTATTGGTATCCTAGTGTGAAAAAAGATGTATCCGAGTTTGTGACAAGATGCTTAGCCCTTCACCAAGTTAAGGTCGAGCACTACATTTCTTCGAGCTTGCTTCAGCCCATTTAGATTCCATAACGAAAGTGGGATCATGTGACCATCGATTTTGTGATAGGTTTGCTGTTGACCCAAAGGAAGCATAATGCCATATGGGTGATAGTAGATCGATTGACCAAGTCTGCTAATTTCTTGCTTTTGCGTAAGGATTTTACGCTTCAGAGGTTGGTGCCTTTGTATATCCAAGAGATTATGAGTTTGTATGGGGTGCCAGTGATCCCTGTTTACGACAAGGTTTTGGAATAAGATACATGAAGCTTTGGATACCAAGTTGCATTTTAGTACATCTTTTTACCCTCAGACCGATGGTTAATCTGAGCGAGTTATCCTGATTTTGGAGGATATGCTCTGGTGTTGTATCGTCGGCTTCGAGAAGAGTTGGGAAGAACAACTACATCTTGTTGAGTTTGCTTACAACAATAGTTACCATTCAAGCATCAAGATGGCTCCTTTTGCAGCCTTGTATGGACGTAAGTGTAGGACAACCTTGTGTTAGACTAAGCTTAATGAGAAAGGGATTATGGTGTCATGTTTGATTAGAAAAACCAAGGAGAATGTTCAGATAATCAAGGAAAGATTTCAAGCAGCCTTTGATCATCAAAAAACTTATACGGACTAGACGCATAAGCACATCGAGTATGAAGTTGGTGAAAAAGTGTTCCTCAAAGTGTCACTGTGGAAAATAGTAATTCACTTTGGGTGAAAGCGTAAGTTGAGCCTGAGGTTTATCGAGCCATATGAGATTCTTGAGAGGGTTGGACCCGTAGCTTACCAGTTAGTATTGCCTCTTGAGATGGCATGCATCCACAAGTGTTACATGTGTCTATGTTGAGATGCTAACATACTAACCCTTCACATATTATCCCGGTTGAGGAGATTGAGATGAACACTGACTTGACCTATAAGGAAGAACCGATAAGAGTTTTAGATAAAGGAGTCATGGAGCTTTGCAAAAAGTGTATACCTCTTTTAAAGATGTTTTTGAGGAACCACAGAGTTGAGGAGGCTACGTGAGAGGTCGAGGAGGATACAAGGTTGTTGTATCAACATTTTTTTCCATAAGGTAAATTTTGAGGACATAACTTTCTTTAAGGAGGGGAGAGTTGTAACGTCCCCAATTTCAAAATCTGAGGTTTGATTTAACCATAAGTGTGGGGGCATTGCATTTGGGACTCTCAAGCATTCAACACCAAAAACAACCATAGATATCAATCTTAAGAACACAAAGCACCATCCTTAGGATGTGCATGAACCAAAGGAGTTAGTAGTGTACTAACCTTACTCTTACAACTGAGAATGAAGCTCCTAGCCCAAGCTTCAAGCTTTCTTCTTACCTTGCTGCTTGGAAGAGTTTCCAACTTCTTTCACTACAAGAAAATGTTGTAAAACACGTTACATCGTTGGTGGAACTTAGGATATGCAAAAGGAAGAATTCTACTACATGAAATGGATTCAAATCCTACATTCATGTTCTTCCTCTTCAACCCCCACTAAACACCCATTTTCCAACCTCCACCAAAACCAACCATTCTTACTGATGATTAACCTTCTCTCAACAACAAATAGTAGATACACACTTAGAATGATAAATATTCATCATTTCTCATGGGTAGGAAGTTGGGAGATGAGAATGTGTGAATGATAAAGACAAGGGGACAACGGTGATATCATTCCTCTTTCTTTTTGCAGTGGAGTTAAAGAGACTCACCTTTCCCTCTTCAAATAATTAGCTAATTACCTAATTACCCCCCATTATCCCCTAACTTATCCCTAAACCAAAAACTCAATCCCAACAACCATATACAAGCCCACTAAGGCTCACAAGGCCCAAACACAAAGCCCACACTTCAAGTTAAATCGACCCTTGGATTCCAAAATTTAGATCGTTATAATATCGGCAAGGCTTTGGAGTCTAAGCTAAAGCAATTAGGTGAGTGCAAATGAGTTTTAGTACTCTAACGAGGTTTGAATTACGGATTTGAGGGTTTAGTGACAAGTGTGTAAATTTCTTATTTTGCATACCCTTTTCACTTGACTTTCACATGTTATCAAGCTCATTTAGTTGCATTTAGGATATATTGCATAAAGTTGGCATGTAGATATGTAGTTACACTGCTTGTGCTTAAATGTTATATATTTTGGTGCTTTTATGGGAAATGTAATGCTTTGTGTTGTATGTACAGGATGTTGGAGGAATGGTGGAGCAGATGAGTAGCAGATCTCAAGGCAAGAGCTGACAAGACATAAAGAGTTAAAGATGAATCTACTCTGACCCGCGTGGACTTTCTCCTAGATACGAAAATCAATGGCCTTCTTTAATGAACCCGTGCACACTTTAGGGTTAAGAAACCCTAGCTTCACCGCCTTTATAAGGAAGACTTAGACAACACGTCAAGAGACCAAGATTTTTAGACCAAAATCCTAGTTTTTAGATTGCGAAGAACCACCAGAGTCAAAGCTAGAGAAATCTCCTCACGATAGACGCCATCGAGAAAGGCCGATAGAGTGGGAGGGCTGCAACAACAATTGTATAGCATGAAGGAAGATCATCGAGTATGCTTGACCCTTTTTCTATCCGTTGCTTGATAAACTGTCGTACTTTTATTATTATATTATGGATGTTTTAGGCTCAGACATGAGCTAAATACTTTAGTAGGGTTTATTGCTTCCTAAGATTTTATATTTGATTTATTTTAATGGTATAGTTCATTTCCCTTTATCTATTTTTTCATCATTCTTCATGCATTTTTTATAAGGGCTATCGAGAAAGGCCTTTTAACAATTGATTCATGGCTTAATATCGAGAGAGTTCGGTTAAACAAATGTGTACAGTGGGGCTAAGCTGTTAACTTAGTCTTAATCTGGCATAGAAATAAGTTTAGGGTTTCAATGACTAAAAAGGAGTTCTCAAACATATAATAAAGTTGTCAGGGTTCACGCAGACATGTATTACATTAGCTTCAATGTTATTGACCTCTAGGCATCGAGAGAGTCAGAAGTTCATTAGAAAATCTTGTCAAGTAAATAAAGATTCTAATGGTTTACACAAACATGTATTGCCATTCTCTATAGCATTGAAATAAGTAATCAAGCATATATCCTTAGAAATAAACCCAACTTCCATAATTATCTTTTATTTTCCGCAGAATTTGTTTGTCTTAATCATAGCTATTTTTACTTTAATTATTTTTAGTTTTGATAAACTGACAACAACCTTTACTTGCACAACCATTCTTAAGTTTGATAAATTCATAGTTATTGATCCATTCCTCATGGGTTCGACACTCTACTCTATCACTTTATTAATTGATTCGATAAGTATACTTACACTAAAGTGCATCACTATTCGACAAGCATCAAGTTTTTGGCGCCATTGTCGGGGATTGGCAATTGATAATTATGTTGTAATTAAACTTAGGATTTTATTTTATTTGCTTTCAATTTTTTTTATTTTTCTTTGTTTTTCTTAGATACGTTCCAGTGTATGACCAGAAGGTCAAACTCAGAACCTATTCTTCCATTCAATCTAGAGATCGAGAAAACTTTGTACAAAATACGTAGAGAAATAAAGAATATGGTGAACGAGAATGAAGAGAACGACCATGAGAACGAGTGTCACAATGGCATACCACCAGTAGATGGTTAGGGAATTGTTGAACACACAACCCTTGATGGAGGCTAGGCACGACAGGAGGCTCCACCACCTGCCAAACCTAGAATGCCCATCAGAGTGAACATCAAGCCTGTTATCAACAATCTCAACCCACCTATTGTTGTGCCTGATCTAGGGATAACTCACTTTGAGTTGAAGCCTGTTATGTTCAACATGCTCAACTCTATTGGTCAATTTGGAGGATCAACAAGAGAGGATGCTCAAGAACACATTCAAGCTTTCCTAGAAGTTTATGGTTGTTTTTGACAACCAGGGATTCCAGATGATGCATTGCGACTCAAGCTATTTCCATAATCTATGTGGGATTAGGCCAGGGCATGGATGAATACTTGTTCCTCAAGATTTATTACATCCTGGGATGACTTGTGCAACAAGTTTCTACACAGATATGATCCACCTAACGTGCACAACCAGAAGCAAAGCAATATCATCTTATTCACACGATGATGAATCTATGTACGAATATTGGGACAGATACAAAGAAATGTTATGCAAGTGCTAGATCCTTGGATTCCATGATTGGCTACAAATCATGATGTTTTTAATGGCGTCAATCCACCTAAAAGGATGATGATTAACTCTTTAATCAATGGTATTTTTCTTGACAAAGATCCTGAAGAGTCTTTCGAGATACTTTACCATATAGCCAATAACGATTACATGTTCCCAAAGGGCAGGTTAATGCCAATCCCTAAATCTTCTAGAACGATCTAGTTGGATGATTCCCAAAGTCTAGCAGCCCAGCTCTCCACCATCACAAACTTGCTCAAGAACATGCAGTCAACATCCAATGTCTGAGAGGATAAGGCAATTCAATACACGTATGAGCACTGTGATGGGGAACACCAGTCAAACTAATGCCCCTAGCAACAAGAATCTGGATGCTATGTAGGGAACACCAACCACAACAATAGTCCCTACTCCAACACCTACAACCCATGGTGGCGAAAACATCCAAATTTTGGTTGGGCAGGCAATACAGGTAATTAAGGAGTGTGATAGAATGCCACAACAGGACCTCCAGGATTCCAGCAAAAGACTCAAAGGCAGAACTAGGGAACTTCTAACTCTATTTCTAGTTTTCTTTATAATACTTATAAAAATTTTATGGAAACTACCCGAGTTATCATGTAGGATCATGCATCACACTTAAAAAACCATAGTGATATGCTTACAATGCAAGCTGCCATGTTGCAAAACCATCAATTGATCATGCAAAACCACACTACTTCCTTACGGTCCTTGGAAACACAAGTTGGCAGGTTTCCTAAATATTGAAGATGCGACCACAAGGAAGATTACCTAGTGATAGTAAAGTTACTAATGCCTTTAATTAATGTGGAGCAATGAAATGCCATCACCTTGCGTAGTGGCACCCAATTGAAGAAAGATTACAAGTTTGGGGGAGGTTCCCTTGTTGATTCCACTCCAAGCAAGCCATCCACCAATGTTCATGCACCTAAGGAAACAACTCTTGTGTCTTATACAATGAGTGACCTTGCTACTGATGGCAAATATTACAAAGCTAAGGATGTTCTTACATCCAGCAAACCTCATGATGTGCCCATACCACCACCTCTATTCCCACAGCGATTGAAGGTTCAGAAACAAGATGTCTAGTTCTAGAAGTTTCTGGACATGCTTAAACAGTTGCATATTGATGTCCCATTTCATGGAGGCCATTGATCAAATGCAAATATATGCAAAGTTTCTGAAAGAGATCGTGACAAAGAAAAGGATGGTGGGTGAAGTTGAAACTGTTGCTACCGTGGGTGAGTGTGTGGCTGTGCTAAGTGATTTACCACCCAAGATGAAGGACCCTGGTAGTTTTATCATTCCATGCTCCATAGGCTACAACTAATCTGGTTGTGCCCTATGTGACCTCGGTGCAAGTTTTAATTTGATACCGAAATCTGTGTTTAAACGACTAGGGATGGAAAAGCTAAGCATACATCGGTGATCCTTCAGTTAGCTGATCATTCTAAAATCTGACCCAAGGGAAGAATTGAATATGTGTTCGTTAAATTAGATAGGTCTATCTTCTCGGTCTAGTCAGAATTAGGTTCCTGTGATCAGAAACCCTACATCAAAAAGGTCCAAACATCGTATTGACTTTGACGACAAGGTCAATTTCATTGATAATGTACTCCAATTGAGTCAAAATATTATTTAAGGACCTTATTGAATGTATTGAAAATATGTTTAGTGACTAAATTATAGAAATTGAAAGTTTGGGGGTACAAGTATAGGGAATTGAGAGTTGAGGGACTAACCTTGCGATTAGCCCCTCCTCAATTACAATCACCACATACTTGGGTGATCAGAATTAGTTTCCTTCACCTTAAGTAAACCTTAAGCCATTAGGAAATAAAAGAAAGAATAAAAGAGCAAAATAGACTTACCCGATTGTGTATCAAGCAAGCACCTCCCTTCATCTTCCTTCAAGCAAGCACCTCCATTGTTGAGGGTAGAAAAGCTTGAGTTTTCTTCGGTTTATTGTCATCGCAACATTGCTATCGATCGAGTAAGCTATAATCCCCAAACAATCATTGAAATCCATGGATAAAACAAGCTTAATCTTAAGCTAGGGTTTTAGTCATCCATGGAATTTTGTAGGTAATAGATATTTTAAGCTTCGATATTGATTTTGATATTGTTATATTGATTTCGATATCATATTGGTGATTCTAACGATTTCCTATTGTTAACCTAGCTCGAGAAGTGGAGAAAGACCATCCACCGTCACCAACAAAAGCTAGGAACAAAGGTGTTGTTATCCGAGAGCCGTAGAAGCATCAGATTATCAAGGTGAGTGTAGTCATAGTCTCGGGATTAGGCTAGGTGCCTTTCCCAAATCCATTATTATTAATTATGGCATTTCTAACATGATCGATAAGGAATATTGTATTGACTCATTTAGTGGATTCCAATGGTAAGCAGAGGTAAGTTATTATACTGAACATCGAACATTGATACCGTAAAAGTCATTGTCATCGATCATTGTTATCGATTTCACCATCGTTATTGCCATTGAAACATAGGAGCATTGAACATTTACCATAGAACATTGTCATTGCTATTGTTATAGCCATTGTCACCGAGTATTGTTATCGAAACATTGTAAGTGAAACATCGATCATTGTTATTGTCATTGAAATCATTGGACATTGTCATTGCCATTTGTATTGCTATTGAACATTGATATTGGCTCATTGTTTATTGATAACGACATTGAATATTGCTATTGTTACTGATCATCGATATTGTCACCGGACCTTGGATTGGAATGGACATTTGATACAATTGGCATGTCATAGAATTCATGAGCTCATTGTACGGGTAGACTACGGTCCTTGGGCTACAACCTTTATTGTGGCAAGGCGGAGGGATGTATGGGTTATTGGACATATTGGCGAGGTAGAGGGACTAGACCATTCATTAATTTGGCGAGGCGTAGGAATTCACGTATCCATTATCCTGAATCGATCCAAGGGTTAATATTGAAATATGGACTTATTGATATTGAACATGATCATTGCATTGCTACTATTGATTCATTGCATTGTTATTGTCAAGATATGATTTGGAATGCACTTCATTGATAAAGTGTTTAGTTGTGACTACCTCACTAGGTAAAGTATGCCTAATGCATTTCATTTCATACATTTCAGGTTAAGTGTAATACCCTAAAACCCAGTATAGAATAAATGTTATTAATTCGATTTCTAAGACAATCACCTTTGGTATAGAAATTGAATACTCAATTTAAAGCTGGAATTTAATTGAGTTAAAAGAAATTTTAAATGGTTATTTTGAAGGATTAAAATGGAGATCTTGCAAACTTGGACAAATAATAGTAATGCCCTAAGCAACAATTTAAAAGTATGTAGCATAACATCCAAGTTAAATTTCTTATAGGCATTACCCATTAGAATAATCAAATGAATTTGGGGTCTAAATGAAATAGAATTCTAATAAATTAGCCTAATTAAAAGGGGCTAATAATGAACTAGTAAAAGTGCATAGTTTGCATGTAATTTATGAATAAAATGAAGGGGTTAGACACATGTTAAATTGTTAAGAAAAACATGTGGCCTTGAGTAGTACACTCGGAACTAAGGAGTGTGAAGGAAGATGGATGAAAAATTCCATTCTTCTTTTCTCATATCATTCTCCATAGCCGCAAGGATTAAGGGGGGAAAGGAGGAATTTCAATTGGAACAATTGGTGATTACTTTGGGTTAACGTTTTGCTTCAAGGTAAACATTTTGTTTTCTTGGTTGTCTATGTAAAATTGAAGTTAGGTGTTACAATGTGAATGTTGCAATTAGAGACTTGTTTGAGAACTAGAGGGTTAAATAAAAAAAATTATGGCAGTTATAGTGATTTGGTTCGACTCCATGATCATAAATTTTGGGCTGTTGAAGTAGAATTGAAATTTTGTTTGCTTGCTTGATGAAATTATAAACATGAATATATGAGTTCGATTAGCTTCTTGGGGTGGTAACATGTTTAAGTCGAGTAACCGGATGTATTGATAAACCGAGGCTGTTTGTGATACATGTATATACTTGAAGAATTTGGTTATATGAATGTGGGGCTGCATTAGTGTTAACAGTCCAGTCCAGAAATTAGAGAATTATCTTTGAGTCAATGTAACCCTATTAAGGACGGTTTTAAGAAGTTAAAATCAAGAGAGAACCGGTTGAATTATAAAAAATGGGAGCTGTTAAGTTTGAATATGTATGTAAAATTTTAAAAGGATAGATATGTACCCACGTAAACATTCGGGTGGACTGTTTTTGAAGTATAATTTGAATATCTAAGTCAACAAGGCAGAATCGATTGAATAAAAAGAATAAGGGACTGTTTTTCTTATATGATTGATTAAGGGGTTGTTTTAAGAAAAATTGAGTTTAATTCGAAATTTGCGGTCTAGAAAATATAAATAAATGTATATTTTGAAGAGTGGTCTGCCTTGCACATACACTTATAATATTGGACTGTTTTGATCAATGAAAATATGTATACAAACATGTTGGTTTGATTGGCAAAAATAAGAATGCTTGTATGTGCATGTATGTAGATACAAAGGATTAAGTGTAGTTTTGACAAAAAAATATGTGCAGTTTTAAATGTATTAAAGTGCAGTCTAGATTAAGATTATAACAGTGCAGTTTTATAAATTAAAACTGTGCCGAATTTAATGTCCAGTATGTGCAGTTTTATGAAGATAGAATAAGGCAGTTTTGTGATTGTAACATAGTGCAGTTTTATAAGTTGATTAGAGGGACTGATACGAGCATGAGAGGGGTCAAAATAATCATCTTGGAAAAGAAGTTGAATCTGCTTTGCAAGTCAGAAACATCAGTCAACTTGCGAAGCATTTTTAGATGGGATCCAGGCATTTATGGGTCAACATGTCTTCTTAAAATTTGACCGGCTGCAAATTATCTTTCCAATGTATCTTGAAACGCCTCAATCGGACATCTGGATCTCAAGATACGTCTATTTTAGCGAAGACAGCGCATGCAAAAATTCCTATACGGGATTTTTGGATAATTACAAATTTTCAAAATTTTATTTGATTATTTGTAATTTAAATCAATATAGGATTCTGCAATATCTATTAGGATCAGATTTATTTAATTAGGATTTTATTTTTAGCATTTATTTATTATTAGAAGTTACTTATCTAATTAGGAGATTAGATTTTAACATTTATTTATTGTATTTAATTCCTAAGTTTGGTAGGATTAGAACTTCTCCATGGCCTATATAAAGGAGGATTCACCCACATTGTAATTCAGATTTGAATGATTAAATAAAATTCTCTTTTGAGTTCCAACTTGCAAGAACATTATCTTGTGTTTTAGAAGCAAATCGATTTTCAAGTTCTCCGGGATTTGTTGTTGAGGATCTTCAAACTCCTGCTTGCCCATACAAAAACGTTTGGGAGGGTGGGTTAGAGCCGCTTGAGGTTGCTTGTTTAGATAATTGCGTCTAAGAGGGTGCCGAGGACAACTATCAATTCATCACGTCATCTCCACATATTCAAGCTTCCTCCATTGACGCCACAACCATAGCAAATCTAAATTTTTAGATTTGTTCTTTATTTTGGTTTGTTTTGTTTTTCTCTTTATTCGAATTTGCGCTACTCTATCATTTGACTTGCGAAGCATTTTCAACTTCTTTTCCAAGATGATTATTTTGACCCCTCTCATACTCGTATCAAAAGATTAAAACCTCGCCAAGTTAATTATTGAAAAACATCACTATAGACATATAAAGGTTAATTGTAATTAACTTAGAGTATTGCCATAGATAAAGGCAATACTAACCTTAAAATCTGCTCGACAATAAAACCAAGGCTGTAAGTTATTAATTGTTGTCTTTGCTAGCGTAAAATTCATACATCCTTTGTCAATGCCTACCATCGATTTGAATACATTTGTTTGCCAATATGTCTGCATTTTCACTACACGTTCCTTAGTCATTTTCTTAATCAAAATCTAAAATCCAATCCAATTCATTTGTTCCCATTCATAAGTAAAATATCGTGGCATTTAATTCTTGGACAATCCTTGTGGATACGATACTTAGCTTACTATTGCATTACTTGCTGATCGTGTATACTTGCACGCAAAAAGTTCTAAACTTGGCATTATTTTTTAGCATATTTATATTAATTCATCTTTTATTTGCCAAGCGTTAGTCAGTCGACAAGTTTTTGGCACCATTTTCGGGGATTGCAAGGGAGCTTATTATTTTTATTTTTACTTGTGTTTGTTTATTTTACTTATTTTCTTTTGTTTGGTGTATGACCAAGAGCCGTACTGCGAAAGAATATTTGTTATACGACCCAAAGATTGAACCATACACAGGTTGAAAAGAAAACTTCAGGAAATGGGTCTAAATGGAAATGATGGGGGTAGAAGGTGCCCTAAACAACGAGCTTAATCTAGCAATACATAATGGGATACCACTAGCTCCTATTTTTTCTACTAAAAATCCTAAAAAGAGACCTATTAGAGAACACTTGGCACCAAACATGAACAATTTGATGCCAGGCCTGATTGGTACAGAGGTAAATGCAGCTAATTTTGAACTTAAATCGGTAATGATTCAAACACTATTGAATGTAGGTCAATTTGATGGATCACCTACATGAGACCCAAGGCAACACTTGAAGCAATTCATGGAGGTTTGCCAACTATTTCACTATTTCAGCAACCTAGTGTAGCTGAAGAGAAAATGAAGTTGAGACTATTCTCATTTTCTTTGAGATATATAGTAAAAATGTGGCTAAGTTCTTTGCTACCTGGTTTAGTTACTTCGTGGGTAGAATTATGCCAGAAGTTCATTATGAGATTCCAGCCACCTAAACTTATTGCCAAGCTGCAGAGTGAAATCATTACTTTTAGGCAGGCTGATAAACGAAACTTTGTATGATGCCTGTGAGCGTTTCAAGGACTTGTTGAGAAAATGTCCAAAAATGGATTCCCTACTTAGACCTAAATAGAGACATTTTATAATGGACTCAATGCTCATGTGGGACTGTGGTTGATGCTTCAGCAAATGTATCGTTGCTAGATAAGAATTACACGGAGGGATTTGACATCCTTGAAAGGATTGCCACCAATGATCTCCAATATCCTACTGCCAGATTGGGAACCAGAACAAAAGTCGTTGGAAAGTTAGAGCTTGATGTGCTATCATCTATCAATGCTCAAATTTCCAACCTCACTAATATAGTGAAGACAATGGGCAAATCAAGGAGGTAACCAATTTAATATGGTAGACACTAGAACTATTCTGCACAATTTGTGGAGATGATCATAGTGTGGTAGAATGCCCATCAAACCCTGAATCAAAAAATTTTGTAGGTAATTTCAATCGTAATTTTAACCCGCATTCCAATACCTATAATGTAGGTTGGAAGCAACATCCGAACTTTTCATGGGCAAATTAAGGAGGTAACCAATTTAATGCCCATCGTTAGAACATCAATGCACTACCAGGTTTTAACTAGAATGTGATGCCACAAAGAGCACATAATAATTTCCATCTAGGGCAGAGATCTACCAAGGGGAATACATTAACATAGTATATGGAGCGAAACAATGCAACTGTCCAGAGTTTAGCAACATTTATGCGAAACTTAGAGGTCTAGCTAGGATAGATTGCCAATGCACTCAATAATAGACCCTAGCAAAATTTGTCAAGTGATACAGAGGATGCTTGGCAAAAAAGAAGAGAACAATGCAAAGAAGTCACTCTTCGGAGTGGAAAATAATGCGAGAACGAGACACCTGTCAAACATCCAATTATTTGCCAAGACCAGAAGTTGATTCCAGTAGATGAATCCAAGGAAACAGAGAAGAATGAGGCTATAAATGATGATGCTAGGCCTTAATCTAGTGTTAGCACCACTTTGGCAAAACCATCATTCACTTATCAGCCACCACCCTTTCGAAAAAGGCTCCAAAAACATAAGCAAGACCAATAGTTTAAGCGCTACTTGGAAGTCCTTAAACAACTGCAGATTAATATTCCATTAGAGGAAGCTCTTGAGCAAATGCCCAACTATTTCAAATTCATGAAGGACATCTTGTCCAAAAAGAGGAAGCTAGGTGAGTTTGAGACAGTCGTTCTTATTGAAGGATATAATGCATTGATAACCAATAGATTGCCACCAAAACTGAAAGATCTGGGAAGTTTCACTATTCCCTGCATGATTGGCAATAGATTCATGAGCAACACACTATACGACTTGGAAGCCAACATCAATCTGATGCTAGTGTCATTTTTCAAGAAACTTGGTATTAAAGCAAGGCCTACCACAGTAACACTCCAGTTGGCTAATCGATCTTATGTACATCCAAAGGGTAATATTGAGGATGTGTTGATAAAGGTTGATCAATTTATATTCCTAACTGATTTTATTATTTTAGAATATGAGGCTGATGTTAATGTCCCAATCATTTTGGGAAGAACATTTCTTGCCATAGGTAGACTTTAATAGATGTACAAAAAGGTCAGTTTACTATGCGCATGAATGATCAACATATTACGTTAAACGTGTTTCAAGCTTTTAAGTGTGCAAATAAACCTGAGGAATGGCAAGTTGTTGAGCTGATAGAATCCATTTTCAATGTGGAGCTAGCAAAGTTTTGCCAAGACTCAGATGATGATGCCATAGAGCTGGATGATGAAGATATGATGAGTGAAGAATCTAAAGAACCAACCATGTTGAATGAGGTGATGAGTTATTTCGGGAGGCTTGATCCACTTGAGTTGGATGATAGAGAAATCAAGGCACCTAAACCATCTATTAAGGAGCCATCAGAACTAGAACTGTAACCCTTTCGACCCGGCCTAGTCGCATGACCAAACCAAAGAAAACTCATGAAAATTCACCTCGATAAACGACCTTTTTTCTCTTTTTAATTTATCTAAATGAACATTAATATCCTATGTGTTCAAAACTCGCAGTGGAAGAAACTCCAACTCAATCGGGAATTGATTTAACATCCAGTTGTGTTCAAAAGCATAATAGGGACCAAATTATATTTTTTACAAATTACAATGAATTAACCCAATTTTAAGTTACCAACCTTTAATTAATCAGGTTTCATGCCTTCGTGTCAAAACTCAACTCAATTCAATCATCCATGTAACGCCCCGATTTTGAGCCTAGGAGTTAGCCGGGTTAGGCTAGGTGGTCCATTTTAACCGTTTCAGCAATTTAGACTAGTTTTGAGAATAATTCAGTTTAAATGGTTTTTGAATGAAATAAATTATGGAAAAATGTTTTAAAATCGTTATTTAATATATATGTGATTTTGGTGGAATCAATTTTGGAAAATGTAATTTGGAGGTTTGACATTTTGGAACTAGTGACCAAAATGTAAAATGTGCAAATTGTTTTAGTGACTAATTTGTAAAAGATCATGAATTAGAATCTTTAGGGAGCTTTGACCAAGAGTCTCATTCAAACTTTTTCCTCTTAATTGTCTATTTTTAAATTAGTTTAATAAACAAAACAAGTTGGAGAGAATTAATTGACCATTATTTTCTTAAAACATATTTCACGTAAATAACTTTTCTCTCAATATTTTCCTCTCAATTTCTCTCCAGCCAAACATAAGATTTTATTCAAAGATTTAAGGTAAACCTTTGATTTAGTCCATTATTTTAACATCAAAAGATTTCCTATAGATTTCTTATTAAAGCCTTATGATTTAATCTTTGTTTTCTCATGAAAAATCATTGCAATTGGGGGAAAAAGCATCATTAGAGGTAAGGTTTCGTTCTTCTCCTCCAATGGAAGGTTCTTTATTGAAACTCCTAAGTTCTTGATCTTTTATGAATCTTTTCTAATGGGTTTTGATGGTATAATTATAGAAAGTTGATTTAATTGAGGTTTAATTGCTTTAATTGATGGATCTTTGTTTTGGATCTGATTTTATAGGTTTATAATGAGTTAATACTATGATTATGATGTGTTGATATGTTGATTTAAGTGATTTTAACAATGGAATCCTGAAACTAGGTGAATTGCTAGGCTTCGAGGTTGATATCTTTGGGTTTGTGGCTTGTTTATGGGGTTAATTGGTCGCTGGTGGTTATTTAGTGTTGAAGAGATGTTTTTGGATGTAAATTAATGTTGTTTTAGTGTTACTCTCGCTAGGTAATAGCTGGAGAATAGTTAGTAAGGTTTCACCGATGATTTCAATTGTTTTTGTTAAGCGAAAGCTTGGTTGTTGTGGGAGGAAAGTGTTGTTGTGTGTTGCTGGGGATTTTGATGCAAAGAAATGCATTAATCCTCTGTTTTGCTTTGTTTAGAAGTAGGGGATGATGATCCGATAGCTTCGAAAGGAGTTGCGGTTGATCCAAAAGCTTGATTTTGCCTCGGCAAGGCAAGCAAAGTGTAGTTGGTGAGTGGCACTGGTTTTAAAGCTTTTCAAAGAGGATTGAAAGTGATTTTTGGGGAGTTTAAATTAAGCTTGAAATGATGGTTTAAAATCAGAAGTAAGTATGATCGAATTCGCTCTTGGTTCTCAGCCTTTTCTATTGTTTTAATAAATCATGCTCATGTTTGAAGATAGAATTTGTTACCTACTATTTTGAATGTTTTTATGAATTGAGAAATGATTCATGTTATCCCATGAGGTTGATTTATGGTTTTCAAGAGGTTGCATTTTGATGAGAAAAATGCTATGCATTGATTATGTTTTAAAATGGGATATGCTATGGTTTATGTTGATGCATTGAAAAATAGTAGGTTAACATGGTTTTAAAGTGTATATTGGCAAGTGACGGAGCCTTTAATAATCAGATATAATTGGTCGACCAATAGGATGAGAGTGCACTATAATATGTAGCAAAATCGTGCGTGCGTGAGCCACCTCCATGATGCGCAACAACATCATGTGAGTCATCGTAAGGTGCGAAGCAACACTTTACAGGCATTTAAGGTGAGAATGAACACCTTGTGAACCCTGGTGCAAAGCAACACCATGTGTTTTGCCATTCTTGTGGTGTGCAGCCACACCATGAGATGTATCCGCATATCTGATGTGTTGGGACGTAGCCCTCCCACATGTTGTTTAGGACGTAGCCCTCCCATGAGTTTGATCAGGACGCAGCCATTGTAACCCCCTTGACCCAGTCTAGTCGCAAGACCAAATCGAGCGAGTAACGGGGAATATTGAAGTAAAACCCGAAAGTTCCACTTCAATAAACAACCTTTTTTTATTTTTATCTTTCTAGATGCAACATTATTAACCTAAGTTTACATACTGACATCAGATGAAATTAAAACTCGATCGGACATCGATTCGACATCCAATCGTCCCATTTAGCGTTTAGGGACCATTTTGTTAAATTATAAAATTCATGGACTAATTGCGAAATTAAAGTTACTGATAGTCAATTAGTCAGGTTTCATGCTTTCATATCAAATTTAAGTTTATTTCGATCACCCAAACTCATTTAATTGAACATTCAAATATCCAGTGACCTAAACGTAAGAATACAGAACTTCAGAAAGCTTCAATTAACTAACTTAACGGTCAAGTGTATCAATACACTTGTGCTCGTATCGATACGCTAATATCTCATCAAAATCTCAAATTTCCAGTAGCACAAAAGGGTATCGATACGGTCCCGTGTACCGATACGGTTTTTCAATTTGCCCTTTGACCGTATCGATACGGTCTACCCTGTACCGATACGATACTCCTGGTTTGGCTTTACTGTACCGATACGGTAGCTTGCGTATCGATACGCCTGGGTCTGTAATGTTACAAATTGCTGATTTTTCAAGCTTAAACTCAACAAAAACATTCCAACATGTTACTAAGATATAAACATCCGCTTAGAGCATAAAACCATAGGCATTAAACACTAAAGCATGCTTTCAACATGTAATACCCTAAATCCTAGCCTAGAAGAATTAGAACCAATTACCTAAATTGTTAATTTAATTGAACCTTGAACCTAGACTAATTGAATTAATTAAGGACTTAATTGAAAGATGAATGAAATAGGTGATCAATTTGAAGTAACCTATTCGAATTAAATGAGAAAGAAGATGTTTGCATGCTAAAGTTCTATATTCCTGAAATGTCCTTGCTTAAGCCTTGATTAATAGTTAATTAAAGGATAAAATAGTCTTTTCCCCAAATCCACTTAGGGGGATTATCATCTTCACCTTTCTCATTCTTCCATTTACCGAATTGAAAAGAGAACATTGAGAGTGAGAGAGAGCTTGAAAAAAACACCATAGTTGGAGTGATTTGAGCTTGCATGTGCTTAGAATTTCATAGAAATTGAGTTAGGAAGCAAGGTAAACCTACTATTGCCTATGATCCATTCAATTAGTTAAAGTAATTGATGAAATAGAGTTGTTTGATGCTTGTATATGTTTGAATCATAGTAGAATTGTATGAGTTTAAAGAATGAACCATGGTAACATGCTAAAATTGAACAAACATTGAATGGATACACCTACATGCTAGCCGAATTGATCTAGTTATCAAATTGAATGAATTGATGTGCTGAATGAATAGGAAATGATGACATCAAGGTAATCACTTAATGAAAATTATGTTAACTGGATAGTTGTGGTCTTGAATGAATTAGATTGATAGCTAGATTGAAGAAAATGAATTGGTAAGAAAACTAGTCACACATGTTGCTATAATATTGATTAGCGACTGTTTTGAATAAACTAGTGAATTTGGTACTGAATTGAATTAAATAAGGGGCTGGAAAATTGAGTGAATTACAGGGGAAGGACTGGAATGTATGTTAAACCATTAGGATTGCTTAATTTATAAAGAATTTGATAGTTTAAAATGGATATTGGGCAGAATTACTGAAACAAGGATTGTTATGGAAAAACAGTTAAATTGAGGACTTAGATGGACTAATTAAGGGCTAATCTTAATATGTAAGAACAGGGGAAAATCAGAGGAACCAGTGGTAAAAAGGACTAAAAATGAACTAGTAAGGGTCCTAGGATAAAAAGCTCACTAAATTGGATTAAACTACAAGCTGGCAGAATAGTCACTAGAAAAAAGGACCTAACTTTAAATTGAAATCTGTATTGATATAGAAGGAATTAAAATATGAAACTTATATGGATAAAAAGGTAATTTAATAAGATTTCTAGTGGTATAAATTAATTGAAAATCCGATGAGTAGATTAAAAGATATGAACAGGTTACTATAGGGTATACAAACTGCCTGGAAGCATAAACTGTTTTGGATGATGTAGTTTAAATGAGCTTGAATTATTATTGTATTGATTCTAATGATCCTTCTATATTGTGTATGACTTGCTAAACCAAGGATTATAGGAGATTACTGAAGGCAATAAGGTTGGATCATCAAGGGATAGACAGAAGGGAATAGCAATACAAGACTAGCTTGGAGTATTGTGAGTGTAGTCTTTTTTTAGGGTTGGAACTAGTGTTCTAACCAAGGTTGTATGTCTAAATACTTGTTTGAGGATTGATAACATGAAATGAACTTAAATTATATTTGGCAATATTACATGAAGGGAATAATGGAATAATTAAAGACTTGACAATTCAATATACTTGTAATATGGTGTGATTTTGGAAATGAAACAATTATTTGTTCCCTAAGATTATATGCCTTATTCGAATGCTGCCATGGTTATGCTTGATAAATTGTGTTCAATTGAATGAATATGCTCTTGAAATTGTTTGTTGCTTAATCACTTGATGTGTGATTACTTGATAATGAAAGACTTAACAAGTCCTTGGATGATAGTTGGCCTTAGGTAGAACGGCATGCCTTAGAGTCTAGAGCTCGACTTAATATGTTTTGGTACTTTGTGTGCCTTAATATGTGGCATAGATGACACCTTAACTCGATTGGTACTTTGTGTGCCTTAACATGTGATTTGAAGTTAGGTTGTTAGTTTAATTCATTTATATGATATAGATATATAGACCAATCTACATGTAATGTTCATGGTAAAACAATGAGCTAAAAGGTCTAATTGTTGCGCATATAAGTACAAGGTTATGTAAACTTGGTTATGAAGAATGAATGACTTAGATTGCTAATAGGAATTGAATAGTTAATTAAAATTGTTATCTAGTTAGCCGAATAGTACCATGAGCAATAAGCTAATTGGATGATTAATCTCTTTGCCTAGTAGTCGATTGATGTCTTGTTGATCAAGTAAATGAAAATTTTTAATTGGCCCTAATCTTGTATTTTATAACTTGTATTAGATGATATGGTTTTTGTTTGTTTACTCTCGGTGAAGCTCCTCGCTCCTAACCCTGGCGAGGGGTGTCACAAAAAGTGGTAATTAGAGCTAAAGGTTTAGATAGATCCTCAGACTAAACCTAGTCTTCATGCATCATATAGGATTGAATCGTGCCACCTAGGAGTTGTATCTTAATATGCTTGTGTTCTTGCTTATCTAACTCCTTCATGTTTATCTAATCGTAGTATGTCCGAGACAAGATTTGCTTAGGATGATGAAAGTCCCCGAGGATCCTCTATTGAGGGCGAAAGTGTAAGGATGGATGCAAGTCCTCAAAGACAAAATGACCCTTGAGAACCTGTTCAACCTCGAGAGTAGGCTCAACCCCAGCAGGAAGCTCCTGCTATTCAAGCTGTCCAAAGATAATGTCTCATTTCCATGAAGGAGATGTTCGATCAACTTGTTTCAAACCTTAAACAAGATCGTCCTGCTAATCCTACTGCTGCACCAAGTAGAGCTACTATTGATAAACTTGCTCAACACCAAGCCTATACCTTTACCGGTGCTAATGAAGAGAAACCTGAAGACGCAGAGTACTGGCTAGAACGTACAACTCAAATTCTGACCAAACAATTGCAATGCTCAGACGAGCACAAACTTGAATGTGTTATAGCACTCTTAGTTGACGAAGCCTTGAGTTGGTGGGAAACCACAACCCTGACTGCTCCCGCTAACTCGGTCACCTGGGAATTCTTCGTTGAAGAATCAAGAAGAAATACATCAACGATCAATATTTAGCTGATCGTCAAAGACGTTTCTTGTACCTCAAGCAAGCTAACAGGCCCATTGAGCAATATGTTGCTGATTTTTGCAAATATTGCAAGTACGACTCGGAGTATATCAAAACTGAAAAAGATAAGTGCCGAATGTTTATCGATGGCTTAAATAATGAGCTAAGTTCACAGCTCTGGGGATCACAGATTTTCAAACTTTTGTCAATCGAGCCATTGCAACCGAGGCAAAGATGAAAGCTTCTGAAAGAAGAAAGGGTGGTAATAAAAGTGACAAGAAGCATAAACGTGATGATAAGCCTGATTGGCAATTCAAGAAAGCCAAATTTCAGAAAGAAAGCTCCTCGACTTATACGCCTGCTCCGAGAAGCAATTATACGTCGAGACCTCAATGGGTGAACAAGCCCTCAATCCCGGTTATTTCAGTTAATAGTACGGGAAATTCTGAGAAAATTCTTCCTTGCAAGTTTTGCCAGAAACTTCACCGAGGCCAATGCCGAGCCCAATCTAACTTGTGTTATATGTGGAGATGACCACTACATTAAAGATTGTCCTCAGAATGCTAATAAAGCTTCAATTCAATCTTTTGCAAATCCTAGTCCTGCACCATCTAACCAAAACAAAGGCCCAGGAGAAGCACAGTTCGAGAACCAAGGCATAGGGAGAGGCCACCATTCGGCTACTACACATCAAGAATCCTAAGCTCATGCTCGTATCTAGCACGTATGTGGTAGGGAGGATGAAGAGTTTCCCGATGTGATCGCAAGTACCGTTGAACTAAACTTAAACTCTACTTATGCTTTGATTGATTCGGGGTCTACCCATTCCTTTATATGGTCTACCTTGCTTGTTAAGTTAAATATGAAACCCGAACTTGTAAAATCAATCCTAGTAGTATCAAATCCTATAGGAGGAAATTTGCCGATCAATTTAATTTGTAGATCTTGCCCAATTGCTATTCGAAATATCCCTTTCCCTATAGACCTTTATGTTTTTCCAAATTGCGAATTTGATCTAGTGTTAGGACTATATTGGTTGGGAAAACACCAAGCCTGGATTGATTGCCAAAATAAGAGATTGTATCCCGGGGATTAGGGAAAGAATCCATCTTGCTAATAGATAAGAATCCGACCTCAATCTTTTCTTCCATGGTCTTAAAAGATGAATATGACTTTGTTTTTCCATCTATACCTGTTATATCTGAATTCATCGATGTTTTTCCTGAGGAACTCCCTGGTCTTCCTCCGACCCGAGAAGTGGAGTTCGGGATTGACGTTCAACCTGGAACCAACCCGGTGTCAATTACACCATATCGAATGGCACAAGTAGAGTTGAAGGAACTCAAGAAGCAACTTCAAGAATTACAGGACAAAGGCTTCATTCGGCCTAGCACATCTCCCTGGGGTGCACCTGTCTTGTTCGTAAAGAAAAATGATGGTACGATGTGACTTTGTATCGACTATCGTCAATTGAATCAACTTACCATCAAGAACAAGTATCCTTTGCCAAGGATAGAAGATCTTTTCGATCAACTTAGGGATGCTTCAGTGTTTTCTAAAATCAATCTTCGATCTGGGTATTACCAAATGAAGGTGAAAGATGAAGACGTGCCTAAAACAGACTTCCGAACTTGTTACGACCACTTTGAATTCCTCGTAATGCCTTTCGGGCTTACTAATGCCCCAGCCGCATTTATGGATCTTATGAATCGAGTATTCAAGCTTTTTCTTGACAAATTTGTGGTCGTCTTTATTGATGACATCTTGGTCTACTCTCGTAACAAGGAGGAACACCTCCGAATTGTCCTGCAAACACTCTAAGAACGTCAGTTGTTCACCAAATTCTCCAAGTGTGAGTTCTGGCTATCAGAAGTTTCGTTTCTTGGCCATGTAATCACAGCCGAAGGGATCAAGGTGGATCCAAAGAAAATTCAAGCAATTCTTGATTGGCGACCTCCGAGGAATGTTAGTGAGGTCTGAAGCTTTCTCGGTTTAGCCGGATACTATCGAAGATTTGTAAAAGGCTTTTCTACCATTGCCTTGCCCTTAACTAAGCTCCTTTGAAAAGATCAACCATTTGAGTGGTCCGAGTGATACATGCATGAGCGGGGTCAAATTACTAATATTGGACAAGAAGCTGAATTTGTTTGATGCAAACAATAAAAGCCAAAACAGTGCACGCATGGGAGGTCAAAAACGAATGCATCTTGGACAAGAAATTGAATCTGTTTGTGAAGTCTAGAAAGTCAGCCAACTTGCGACGCATTTTCGGATGGGATCCGGGCATTTCTGAGTCAAGTTGTCTTCTAATAAATTGTCTGTCATTCAGTTACCTTTCCAACGCATCTTGAAACGTGTCAATCGGACATCAGGAACTCAAGATACGTCTAGTTTAGTGAAGACAACGCATGCAGAAATTCCTATACGGGATTAATACGGGATTTTTAAGATTTTATTTGATTATTTGTAATTTAAATCGATATAGGATTCTGCAATATCTATTAGGATCATATTTATTTAATTAGTATTTTATTTTTAGCATTTATTTATTATTAGAAGTTATTTAATTAGGATATTAGATTTTAGCATTTATTTATTGTATTTAATTCTTAAGTTTAATAGGATTAGAACTTCTCCAAGGCCTATATAAAGGAGGCTTCACCCACATTGTAAATAGAGATTTGAATGATTAAATAAAATTCTCTTTTGAGTTCCAACTTGCAAGATCATTATCTTGTGTTTTAGAAGCAAATCGATTTTCAAGTTCTCTGGGATTTGTTGTTGAGGATCTTCACACTCCTGCTTGCCCATACAAAAGCGTTTGGGAGGGTGGGTTAGAGCCGCTTGAAGTTGCTTGCTTAGATAATTGCGTCTAAGAGGGTGCCGAGGACAACTATTAATTCATCACGCCATCTCCACATATTCAAGCTTCCTCCATTGACGCCACCACCATAAGCAAATCTGAATTTTTAGATTTATTCTTTATTTTGGTTTGTTTTGTTTTTCTCTTTATTCGAATTTGCGCTACTCTATCACCAAGAATCAGCAGCGAAGCTTTGATCAACTCAAGCAAGCCTTGACTCATGCCCCGGTTCTTATCCAACCAGAATCGGGCAAAGAATTCACTGTTTATAGCGACACTTCATATTCGGGGCTGGGTTGCGTATTGATGCAAGAAGATAACGTGGTAGTGTATGCATCAAGGCAATTGAAACCACACAAGCTTAACTATATGACTCACGATCTCGAACTTGCTTCCATCTTCTTTGCTCTCAAAATTTGGAGACACTACTTGTACGGTGAAAAATGCCACCTGTTCACTGATCATAAAAGCCTTAAATATCTCCCAACTCAAAAAGATTTGAACTTAAGGTAAAGAAGATGGCTAGAAATGCTTAAGGACTACGAATTGATTATTGACTACCATCCGGGGAAAGCAAATGTTGTTGTTGATGCCCTTAGTCAAAGACCATACTCGGGTAATCCTTTTAAATCTAAATCCTTGAAAATTTCGAATTGAAATTAGTCTTCCTTGTTATGCAAGTAACCATTCGAATACTTGCCTTGTTCTACAAGTAATCATTCGAATTCCACCTAAATTATCTTGTTTATCTTGTAGCTTCGAATGCTATTAATGCTCATCTTCGAATGTATCAAAAACGAGGATTTTTGTCTGAACTACAAGTCCAATCCAGCCTAATCTCGAGAATCAAAGAATTGCAGCAAACTGATTCTGAACTTCAAGCTATCATCTCGAAGATTGACTCAAAAGCTAATCAAGATTTCTCTATCCATTCGAATGGCATACTCTATTTCAATAATAGGGTGTGTATTCTGAACAACAATGTCATAAAGAATGAAGTTTTGCAAGAAGCTTATCAGAGTTCTTTTTTGATCCACCCTGGATCGGTTAAGATGTACAATGATCTAAAACCCTTGTATTGGTGGCCAAGAATGAAAGCAGCCATCAATGATTATGTATCAAAGTGTTTAACTTGCCAAAGAGTTAAAGCCGAACATCAAGCTCCCACGAGATTGCTCCAACCTCTTGAATTTCCTTAGTGGAAGTGGGATCGAATTACTATGGATTTTGTAACCGGTCTTCCTTGCACGCCAAGAAAGTGCGATGCTATGTGGGTGATAGTAGATCGATTCACTAAATTGGCTCACTTCATCCCTGTTCGAATGAACTATAGCTGATTTGTATATTTGTGAAGTGATTCATTTGCACAGAATCCCTACTTTAATTGTCTCCGATCGAGATCCTAGATTCATAGCTCAATTTTAGAGATCGTTACAACGAGCCCTTGGCACCAAATTAAATCTAAGCACAGCCTTTCATCCTCAAAGTGAGGGCCAATTAGAAAGGGTAATACAAGTTCTCGAAGATATGCTTAGAGCCTGTGTTGTTGACTTCGGGAAAAATTGGGAGAAAACCATACCTCTTGTAGAATTTGCCTACAACAACAGTTATCAAACTTCAATTCAAATGGCTCCATTCGAAGCTCTGTATGGAAGGAGATGTAGAACACCTATATGCTGGTCTGAACTTGGAGAAAACAAAATGTTAGGACCTCAATTGCTCAGGGAAACTGAAGAGCAAGTCCAGATCATCCATGACCGAATGAAGCAAGCCTTCGATAGGCTAAAGGCTTATGCAGACTTAAAATGAAGAGATACCCAATATAATTTTGGAGACAAAGTATTTCTCAAAGTCTCCCCTTGGAAGAAAGTCTTCAGATTCGGAAGAAAGGGAAGGCTCAGTCCCCGATTCATAGGACCTTTCGAAGTTATTGAAAGAATTGGTCCAGTGGCTTATCGACTGGAATAACCAGATCCTCAGGTAATACTTTCTCGAGGGAAAACAAAACTGAACCAAAAACATTCCAACATGTTACCAAGATATAAACATCCACTTAGAGCATAAAACCATAGGCATTAAACACCAAAGCATGCTTTCAACTTGAAGTGACCTAAATTGTTAATCTAATTGAACCTTGAACCTAGACTAATTGAATTAGTTAAGGACTTAATTGAAAGATGAATGAAATAGGTGATCAATTTCAAGTGACCTATTCGAATTAAATGAGAAAGAAGGTGTTTTCGTGCTAAAGTTCTATATTTCCGAAATGTCCTTGCTTAAGCCTTGATTAATAGTTAATTAAAGGATAAAATAGTCTTTTCCCCAAATCTAGTTAGGGGGATTATCATCTTCATCTTTCTCATTCTTCCATTTACCGAATTGAAGAGAGAACATTGAGAGTGAGAGAGAGCTTGAAAAAAAAACCATAGTTGGAGTGATTTGAGCTTGCATGTGCTTAAAATTTTATAGAAATTGAGCTAGGAAGCAAGGTAAACCTACTCTTGCCCATGATCCATTCGATTAGTTAAAGTAATTGATGAAATAGAATTGTTTGATGCTTGTATATGTTTGTTAAATGTTTGAATCATAGTATAATTGTATGAGTTTAAAGAATGAACCATGGTAACATGCTAAAATTGAACAAACATTGAATGGATTCATCTACATGCTAGCCGAATTGACCTAGTTATCAAATTGAATGAATTGATGCGCTGAATGAATAGGAAATGATGATAACAAGGTAATCACTTAATGAAAATTATGTAAACTGGATAGTCGTGGTCTTTAATAAATTAGATTGATAGCTAGATTGAAGAAAATGAATTGGTAAGAAAACTAGTCACACATGTTGCTATAATATTGATTAGGTACTGTTTTGAATAAACTAGTGAATTTGGTACTGAATTGAATTAAATAAGGGGCTGGAAAATTGAGTGAATTACAGGGGAATGACTGGAATGGATGTTAAACCATTAGGATTGCTTAATTTATAAAGAATTTGATAGTTTAAAATGGATATTGGGCAGAATTACTGAAACAAGGACTGTTCTGAAAAACAGTTAAATTGAGGGCATAGATGGACTAATTAAGGGCTAATCTTAATATGTAAGAACAGGGGAAAATCAGGGGAATCAATGGTAAAAAGTATTGGAATGAACTAGTAAGGTTCCTAGGATAAAAAGCTCACTAAATTGGATTAAACTACAAGCTGGCAGAATAGTCACTGGAAAAAGGACCTGACTTTAAATTGAAATCTGTGTTGATATAGAACGGATTAAAATATGAGCCTTATATGGATAAAACGGTAATTGAATAAGCTTTGTAGTGGTATAAATTAATTGAAAATCCAATGAGTAGATTAAAAGATATGAACAGATTACTAAAGGGTATACAAACTGCCTGGAAGCAGAAACTGTTTTGGATGATGTAGTTTAAATGAGCTTGAATTATTATTGTATTGATTCTAATGATCCTACTATGTTGTGTATGACTTGCTAGACCAAGGATTAGAGGAGATAATTGAAGGCAATAACGTTGGATCATCAAGGGATAGACAAAAGGGAATAGCAATACAAGACTAGCTTGGAGTATTGTGAGTGTAGTCTTTTTTTTAGGGTTGGAACTAGTGTTCTAACCAAAGTTGTATGTCTAAATACTTGTTTGAGGATTGATAACATGAAATGAACTTAAATTATATTTGGTAATATTACATGAAGGAAAGAATGGACTAATTAAAAACTTGACAATTCAATATACTTGTAATATGGTGTGATTGTGGAAATGAAACAATTATTTGTTCCCTAAGATTCTATGCCTTATTCGAATTCTGCCATGGGTTATGCTTGATAAATTGTGTTCAATTGAATGAATATGCTCTTGAAATTGTTTGCTGCTTAATCACTTGATGTGTGATTACTTGATAATGAAAGACTTAACAAGTCCTTGGATGATAGTTGACCTTAGGTAGAACGGCATGCCTTAGAGTCTAGAGCTCGACTTAATATGTTCTGGTACTTTGTGTGCCTTAATATGTGGCGTAGATGACACCTTAACACGATTGGTACTTTGTGTGCCTTAACATGTGGTGTAACAAAACCGTAACATGATCAAGTACTTTGTGTACTTTAATACGTGGTGTAGAAGACACCTTAACATGATCCGGTACTTTGTGTACCTTAACACGTGATTTGATTACCTAGTCCTACTACCTACCAAGGCAAAACAAGATTAAATGAAATTAAAGAAAGACTTGTAATATAAATGAATGATGAATATGTTATCTTGGATTAAACCTTACTTGAAAAATAAGTTACATGGTATAATACCCTATTCGAAGTGGAAATTATGATCTTCATGATTGAATTACTTGATATTTGCCAAATCTTGCTTGCTTGAATAGCTTGTAATAGAAGGTGCTTACTTGCTTGATTGTTCTATGTGGGATTTGAAATAATTCTTGATTGCCTAAGCTTGCCTATTCGAATGCTTCATGAGGAACTAGCTAGGTCATGACCTTGCTTAATTGAAGCCTAGCTAGGTTAATCTTGTTTAAAATGAACAAGGAATATGAGATAAAAATCTTGATAAATTGATAGAATTAGGTACTACCTCACTAAGTACATTATGTACATTACTTGGATTTTGAAGCAAGAATCAAGCATAGTCAAGTATGATTTTGGTACTCGTTTTTGGTAGTCCTAGATGGTGGTAGTTATATATAACTTTAGAGCTCATGATAGTTCACATGTTCGGAACTTTAAGGATTATAATTATATGTTCTCGATAGCTATAGTAATGTGTAAACTTTAGAATATTGGACCATGCATTTTGAGTTATGTAAATGTATTTAAGTAAGTATGTAATGGTCTGTGATGAAATTATCTAATGAATGAATGACTAGAGCTTTGATTATAAGTTTGTTTGTTCGAATATGATTGTATAAACTATAGAATTGAATGTGTTAAATTGACTCATGGTAAGCCTATTCTATCTTGACCCTAATCGAATGAAATTTGAAGTTAGGTTGTTAGTTTAATTCATGTATATGATATAGATATCTAGACCAATCTACATGTAATGTTCAGGGTAAAACAATGAGCCAAAAGGTCTAATTGTTGCGCATATAAGGTTATGTAAACTTGGCTATGAAAAAGGAATGACTTAGATTGCTAATAGGTATTGAACAGTTAATTGAAATTGTTATCTAGTTAGCTGAATAGTTAATTGAAATTGGATGATTAATCTCTTTGCCTAGTAGTTGATTGATGTCTTGTTCATCAAGTAAATGAAAATTTTTAATTGGCCCTAATCTTGTATATTATAACTTGTATTAGATGATATGATTTTTGTTTGTTTACTCTCGATGACGCTCCTCGCTCCTAACCCGGGCGAGGGGTGTCGCACAACATCAACACATTATGATTATCAATCTATAGGCGTGCTTTCTATGCAGAGTAACCATTCAAGCACCAAAATGCAAACCAAACCAAATACCGGCAATTAAAGGCCATTTACAAGTCCAAAAGGGCAATTAAAACTTGCCACAAACCAGGGAGTTTCAAAACACAACCTCCCAAAACAATAAGGCATCCTCCCATTGCCAATTATTACTATTAGGTAAACCCAAAACCATAATTGAGCTATGTTTTCACTCTTGGATCTCTACTTGCTTCCTTGCTGCCACCAAAGTGTTATTTCTTTTCATTGTTGGAAAAGATAGCGTAAGAATAAATGCTTAGCGAGGGATGCTCAAGTTAAAACCAACAACAATGCATTTTAAAACCATTTCCCAAGTAGAAATCTCTTTCTCATCATGCTCATTCTATCTCATGCTTTAAACCACTTTCAAGCAAAATCAACAACATTTAAACCACATGTATCATAAATCTCATGCATTAATCTTAATGCAAAACTCAAGCCAAAGCTTCTCATGCTTGTTTCTCATAAAGCATTTCTCAAAATATAATCTCATGTATAAAACACATTATACAAAACATTTATAAACCATGATACATGTGAATATCATATATTAGCTTTCAAGTGACCCAGGAATAGGCTCACCCCTAACCCGTAGTGATAGGCTCATCTCTATCACAAAGTACTAGGCTTACCTCTAGTACATATCGGATACACGAATTCTCATGGTGGGCTCACCTCCACCAAATATCTCACTTTGAACGAGAATAGGCTCACCCCTAACCCATAGTGATAAGCTCACCTCTATCACTAAGTACTAGGCTCACCTCTATTACCCATAATAGGCTCACCTCTATTGTGTCATCGAAGAATTTATCTCACGTACGAATTTTATATATTATAGTGCACTTGTCATTGTAATAATCATTTTTTTCGGTACCCTATCCAACTAAATAAGGACCAAAAAATACATTTCCATAACCATTAAACCAATGTTCATTTACCTTAAACCCGAAACATCATATATATACATACCAGCTAATATATATAAATAAAAATGAAGCCTATATTAATATATAATTGTCAGTCCATATATATATTAAATCCATTTACAAAGTACAAGAATTACATAGCCCAATATCCATTTACCCATTATATCCCAGACCAACCCTTACAAACACACCCGTTAACCCATTATTAAATTAAACCTGACAGACCCATAATCTGAACTAAACCCTAAATCCACTAAGCAAACAACCCACACCAGAAACCCTAGCTGCCAACACAAATGACTCCTCATCTGCCAAAGCCTTTGGTCCCGTGACCTTCCATCTTCATGCCATGTAAGCTGCCACATCTGTGCCACGTCGGTGCAGTGACATTTCAGTGGCCAAAGATTAACCGCCGCGTTAGGTGGTCCTCGCCAGCAAGGCCACGAACGATGGTTCCCTCTCCCCCGTACCAGCCCTCACATGCACCACAAAATAAGGACAAAATCAGATGACAAAAACAAAATCAGAGCAACCAACCAAGTTTTTAATTTGATATTTCTTTTCTTTTTATCTTTGTAAATTCGGCTATATAAAGTCGAATCAAAACCACATGTAGGGGGATGCAGATCAATACAAAAACACAAAAAAGCAAGCAATTTTTCGGAGGCAAAAAAATACCTAGGTATTCTAATCTTCCATTCTCGTTAAGCATTGGTGTTCTTCCTTTGTTTTTTAAAACCGAAACTAAGAGTTTTTTCCCTCCATTCTCAAAAATCATTATCAAATCAAATGGGGTTTTCAGTTTTAAATCAAAGTCTAGGTTTTTTTTTTCTTAGATCTTAAATCAGAACCCTAAAAAGCTTTTTTGAAAAAATAAAAAGAGGGTTTCGAATTTACCTGTCGTTTGAGAGGAAAGTCGCCGCCTACGGGTGCCACCGAACATCGAGAGTGGTCGGCGAGGTAGCGTTGCCGATGAACGGCGCATAAAAGGGATGCAGATTTTGTTCGGCTGAAAGGGAAGAGAAGGGTTTTGTTTTTGAATAGTTTCGAGATCCAGTGAAGCTCAATCTCCTTATTTTGCTTTTTCTCCCCTATTTCTCCCTTTTCAATGCTGTGTTTTCCTTTTTAATATTTTATTTTCCTTATCTATACATATTATGCCTACCGTATAACATATATACGTATATATATATGCTCTTATATATCATAAATTATCTATATTTTATGTATGTAGCTACGTAGGGTACAATATATATTTTCAACCGTTGTTTCTTTTACTTTTACCTTATTATATATATATATATTATTTATTTGTTTCTTTGTTCTCATATATATATATATATTATCTTATTTTATATTTTTGTTCGATTCGGCCTTACGGTGACTCGCAACGGGGTATGATCCGTATTATTTATGGTCCGTTTAGCGTAGCCAACTAACTACAAACATCTAACTTCTAACATTTAATTTCTGCTCTTAATTTCTTGCATTTATTTTACGCGTTTCTTTTGTTAGATCCGGTCCTTTTTCTGGATTTTTTATGTTGTTTATTTCTTTTTACCATGTTTATGTTTCATTTCTTTATTTTTGTGACATACATTTTATTTCTTAATTAACTTGATAAATTAATTAACTTTAACTATAAAAATGAGATATTTATTAATTCGAATATTTGTGACGTAATATCTTGGTTTATTAGATATTGACCATATATTCGAGTTAATTCATATCGCCTAAAGGTAAATTTCGAAATGAATAAAATTTGTTAAGAAATAACATCATGATTAATTGCTTGCATCATGCATAAAGGTGACGTACGAATTTTGAACTATAAATTAACACGACAGTCAGGCTTATATGATCCCAGTTTAATTTATGGTTCGATGTATCACCATCCTTATTAATGAAATGTCCAATTAATTTGAACCCACCAATTTGATAAATCTCGTTCGATTAAGGTCAATTTTCATTTAAGAACGCCAAATTAAATTTAATTTAAATTTCAACAATTTCCATCTTTTAAAAGCAAAAAATATTTTGGTACCGATTTTCGGGCGTGATGGGGGTGCTAATTCTTCCCCACGCGTAACCAACTCCTGAACCCTTTAAAATCGAATCTCTGATTTTTTGGTGTCCGACCTACCTTATCCAAGTGGTCGGTGGCGACTCCAAGTCTTATTTTCAAATAAAATCAATTTTCCAAAATTTTTATCATTTTCAAAAGAAAAAAGAACTTTCAAAAAGAAATCCCCCTAAACTGAAATTTCAAAAAAGAAATTTTTGGGGAGGCCCTCATAGCCGACCGAGTATATAATTTTACCAACATATTTATTTTTATTTGTTTATTTTCAAAAAAGGGTCGCTACAACATGGCGACTCCGCTGGGGACTATTTTATTTAAAAAAAACAAAACGAGAGTTAGGCCAAGAGAATATTTGTTGCTTTTAAATGATAAAATTATTGAGAATTTAATTTGATTTTAACGAGGTCAATTTTTTCTTGAAAATGTGACTAAGATTGCACGAGCTTTGATAATCAGTGGTCTTTGAATTAATTTTTCATTTAATTTCTAAGGAATCACCGACATGTGTTACACCACATTCATCAAGCTCTATATCTGAGCTTTGTCCCTTAAGTGGGAGTGAAATGCCACATACCCACGTGAGTAGCCCTCCACGGGTTGATAATTCACTTCCGAAATCCACGCCTTTCCACACGTGAGTAGCCCTCCACGTCACTAGGTCATGCTTTCCCTCAAACCGAGACCAATTCGCAAGCTTGTAATGGGCCAAAATTGGGGTTCTTGTTGCCTTAGTAGGTAATAAGATAAGTTTGGATACCCTTAATTAGAACCAAACCCACATGTGTGAGAATCTAAGAAGCCCATCCCATTAGAGCCATGCGAATAACTATATCAAACTAGAATTCATGTTGTTAGGCCTTTTTCTTGTTAATTCGCTTTGGTGTATTTGCTTTATCTACATACGTTTTGCTAACCCTTTTTTTGTCTTGTCTTATTCTATCTATTTGTTTTGCATATTCATAGCATTAATGAAGTGTTTATCCGAGAACAGTCTAAAGTTTAAGGCTTTCATAATGGGAGAAAGAGTCCATAATAATGAGTTAAAGAATCTCGAAGTTTAAGGCTGATCAGAAGATGAGCAAAGGCCAACCCAGTTATTGGTGGAGAAGGAACATAGGTTTTAGTTGTGCCCTATGTGCTAGTTATGTTCTTTTCTCATTGTATGAGACTTGATCTTCATTATGGAAAGTTGTTAAATGACGATGTTCATCGATCAACACTCATTTGCATTCATCCTTTCATGGTAGCATTATCAGTTTTTGTTTCATGACCTTTTTTACAATATTGTTCAAATCTTCAATAATGTTTTCACGCTTATTCAATTGCATCAACGTTTTTGTATTTATATAATTATATTGCATTTAGGGCATTTGCTTTGCGTTTACATGTATTCATTTTAGACATGTTGAGGCTAATTTTTAGGATGTCTCGTGACAGTGATTCTGGATCAAGGAAAAGTTCAATCGATCCAGCACCCCTACAGAACCCGACGCAAAACTAAGATGGAGAACAAAGAAAGGTTAGGCCGAATTGAGCAAACCCAAAAGGCCATGCAAGTAGATTTGGTCTGAAAAAAGGAAGAGCAGTTGGCCAAGGACCGACAAGAAATGGTAGAACAATTCAAGAAATCACAACAATAGGCTTTTGGAAAAATAGCCCAAATGTTCAGATTTAAGCTTCCCGAGCAAGGAGAAGTCTCTGTTGATGATCCAACAACAAGGTCAGAAATTCCAACGTACCTTCCGGGTTTTAGCCCTCCTCATGCTAGGGAACAACCAGATACTCAGGTAATACTTTCTCGAGGGAAAACAAAACTCAACCAAAAACATTAAAACATGTTACTAAGATATAAACATCCACTTAGAGCATAAAACCATAAGCATTAAACACCAAAACATGCTTTCAACATGTAATACCCTAAATCCTAGCCTAGAAGAATTGAAACCAATTACCTAAATTGTTAATCTAATTGAACCTTGAACCTAGACTAATTGAATTAGTTAAGGACTTAATTGAAAGATGAATGAAATAGGTGATCAATTTGAAGTGACCTATTCGAATTAAATGTGAAAGAAGATGTTTGCATGCTAAAGTTCTATATTCCTGAAATGCCCTTGCTATAGTTAATTAAAGGATAAAATAGTCTTTTCCCCAAATCCACTTAGGGGGATTATCATCTTTATCTTTCTCATTCTTCTATTTACCGAATTGAAGAGAGAACATTGAGAGTGAGAGAGAGAGAGAGAGCTTGAAAAGAAAAACACCATAGTTGGAGTGATTTGAGCTTGCAAGTGCTTAGAATTTTATAGAAATTGAGCTAGGAAGCAAGGTAAACCTACTCTTGCCCATGATCCATTCGATTAATTAAAGTATTTGGTGAAATAGAATTGTTTGATGCTTGTATATGCTTGTTAGATGTTTGAATCATAGTAGAATTGTATGAGTATAAAGAATGAACCATGGTAACATGCTAAAATTGAACAAACATTGAATGGATACACCTACATGCTAGCCGAACTGATCTAGTTGTCAAATTGAATGACTTGATGTGCTGAATGAATAGGAAATGATGATAACAAGGTAATCACATAATGAAAATTATGTAAACTGGATAGTTGTGGTCTTGAATGAATTAGATTGATAGCTAGATTGAAGAAAATGAATTGGTAAGAAAACTAGTCACACATGTTGCTATAATATTGATTAAGGACTATTTTGAATAAACTAGTGAATTTGGTACTGAATTGAGTTAAATAAGGGGCTGGAAAATTGAGTGAATTACAAGGGAAGGACTGGAATGGATGTTAAACCATTAGGATTGCTTAATTTATAAATAATTTGATAGTTTAAAATGGATATTGGGCAGAATTACTGAAACAAAGACTGTTCTGGAAAAACAGTTAAATTGAGGACTTAGATGGACTAATTAAGGGCAAATATTAATATGTAAGAACAGCGGAAAATCAGGGGAATCAATGATAAAAAGGACTAAAATGAACTAGTAAGGGTCCTAGGATAAAAAGCACACTAAATTGGATTAAACTACAAGCTGGCAGAATAGTCACTGGAAAAATGACCTAACTTTAAATTGAAATTTGTATTGATATAAAAGGAATTAAAATATGAGACTTATATGGATAAAAAGGTAATCGAATAAGATTTCTAGTGGTATAAATTAATTGAAAATCCAATGAGTAGATTAAAAGATATGAAAAGATTACTAAAGGGTATACAAACTGCCTGGAAGCAGAAACTATTTTGGATGATGTAGTTTAAATGAGCTAAAGAATGAAGTTTTGCAAAAAGCTCATCAGAGTTCTTTTTCGATCCACCCTGGATCGGTTAAGATGCACAAGGATCTAAAACCCTTGTATTGGTGGCCAGGAATGAAAACAGCCATCAATGATTATGTATCAAAGTGTTTAACTTGCCTAAGAGTTAAAGCCGAACATCGAGCTCCCACTGTATTGCTCCAACCTCTTGAATTTCCTCAGTGGAAGTGGGATCGAATTACTATGGATTTTGTAACCGGTCTTCCTTGCACGCCAAGAAAGTGCGATGCTATGTAGGTGATAGTAGATCGATTCACTAAATTGGCTCACTTTATCCATGTTCGAATGAACTATAGCTTGGAAAATATAGATGATTTGTTAATTCGTGAAGTGATTCGTTCACACGGAATCCCTACTTCAATTGTCTCTGATCAAGATCCTAGACTCACAGCTCGATTTTGGAGATCATCGCCCTTGGCACCAAATTAAATCTAAGCACGGCCTTTCATCCTCAAAGTGACGGCCAATCAGAAAGGGTAATAGAAGTTCTCGAAGATATGCTTAGAGCCTGTGTTATTGACTTCGAGAAAAATTGGGAGAAAACCATACGTCTTGTAGAATTTGCCTGCAACAACAGTTATCAAACTTCAATTCGAAGCTCTGTATGGAAGGAGATGTAGAACACCTATATGTTGGTATGAACTTGGAGAAAACAAAATGTTAGGACCTCAATTGCTCAGGGACACTGAAGAGCAAGTCCAAATCATCCATGCCCGATTGAAACAAGCCTTCGATAGGCAAAAGGCTTATGCATACTTAAAACGAAGAGATATCCAGTATAATGTTGGAAGCAAAGTATTTCTCAAAGTCTCCCCTTGGAAGAAAGTCTTCAGATTCGGAAGAAAGGGAAAGCTCAGTCCTCGATTCATAGGACCTTTTGAAGTTGTTGAAAGAATTGGTCCAGTGGCTTATCGACTGGCACTTCCTAGTACGAGGAAGAACCAATTCGAATTCTTGATAGGGAAGTCAAGAGACTTCGGAACAAGAACATCTCCCTAGTGAAAGTATTATGGAAAAATCACAAGGTAGAAGAAGCAACTTGGGAGCCTGAGGATACAATGAGAAAGCAATATCCTCACTTGTTCAATTCAGGTAAAAATTCGAGGAAGAATTTTTATTTTTAAGGAGGGGATAGTTGTAATACCCTAAATCCTAGCCTAGAAGAATTGGAACCAATTACCTAAATTGTTAATTTAATTGAACCTTGAACCTAGACTAATTGAATTAATTAAGGACTTAATTGGAAGATGGATGAAATAGGTGGTCAATTTGAAGTGACCTATTCGAATTAAATGAGAAAGAAGATGTTTGCATACTAAAGTTCTATATTCCCGAAATGCCCTTGCTTAGCCTTGATTAATAGTTAATTAAAGGATAAAATAGTCTTTTCC
Organism: Hibiscus mutabilis; assembly: GCA_019671005.1. Taxonomy (NCBI): domain Eukaryota; kingdom Viridiplantae; phylum Streptophyta; class Magnoliopsida; order Malvales; family Malvaceae; genus Hibiscus; species Hibiscus mutabilis. The sequence continues at coordinate 23,471,771 of CM033730.1, forward strand.
CCAAATCCACTTAGGGGGATTATCATCTTCATCTTTCTCATTCTTCCATTTACCGAATTGAAGAGAGAACATTGAGAGTGAGAGAGTGCTTGAAAAAAAAACACCATAGTTTGAGTGATTTGAGCTTGTATGTGCTTAGAATTTTATAGAAATTGAGCTAGGAAGCAAGGTAAACCTACTCTTTCCCATGTTCCATTCGATTAGTTAAAGTAATTGATGAAATAGAATTGTTTGATGCTTGTATATGCTTGTTAGATGTTTGAATCATAGTAGAATTGTATGAGTTTAAAGAATGAACCATGGTAACATGCTAAAATTGAACAAACATTGAATGGATACACCTACATGCTAGCCGAATTGATCTAGTTATCAAATTGAATGAGTTGATGTGCTGAATGAATAGGAAATGATGATAACAAGGTAATCACTTAATGAAAATTATGTAAACTGGATAGTTGTGGTCTTGAATGAATTAGATTGATAGCTAGATTGAAGAAAATGAATTGGTAAGAAAACTAGTCACACATGTTGCTATAATATTGATTAAGGACTGTTTTGAATAAACTAGTGAATTTGGTACTGAATTGAGTTAAATAAGGGGCTGGAAAATTGAGTGAATTACAAGGGAAGGACTGGAATGGATGTTAAACCATTAGGATTGCTTAATTTATAAAGAATTTGATAGTTTAAAATGGATATTGGGCAGAATTACTGTAACAAGGACTGTTATGGAAAAACAGTTAAATTGAGGACATAGATGGACTAATTAAGGGCTAATCTTAATATGTAAGAACAGGGGGAAATCAGGAGAATCAATGGTAAAAGGGACTAAAATGAACTAGTAAAGTTCCTAGGATAAAAAGCTCACTAAATTGGATTAAACTACAAGCTGGCAGAATCGTCACTGGAAAACGGACCTGACTTTAAATTGAAATCTGTATTGATATAGAACGAATTAAAATATGAGCCTTATATGGATAAAACAGTAATTGAATAATATTTCTAGTGGTATAAATTAATTGAAAATCCAATGAGTAGATTAAAAGATATGAACATATTACTAAAGGGTATACAAACTGCCTGGAAGCAGAAACTGTTTTGGATGATGTAGTTTAAATGAGCTTGAATTATTATTGTATTGATTCTAATGATCCTTCTATGTTGTGTATGACTTGCTAGACCAAGGATTAGAGGAGATCATTGAAGGCAATAACGTTGGATCGTCAAGGGATAGACAAAAGGGAATAGCAATACAAGACTAGCTTGGAGTATTGTGAGTGTAGTCTTTTTTTTAGGGTTGGAACTAGTGTTCTAACCAAAGTTGTATGTCTAAATACTTGTTTGAGGATGATAACATGAAATGAACTTAAATTATATTTGGTAATATTACATGAAGGGAAGAATGGACTAAGTAAAGACTTGACAATTCAATATACTTGTAATATGGTGTGATTGTGGAAATGAAACAATTATTTGTTCCCTAAGATTCTATGCCTTATTTGAATGCTGCCATGGGTTATGCTTGATAAATTTTGTTCAATTGAATGAATATGCTCTTGAAATTGTTTGTTGCTTAATCACTTGATGTGTGATTACTTGATAATGAAAGACTTAACAAGTCCTTGGATGCTAGTTGGCCTTAGGTAGAACTACATGCCTTAGAGTCTAGAGCTCGGCTTAATATGTTCTGGTACTTTGTGTGCCTTAATATGTGGTGTAGATGACACCTTAACACGATTGGTACTTTGTATGCCTTAACATGTGGTGTAGCAGACACCTTAACATGATCAAGTACTTTGTGTACTTTAATACGTGGTGTAGAAGACACCTTAACATGATCCGGTACTTTGTGTACCTTAACAGGTGACTCGATTACCTAGTCCTACTACCTACCAAGGCAAAACAAGATTAAATGAACTTAAAGAAAGACTTGTAATATGAATGAATGATGAATATTTTATCTTGGTTTAAACCTTACTTGAAAAATAAGTTACATGGTATAATACCCTCTTCGAAGTGGAAATTATGATCTTCATGATTGAATTACTCGATATTTGCCAAATCTTGCTTGCTTGAATAGCTTGTAATAGAAGGTGCTTACTTGCTTGATTGTTCTATGTGGGATTTGAAATAATTCTTGATTGCCTAAGCTTGCCTATTTGAATGCTTCATGAGGAACTAGCTAGGTCATGACTTTGCTTAATTGAAGCCTAGCTAGGTTAATCTTGTTTAAAATGAACAAGGAATATGAGATAATAATCTTGATAAATTGATAGAATTAGGTACTACCTCACTAAGTACATTATGTACTTATCACTGTTGTTTTTCCTTCTTCCCAAACCATAGGTTTAAAGATACTCAAATCAGATGCTTGATCAACAAGTTATCTTACTTGGATTTTGAAGGAAGAATCATGCATAGTCAAGTATGATTTTGGAACTCGTTGTTGATACTCCTAGATGGCGGCGGTTAGATTTAACTTTAGAGCTCATGATAGTTCACATGTTCAGAACTTTAAGGATTATAATTATATGTTCTCGATAGCTATAGTAATGTGTAAACTTTAGAATATTGGACCATGCATTTTGAGTTATGTAAATGTATTTAAGTATGTATTTAATGGTATATGATGAAATTATCTAATGAATGAATGACTAGAGCTTTGATTATAAGTTTGTTTGTTCAAATATGATTGTATAAACTATATAATTGAATGTGTTAAATTGACTCATGTTAAGCCTATTCTATCTTGACCCTAATCGAATGAAATTTGAAGTTAGGTTGTTAGTTTAATTCATTTATATGATATAGATATCTAGACCAATCTACATGTAATCTTCATGGTAAAACAATGAGCCAAAAGGTCTAACTGCGCATATAAGGTTATGTAAACTTGGTTATGAAGAATGAATGACTTAGATTGCTAATAGGAATTGAATAGTTAATTGAAATTGTTATCTAGTTAGCCGAATAGTACCATGAGCAATAAGCTAATTGGATGATTAATCTCTTTGCCTAGTAGTCAATTGATGTCTTGTTCATCAAATAAATGAAAATTTTTAATTGGCCCTAATCTTGTATGTTATAACTTGTATTAGATGATATGATTTTTGTTTGTTTACTCTCAGTGTCGCTCATCGCTCCTAACCCGAGCGAAGGGTGTCACACAACATCAACACATTATGATTATCAATCAATAGGCATGCTTCCTATGCAGAGTAACCATTCAAGCACAAAAATGCAAACCAAATACCGACAATTAAAGGCCATTTACAAGTCCAAAATGGCAATTAAAATTTGCCACAAACCAGGGAGTTTCAAAACACAACCTCTCAAAACATTAAGGCATCCTCCCACTGTCGATTATTACTCTTAAGTAAACAAAAAACCATAATTGAGATATGTTTTCACTCTTGGATCTCTACTTGCTTCCTTGCTACCACCAAAGTGTTATTTCTCTGCATTGTTGGAAAAGATAGCGTAAGCATAAATGCCTAGCTAGGGATGCTCAAGTTAAAACCAATAACAATGCATTTTAAAACCATTTCTCAAGTAGAAATCTCTTTCTCATCATGCTCATTCTATCTCATGCTTTAAACCACTTTCAAGCAAAATCAACATTTAAACCACATGTATCATAAATCTCATGCTTTAATCTTAATGCAAAACTCAAGCCAAAGCTTCTCATGCTTGTTTCTCATAAGGCATTTCTCAAAATATAATCTCATGTATAAAACACATTATACAAAACATTTATAAACCATGATACATGTGAATCTCATATATTGGCTTTCAAGTGACCTAGAAATAGGCTCACCCCTAACCCGTAGTGATAGGCTCACCTCTATCACAAAGTACTAGGCTCACCTCTAGTACACATCGGATACATGAATTCTCATGGTGGGCTCACCTCCACCAAATATCTCACTTCACATGGGAATAGGCTCACCCCTAACCCATAGTGATAGGCTCACCTCTATCACTAAGTACTAGGCTCACCTGTAGTACCCATAATAGGCTCACCTCTATTGTGTCATCGAAGAATTTATCTCACATACGAATTTTGTATATTATAGTGCACTTGTCATTGTAATAATCATTTTTTGTCCGGTACCCTATCCAATTAAATAAAAACCAAAAAATACATTTCCATAACCATTAAACCAATGTTCATTTACCTTAAACCCGAAACATCATATATATATACATACATACCAGCTAATATATATAAATAAAAATGAAGCCTATATTAATATATAATTATCAGTCCATATATATATTAAATCCATTTACAAATTACAAGAATTACATAGCCCAATATCCATTTACCCATTATCCCAGACCAACCCTTACAAACACAACCCATAACCCGTTAACCCATTATTAAATTAAACCCGGCAGGCCCATAATCTGAACTAAACCCTAAACCCACTAAGCAAACAACCCACATCAAAAACCCTAGCTGCCAACACAAATGACCTTCCATCTTCATGCCATGTAAGCTGCGACGTCGGTGCAGTGACATTTCAGTGGCCAAAAATTAGCCGCCACGTCAGGTGGTCCTCGCCTGCAAGGCCACGAACGATGGTCCCCTCTCCCCCGTACCAACCCTCACATGCACCACAAAACAAGGACAAAATCAGATGACAAAAACAAAATCAGAGCAACAGACCAAGTTTTTAATTTGATATTTCTTTTCTTTTTATCTTTGTAAATTCAGCTATATATAGTCGAATCAAAACCATATGTAGGGGGATGAGATCAATACAAAAACACAAAAAAAGCAAGCAATTTTTCAGAGGCAAAAAAATTCCTAGGTATTCTAATCTTCCATTCTCGTTAAGCATTGGTGTTCTTTCTTTGTTCTTTAAAACCGAAACTAAGATTTTTTGCCCTCCGTTCTCAAAAATCATTTTCAAATCAAAAGGGGTTTTCAGTTTTAAATCAAAGTCTAGGTTTTTTTCTTTCTTAGATCTTAAATCGGAACCCTAAAAAGCTTTTTTGAAAAAAATAAAAAAGAGGGGTTTCGAATTTACCTGTCGCTTGAGAGGAAATCCGTCGCCTACGGGTGCCACCAAACATCGAGAGTGGTCGGCGAGGTAGCGCTGCCGATGAACGGCGCATAAAAGGGATAGATATTTTGTTCTACTGAAAGGGATGATAAGGGTTTTGTTTTTGAATAGTTTCGAGATCCAGTGAAGTTCAATCTTCTTATTTTGCTTTTACTCCCCTATTTCTCCCTTTTCAATGCCGTGTTTTACTTTTTTTTATTATTTTATTTTCCTTATATATACATATTATGCCTACCGTATAACATATATACGTATATATATATATATATATGCTCTTATATATCATATATTATCTATATTTTATGTATGTAGTAGCTACGTAGGGTACAATATATATTTTCAGCCGTTGTTTCTTTTACTTTTACCTTATTATATATATATATATTATTTATTTGTTTCTTTGTTCTCATATATATATATATATTATCTTATTTTATATTTCTGTTCGATTCGGCCTTACGGTGACCCGCAACGAGGTATGATCCGCATTATTTATGGTCCGTTTAGCGTAGCCAACTAACTACTAACATCTAACTTCTAACATTTAATTTTCGCTCTTAATTTCTTGCATTTATTTTACGTGTTTCTTTTGTTAAATCCGGTCCTTTTTTCAAAATTTTTATGTTGTTTATTTCTTTTTACCATGTTTATGTTCATTTCTTTATTTTTGTGACATACATTTTATGTGTTAATTAACTTGATAAATTAATTAACTTTAACTATAAAAATGAGATATTCATTAATTCGGATATTTGTATCGTAATATCTTGGCTTATTAGATATTGACCATATATTCGAGTTAATTCATATCGTCTAAAGGTAAATTTCGAAATGAGTAAAATATGTTAAGACATAACATCATGGTTAATTGCTCGCGTCATACATAAAGGTGACGTACGAATTTCAAACCATAAATTAACACAGTAGTTAGGCTTATATGATGTCGGTTTAATCTATGGTTCGATGTATCGTCATCCTTATTAATGAAATGTCCAATTAATTTGAACCCACCAATTTGATAAAGCTCGTTCATTAAGGACGCCAAATTAAATTAAATTTAAATTTCAACAATTTTCATCTTTTTAAAAGCAATAAATATTTTGGTACCGATTTTCGGGCGTTATGGGGGTGCTAATTCTTCCCCACGCGTAACAAACTTTCGAACCCTTTAAAATCAAATCTCTGATTTTTTGGTGTCCGACTTACCTTATCCAAGTGGTCGGTGGTGACTAAAAGTCTTATTTTCAAATAAAATCAATTTTACAAAATTTTTATCGTTTTCAAAAGAAAAAAGAACTTTAAAAAAGAAATCCCCCTAAACTGAAATTTCAAAAAAGAAATTTTTGGGGAGGCCCCCGTAGCCGATCGAGTATATAATTTTACCAACATATTTATTTTATTTGTTTATTTTCAAAAAAAAAGGGTCGCTACAGCTTGGTGACTCCGCTGGGAACTATTTTATTTAAAAAAACAAAACGAGAGTTAGACCAAGAGAATATTTGTTGCTTTTAATGGAAATTATTGAGAATTTAATTTGATTTTAACGAGGTCGATTCTTTCTTGAAAATGTGACTAATATTGCACGGGCTTTGATAATCAATGGTCTTTGAATCGATTTTTCATTTAATTTCTAAGGAATCACCGAAATGTGTTGCAACACGTTCATCAAGCTCTATACCCGAGCTTCGTCCCTTAAGTGGGAGTGAAATGTCACATACCCACGTGAGTAGCCCTCCACGGGTCGGTAATTCACTTCTGAAATCCATGCCTTTTCACACGTGAGTAGCCCTCCTGATACATGTATGGGGGGCTAAAATGATGCATTGTAGCCAAAGGTTGAAGTTGTTTTATAAGTCTGGAATTTTAGCCGACTTGCATCGAATTTTCGGATGGGATCCGGACACTTCTCAGTCTACATGTCTTCTTCAAACATATTCGTATGTCTCTTAGCTTTCCAACGCATCAATTCGACGTCGGGAGCTCAAGTTATGTCCGTTTTAGTGAAGACTATGCGAGCAGAAATCTCTATACGAATTTATTACGGGAAATATTATTTATTACGAATTTTCAATAATTTTATTGATTATTTGTACTTAAATTTAATCTAGGATTCTTTATGAAGATATTTAGATGATTTATGATTAGATTTTTTTATTTATTTATTAGTTTTTTAGGTTAGATAAAATATGTTTATTTATTTTATTATTATGTTTACTTTTCCTAATTTAAGTTGAACTCTTCATTTGTAGCCTATTTAAAGGCATATTTGCTTCATTAATAAGAAGAACATCATGAATTTATGAGTTGCAAAAACCTTTGGCCATGGGCCATTTTATTTTCAAGGTAGATAGATTTGCCTTGTTATTTTTCGTATCAGAAGTCTTCTTCAACGTAAGTTCGTCAAGTTCTTGTAATGAAGATCATCTTCACACTCTTGCTTGCCTAGGTAATTGCATCTAGGAGGGTGGGTTAGAGCCGCTTGAGGTTGCTTGCTTAGATAATCGCGTCTAAGAGGGTGCTGAGAACAAAATATCCTACAACATCTATCTCGTCATCATCCATTCATCGGAGAGATTCGTTCCGTTTGCAGGTGTTTGCATATTCAATTGCGATTAGGAGGGTGCCAAGGACAAATCTATCCAACACCGCCACCGTCAAATTCATCCTATCTCGTTTTCTACATCAAGATCATGCTTTATTATCGGTTTGCTGAACGTGGAGTTTGGGGTTTTCTCGGATCATATTAGTGAGTTTGCTAGATTAATTGCGATCTAGAAGGTTCCTAGATTTTGAGATAATTCTTGGATCCTGGCTTCTGTATCAATTGGTAATCAGAGCCTTGGTTTAGGTGTTTGAAACAATTATCTTTTAATGTTGTTTTAGTAGTTGAGAAAAAAGAAAAAAATATATAATTCTCTATATAGATCATAGTTTTAATATTTCATTCCTGGAGACATCTCAAGAGACTTGAAGGTTGTGATCAACAAATCTTAAGATTCGGGACGAATCGTTTTCAACAGGGGGAGAATGATACATGTATGGGGGGCTAAAATGATGCATTGTAGCCAAAGAGTTGAAGCTATTTTATAAGTCTGGAATTTCAGCCGACTTGCATCGAATTTTCGGATGGGATTCGGACACTTCTCAGTCTACATGTCTTCTTCAAGCATATTCGTATGTCTCTTAGCTTTCCAACGAATCTTGAAACGCATCAATTCAACGTCGGGAGGTCAAGTAGTTATGTCCGTTTTAGTAAAGACTATGCGAGCAGAAATCTCTATACGGATTTATTACGGGAAATATTATTTATTACGAATTTTCAATAATTTTATTGATTATTTGTACTTAAATTTAATCTACGATTTTTTATGAAGATATTTAGATGATTTATGATTAGATTTTTTAATTATTTATTAGTTTTTTAGGTTAGATAAAATATGTTTATTTATTTTATTATTATGTTTACTTTTCCTAATTTAAGTTGAACTCTTCATTTGTAGCCTATTTAAAGGCATATTTGCTTCATTAATAAGAAGAACATCATGAATTTATGAGTTGCAAAAACATTTGGCCATGGGCCATTTTATTTTCAAGGTAGATAGATTTGCCTTGTGATTTTTCGTATCAGAAGTCTTCTTCAACGTAAGTTCGTCAAGTTCTTGTAATGAAGATCATCTTCACACTCTTGCTTGCCTAGGTAATTGCATCTAGGAGGGTGGGTTAGAGACGCTTGAGGTTGCTTGCTTAGATAATCGCGTCTAAGAGGGTGCCGAGGACAAAATATCCTACAACATCTATCTCGTCATCATCCATTCATCGGAGAGATTTGTGCCGTTTGCAGGTGTTTGCATATTCAATTGCGATTAGGAGGGTGCCAAGGACAAATCTATCCAACACCGGCACCGTCAAATTCATCCTATCTCGTTTTCTACATCAAGATCATGCTTTATTATCGGTTTGCTGAACGTGAAGTTTGGGGTTTTCTCGGATCATATTAGTGAGTTTGGTAGATTAATTGCGATCTAGAGGGTTCCTAGATTTTGAGATAATTCTTGGATCCTGGCTTCCGTATCAATTGGTAATCAGAGCCTTGGTTTAGGTGTTTGAAACAATTATCTTTTAATGTTGTTTTAGTAGTTGAGAAAAAAGAAAAAAATATATAATTCTCTATATAGATCATAGTTTTAATATTTCATTCCTGGAGACATCTTAAGAGACTTGAAGGTTGTGATCAACAAATCTTAAGATTCGGGACGAATCGTTTTCAACAGGGGGAGAATGATACATGTATGGGGGGCTAAAATGATGCATTGTAGCCAAAGCGTTGAAGCTGTTTTATAAGTCTGGAATTTCAGCCGACTTGCATCGAATTTTCGGATGGTATTCGGACACTTCTCAGTCTACATGTCTTCTTCAAGCGTATTCGTATGTCTCTTAGCTTTCCAACGAATCTTGAAACGCATCAATTCGACGTCGGGAGCTCAAGTAGTTATGTCTGTTTTAGTGAAGACTATACGAGCAAAAATCTCTATACGGATTTATTACGGGAAATATTATTTATTACGAATTTTCAATAATTTTATTGATTATTTGTACTTAAATTTAATCTGCGATTTTTTATGAAGATATTTAGATGATTTATGATTAGATTATTTATTTATTTATTAGTTTTTTAGGTTAGATAAAATATGTTTATTTATTTTATTATTATGTTTACTTTTCCTAATTTAAGTTGAACTTTTCATTTGTAGCCTATTTAAAGGCATATTTGCTTCATTAATAAGAAGAACATCATGAATTTATGAGTTGCAAAAACCTTTGGCCATGGTCCATTTTATTTTCAAGGTAGATAGATTTGCCTTGTTATTTTTTGTATCAGAAGTCTTCTTCAACGTAAGTTCGTCAAGTTCTTGTAATGAAGATCATCTTCACACTCTTGCTTGCCTAGGTAATTGCATCTAGGAGGGTGGGTTAGAGACGCTTGAGGTTGCTTGCTTAGATAATCGCGTCTAAGAGGGTGCCGAGGACAAAATATCCTACAACACCTATCTCGTCATCATCCATTCATCGGAGAGATTCGTCCCGTTTGCAGGTGTTTGCATATTCAATTGCGATTAGGAGGGTGCCAAGGACAAATCTATCCAACACCGCCACCGTCAAATTCATCCTATCTCGTTTTCTACATCAAGATCATGCTTTATTATCGGTTTGCTGAACGTGGAGTTTGGGGTTTTCTCGGATCATATTAGTGAATTTGGTAGATTAATTGCGATCTAGAGGGTTCCTAGATTTTGAGATAATTCTTGGATCCTGGCTTCCGTATCAATTGGTAATCAGAGCCTTGGTTTAGGTGTTTGAAACAATTATCTTTTAATGTTGTTTTAGTAGTTGAGAAAAAAGAAAAAAATATATAATTCTCTATATAGATCATAGTTTTAATATTTCATTCCTGGAGACATCTTAAGAGACTTGAAGGTTGTGATCAACAAATCTTAAGATTCGGGACGAATCGTTTTCAACAGGGGGAGAATGATACATGTATGGGGGGCTAAAATGATGCATTGTAGCCAAAGAGTTGAAGCTGTTTTATAAGTCTGGAATTTCAGCCGACTTGCATCAAATTTTCGGATGGGATTCGGACACTTCTCAGTCTACATGTCTTCTTCAAGCATATTCGTATGTCTCTTAGCTTTCCAACGAATCTTGAAACGCATCAATTCGACGTCGGGAGCTCAAGTAGTTATGTCCGTTTTAGTGAAGACTATGCGAGCAGAAATCTCTATACGGATTTATTACGGGAAATATTATTTATTACGAATTTTCAATAATTTTATTGATTATTTGTACTTAAATTTAATCTACGATTTTTTATGAAGATATTTAGATGATTTATGATTAGATTATTTATTTATTTATTAGTTTTTTAGGTTAGATAAAATATGTTTATTTATTTTATTATTATGTTTACTTTTCCTAATTTAAGTTGAACTTTTCATTTGTAGCTTATTTAAAGGCACATTTGCTTCATTAATAAGAAGAACATCATGAATTTATGAGTTGCAAAAACCTTTGGCCATGGGCCATTTTATTTTCAAGGTAGATAGATTTGCCTTGTTATTTTTCGTATCAGAAGTCTTCTTCAACGTAAGTTTGTCAAGTTCTTGTAATGAAGATCATCTTCACACTCTTGCTTGCCTAGGTAATTGCATCTAGGAGGGTGGGTTAGAGCCGCTTGAGGTTGCTTGCTTAGATAATCGTGTCTAAGAGGGTGCCAAGGACAAAATATCCTACAACATCTATCTCGTCATCATCCATTCATCGGAGAGATTCGTGCCGTTTGCAGGTGTTTGCATATTCAATTGCGATTAGGAGGGTGCCAAGGACAAATCTATCCAACACCGCCACCGTCAAATTCATCCTATCTCGTTTTCTACATCAAGATCATGCTTTATTATCGGTTTACTGAACGTGGAGTTTGGGGTTTTCTCGGATCATATTAGTGAGTTTGCTAGATTAATTGCGATCTAGAGGGTTCCTAGATTTTGAGATAATTCTTGGATCCTGGCTTCCGTATCAGTTGGTAATCAGAGCCTTGGTTTAGGTGTTTGAAACAATTATCTTTTTATGTTGTTTTAGTAGTTGAGAAAAAGAAAAAAATATATAATTCTCTATATAGATCATAGTTTTAATATTTCATTCTTGGAGACATCTCAAGAGACTTGAAGGTTGTGATCAACAAATCTTAAGATTCGGGACGAATCGTTTTCAACAGGGGGAGAATGATACATGTATGGGGGGCTAAAATGATGCATTGTAGCCAAAGAGTTGAAGCTGTTTTATAAGTCTGGAATTTCAGCCGACTTGCATCAAATTTTCGGATGGGATTCGGACACTTCTCAGTCTACATGTCTTCTTCAAGCATATTCATATGTCTCTTAGCTTTCCAACGAATCTTGAAACGCATCAATTCGACGTCGGGAGCTCAAGTAGTTATGTCTGTTTTAGTGAAGACTATACGAGCAGAAATCTCTATACGGATTTATTACGTGAAATATTATTTATTACGAATTTTCAATAATTCTATTGATTATTTGTACTTAAATTTAATCTACGATTTTTTATGAAGATATTTAGATGATTTATGATTAGATTATTTATTTATTTATTAGTTTTTTAGGTTAGATAAAATATGTTTATTTATTTTATTATTATGTTTACTTTTCCTAATTTAAGTTGAACTTTTCATTTGTAGCCTATTTAAAGGCATATTTGCTTCATTAATAAGAAGAACATCATGAATTTATGAGTTGCAAAAACCTTTGGCCATGGTCCATTTTATTTTCAAGGTAGATAGATTTGCCTTGTTATTTTTAAATGACGTAAGTCTTCTTCAACGTAAGTTCGTCAAGTTCTTGTAATGAAGATCATCTTCACACTCTTGCTTGCCTAGGTAATTGCATCTAGGAGGGTGGGTTAGAGCCGCTTGAGGTTGCTTGCTTAGATAATCGCGTCTAAGAGTGTGCCGAGGACAAAATATCCTACAACACCTATCTCGTCATCATCCATTCATCGGAGAGATTCGAGCCGTTTGCAGGTGTTTGCATATTCAATTGCGATTAGGAGGGTGCCAAAGACAAATCTATCCAACACCTCCACCGTCAAATTCATCCTATCTCGTTTTCTACATCAAGATCATGCTTTATTATCGGTTTGCTAAACGTAGAGTTTGGGGTTTTCTCGGATCATATTACTGAGTTTGCTAGATTAATTGCGATCTAGAGGGTTCCTAGATTTTGAGATAATTCTTGGATCCTGGCTTCTGTATCAATTGGTAATCAGAGCTTTGGTTTAGGTGTTTGAAACAATTATCTTTTATTGTTGTTTTAGTAGTTGAGAAAAAACAATAAAATATATAATTCTCTATATAGATCATAGTTTTAATATTTCATTCCTGGAGACATCTCAAGAGACTTGAAGGTTGTGATCAATAAATCTTAAGATTCGGGACGAATCGTTTTCAACAGGGGGAGAATGATACATGTATGAGGGCTAAAATGATGCATTGTAGCCAAAGAGTTGAAGCTGTTTTATAAGTCTGGAATTTCAGCCGACTTGCATCGAATTTTCGGATGAGATTCGGACACTTCTCAGTCTACATGTCTTCTTCAAGCATATTCGTATGTCTCTTAGCTTTCCAACGAATCTTGAAACGCATAAATTCGACGTCGGGAGCTCAAGTAGTTATGTCCGTTTTAGTGAAGACTATGCGAGCAGAAATCTCTATACGGATTTGTTACGGGAAATATTATTTATTACGAATTTTCAATAATTTTATTGATTATTTGTACTTAAATTTAATCTAGGATTCTTTATGAATATATTTAGATGATTTAGGATTAGATTTGTTGTTTATTTATTAGTTTTTAGGTTAGATTAAATATGTTTATTTATTTTATTATTATGTTTACTTTTCCTAATTTAAGTTGAACTCTTCATTTGTAGCCTATTTAAAGGCATATTTACTTCATTAATAAGAAGAACATCATGAATTTATGAATTGCAAAAACCTTTGGCCATGGGCCATTTTATTTTCAAGGTAGATAGATTTGCCTTGTTATTTTTCGTATCAGAAGTCTTATTCAACGTAAGTTCGTCAAGTTCTTGTAATGGAGATCATCTTCACACTCTTTGCTTCCCTAGGTATTTGCATCTAGAAGGGTGGGTTAGAGCCGCTTGAGGTTTCTTGCTTAGATAATCACATCTAAGAGGGTGTCGAGGAAAAAATATCCTACAACATCTATCTCGTCATCATCCATTCATCGGAGAGATTCGTGCCGTTTGCAGGTGTTTGCCTATTCAATTGCGATTAGGAGGGTGCCAAGGACAAATCTATCCAACACCGCCACCGTTAAATTCATCATATCTTGTTTTCTACTTCAAGATCATGCTTTATTATCGGTTTGCTGAATGTGGATTTTGGGGTTTTCTCGTATCATATTAGTTAGTTTGCTAGATTAATTGCGATCTAGAAGGTTCCTAGATTTTGAGGTAATTCTTGGATCCTGGCTTCCGTATCACCTCCACATCACTAGGTTGTGCTTTCTCTCGAACCAAAACCAATTCGCAAGCTTGTAATGGGCCATAATTGGGGTTCTTGTTGCCTTGGTAGGTAATAAGATAGGTTTGGATACCCTTAATTAGAACCAAACCCACATGTGTGAGAATCTAAGAAGCCCACCCCATTAGAGCCATGCAGATAACCATAGCAAACTAGAATTCATGTTGTTAGGCCTTTTTCTTATTAATTCGCTTTGGTGTATTTGCTTTATCTACATACCTTTTGCTAAACCTTTTTTGTCTTGTCTTATTCTATCTATTTGTTTTGCATATTCATAGAATTAATGAAGTGTTGATCATAGAACAATCCAAAGTTTAAGGCTTTTGTAATGGGAGAAAGTGTCCATAATAACGAGTTAAAGAATCTTGAAGTTTACGGCCGATCAGAAGATGATCAAAGGCTAACCTAGTTATTGGTGGAGAAGGAACATAGGTTTCAGTTGTGCCCTATGTGCTAGTTATGTTCTTTTCTCATTGTAATGGGACTTGATCTCCGTTATGGAAAGTTGTTAAATGAGGATGTTCATTGATCACACTCATTTGCATTCATCCTTTCATTGTAGCATTATCAGTTTTTGCTTCATGACCTTTTTTACAATATTGTTCAAATCTTCAATAATGTTTTCGCGTTTATTCAATTGCATCAACATTTTTGTATTTAGATAATAATATTACATTTAAGGCATTTGCTTTGCGTTCACATGTATTCTTTTTAGACATGTCGAGTCTAATTTTCAGGATGTCTTGTGACAGTGATTCTGGATCAACAAAAAGTTCAATCGATCCAGCACCCCTACAGAACCCGACGCAAAACTAAGATGGAGAACGAATAAAGGTTAGACCGAATTGAGCAAACCCAAAAGGCCATGCAAGTAGATTTGGTCTGAAAAAAGGAAGAGCAGTTGGCCAAGGCCAAACAAGACATGGTAGAACAATTCAAGAAATCACAACAAGAGGCTTTAGGAAAAATAGCCCAAGTGTTCGGATTTAAGCTTCCCGAGCAAGGACAAGTCTCTGTTGATGATCTAACGGTAGGGTCAGAAATTCCAACGTACCCTCCGGGTTTTACCCCTCCTCATGCTAGGGAACAACCAGATCCTCAGGTAATTCTTTCTCGAGGGAAAACAAATCTTCATCAGGCTGGTGCCTCATCTACTATTAATTTACCCTTCACCTCAAAAGTCAAGCTCGGGGTCAATGAAGCTGAAAACTTTGTCTCAGAGATGGATCAGTTAATCGGGAGGGAGGAGCCCAAGAATGAGCCCTCAAAGGAAATCGAGGATCATTGCAAGCGACTTGAAGAGAAAATGGAAGCAATGGAGGCAGTGGACACTTGCATCGGTTTTGATGCCAACAAGCTTAGTTTGGTCCCAGATTTGGTCCCACGGCCCAAGTTTAAGGCCCCCAAGTTCAAGAAAAATGATGGGACGAGTTGCCCCCGTGCTCATCTCACCATATTTTGTTGAAAGATGATGAGATATGGAAGAGACGATAAGTTGTTGATTCACTGTTTCCAAGACAGTCTGTCAGGATCTACCACCAGATGGTATAATCAATTGAGCCGACATCAGATAAAGTCATAGAAAGACTTGGCCATGGCTTTCCTGGCCCAGTACCATCACATTAGTGATATGGCGCCAGACCGTTGGTCCCTACAACACATGAAACAAAAGCCTAATGAAAGCTTTAGGCAATATGTACAACGTTGGAGAGACATGGCAGCACAAGTTCAACCCCCGCTTGGTGAGAAAGAGATTGTAGCCATATTTGTCCAAACTTTGGAGGGCCAATTTTGGATCGCCTTATAGGCCATGCGACTACTAACTTCGCTGATCTTGTGCTATCTAGTTATCTCATCGAGAATGCTGTCAAGACGGGAAAATTGAAAGTGGAGGAAGTTCAAGTACATCCCATAAGAAGTCATATAGAAGGAAGGACCATGAAGTGAACTCTTTGGGGGTTTACAATACTGGTTTTTCGAATCTTGTCACCGTTGTACAACCTAAGGATACCCCAAGTGCCCAAGGTCCTTCGAACCAAAACTTCGGTCAAATAAAAAACACCGAGAAGATGGAATTTACCCTGCTGCCCATCTCGTACGGAGAATTGTATAAGAAACTGTTCGATTCATATGTGGTGGCACCTTTCTATCAAGCACCGGTGCAGCCTCCCTCATTGGAGTGGTATGATCCTAGTGCAAAATGTGAGTGCCATGGTGATCAAGTAGGGCACTCAATCGAGACCTATTTTGGCTTTAAAAGGGCCATGAAAAAGTTGATCAAGTTCGGGGTCATCAGTTTTGACCATTCTAGTAGGCTAAATGCGACCACCAATCCCCTCCCAAATCATGTTGGTGGAGTAAATGCAATCCTCTAAGAGAGCAACCGAATGACTAGGTCCAAGGTGTCAAAAATCAAGTCCCCTCTTAGTTGGGTTTGGAAGAAGCTCTTCGGTGCTGGTTTGATCAGGTAAGGAATGATAATGCCTGAGGGGCATAGCGGTCCATATTGTGAGTTCCATACCGATGGGGGCACACTATTCAAGACTGCTACTAGTTTAAGGATACCGTTCAAGGCCTGATAGACAGTAAAGAAGTGGAATTTTGAGGAATGAAATCACTCTCAACCATTTAGTCTAGACATCAAATCCAAACTTTCGTAGGTCTCTTTTGCTTTTAATTTACGTCAAGTAATGCATGCAAATCAAACCCACCGGCCTAAGCCCGAAGACGGTGTCGATCTCTTGTAAGGGCTTGAGGTTACATCATTTAATTTTCAATGAAATGATGCATTTTGTTTTTCAACTCTCTTTTCATTCTGTAAATATATCTGTCTATTGGGTCCCTGTACATCAATTGCACAAGATACATAGACTTTGACCCAAAGGTTGAATCCGAGTAGCCTGTGTCTAATTGAAATCCTAAGTTGCGGAGATTATCAACATGTGACTTGCATCTCACATTTCACATCAAATAACAATAAAATGGTGCAATATAATGCTTGAAGCCTGGTAATAGGCATTTTCAAAATAAAACAAGATAAATTGATTTAA
Source organism: Hibiscus mutabilis (assembly GCA_019671005.1). Classification (NCBI taxonomy): domain Eukaryota; kingdom Viridiplantae; phylum Streptophyta; class Magnoliopsida; order Malvales; family Malvaceae; genus Hibiscus; species Hibiscus mutabilis. The sequence continues at coordinate 23,489,011 of CM033730.1, forward strand.
CTTTCAAAGCCTGGTAATAGGCGTTTTTCAAAAAGCACTTCAAAGCCTGGTAATAGGTATTTTCTTTCAAAAATTGATCAAAAAGCACTCTAATGTTCGAAACTTGGTAATAGGCATGTTCGGATAAGAGTGTGGAACTTTTGGGGCACTCCGTTGAAGCTCATTCTAACCAAAACCTTTCGCTTCATGAGTGATGGTAATAGTTTCAAAATCATGACAATACTGAGTAGCTCGGGGATTTGTTGTTTGCTCCATCATTTATTTCGAGCCAAAGGAATATGATGAATTGAATTCCCCCCCCCCAAAATAAGACATAAATAAATATGCCAAAGGCAATGTAGCTAAACACCAAAAGAGCTTAAAAATGCACTTCACATCTTCAAACATCAATTCAACTCTCGAGGTCTCCTAGACACGAGATTTGCTTGGGGCAATCTCCAGTAAGCCATTTTTAGTGTTTCTCGTGCTCTTGATATTCAGTGTATTCAATCTAGTTTGATACATCCACAATCTGAAATGAAAAACCCATTTTTTTAAATAAGCATATTGCATTGAAATCAGAACATGTAGCCCTAGATTTGAAACAACAAAATTTTTCTGCATTATTCACAAAGGAGTTCAAAAGTATGGGGACATACGGCAAACGAGATCTCAGATCGTTGATTCCGTTAAAGAAAGCATTCGCAAGTTGACCTTCGCCTTAATAAGGTAGCATTTCAAAAGAAGATGGCCAAACCCACAATCTGATATTCAGTGTATTCAATCTAGTTTGATACATCCACAATCTGAAATGAAAAACCCATTTTTTTTAAATAAGCATCTTGCATTGAAATCAGAACATGTAGCCCTAGATTTGAAACAACAAAATTTTTCTGCATTACTCACAAAGGAGTTTAAAAGTATGGGGACATACGGCAAACAAGATCTCAGATCGTTGCTTCCGTTAAAGAAAGCATTCGCAAGTTGACCTTCGCCTTAATAAGGCAGCATTTCAAAAGAAGATGGCCAAACCCACAAGAGGATAGGACATCGGCGACAATAGCCCATCCGGTCTGCAAGACAAAGTTAGGAAAAAAAACAAGACCAAGCTACCAATATGGCCAGAAAGTCATGGGGCATCCCCTTTAAAGTCAACGTCGCTGTCATTGCTTGCATGCCATTCATATTAACATCATTCCACTCATCATGCATTCACATCACACACATACACCATACATCAAGTTAGATGCATTCATATTAATCGCATCTGCTTTATTCATACATGAAATAAATAGGTTCAAGCCTTGATCATGAAAGACAACAACAAATTGGCAAGCCTTCAACCACGAAGGAAAGCCAGATCAAAAAGGAAGATTGAAACCACAAAGAGGGAAGATAAGAACACCAAACAGGTTATCAAACCCATCTCTAGTTTCTGACTCATCATCAGTAGTAAAGCGGATAAAAATCTCATGATCTTGTCTCACCGTTGATGGCATAGCGGATCTCCGATCATGCCTCTTCATCAGAGTTGTAGCTTGATCGTCCTTCTTTATTGGATCATGCCTTTTCGTTAGAGGCGTAGCTTGATCCAACCCAATCTCTCAATTTTGTGTTACCGTTGATGGCGTAGCAGATCTCCAATCATGCCTCTTCGTTAGAGTTGTAGCATGATCGCCCTTCATCATCAGATCATGCCTCTTCGTCGGAGTCGTAGCTTGATCCAACTCAATCTCCAAATATTGTCTCGTCGTTAATGGCGTAGCAGATCTCCGATCATGTCTCTTCGCCAGAGTCGTAGCTTGATCACCCTTCATCATTGAATCATGCCTCTTCATCAGAGTCGTAGCTTGATCCAACTCAATCTTCAGATCTTGTCTCGCCGTTGATGGCATAGCAGATCTCTGATCATTCATATTCGTCAGAGTCGTAGCTTGATCACCCTCCATCATTGGATCATGCCTTTTCGTCAGAGTCGTAGCTTGATCCAACTCAATTTCCAGATCTTGTCTCGCTGTTGATGGCACAACGGATCTCCGATCATGCCTCTTCATCAGAGTTGTAGCTTGATCATCCTTCACTACTGGATTATGCTTCTTCGACAGAGTCGTAGTGATAGAGTAGTGCAATCTTGGATTTGGAAGCCTTCAATCAAGTTGTTGCAAGAACTAGGAGCTCTAGACTCAATCAAGGAAGTTTGGGCAGATCTGAAAATTCAAGAGAAAAGATAAGGGATTTTCTTGAATTTTTCAGATTCAAGGCTGGAAATTTAAAGAAAGAAAGACAAGATGAAGGATTAGATGATAAGAAATACGAATATAAATAAAAAGATGAGAAAAGATTAAGAAGAAGATAGGTAAAACAAATTTGAAAATTCCAGCTTTGTTTATGGAATTATGGAAGATGGTGTGAAGGTTGAAGATGAAGATGGCTTGCGAATTGTTGATGTTGTTTTGTCCTCGGCACCCTCTTAGACTCAATTATCTAAGCAAGCAACCTTAAGCGGCTCTAACCCACCCTCTTAGACGCAATTATCTAGGCAAGCAAGAGTGTGAAGATGATCTCCCTCACAAGAACTCGTCGAACTTATGTTGAAGAAGACTTCGAAGGCACAAGTAATCAACACTTGCAAAAACAAACTCACTAAATATTTCATAAATCAAAGAAAATCTCCCTTACAATGATGATGGCTTCATCCTTTTATAGGTGAAGGATAGACAAAGTAATTTAACTTCTACTAAAACAAGGAAAACCTAATCTAATTAAAAATAATAAAAAATATCAGCCTTTAAACTCCTTGTGCTTGTGTGGCAAGGAATAGGGTGATAAGGCAAGTGATAAGCTGATAAGGGCTGGGTGGCTGATTCCTAAAGTATATAAAACCCTAAAATCATCAATTTAAATGATAATAAATATATTGGGCTAAGTTTAATTCGTCCAAAGCCTTATACGTTAGCTTTTGGGCTGAATTTTACAAAATCCCGTATCCAGTTTTCTGCATGCTCAATCTTCAGTAAATTGGACGTTTCTTGAGTTCCTGATGTCCAATTGACGCGATTCAAGATATGTTGGAAAGGTAACTGAATGACGGACAATTTGTTAGAAGACAACTTGACTCAGAAATGCCCGGATCCCATCCAAAACCTCGTTGCAAGTTGGCTGACTTTCCAGACTTTACAAACATATTCAATTTCTTGTCCAAGATGCATCGTTTTTGACCTCCTATGCGTTCACTGTTTTGGCTTTTATTATTTGCATCAAAAAAATTCAGCTTCTTGCTCAATATTAGTAAATTGACCCCACTCATGCATGTATTGGCTTGATCACCCTTCATCATCGAATCATGCCTCTTCATCAGAGTCGTAGCTTAATCCAACTCAATCTCCAGATCTTGTCTCGCCGTTGATGGCGTAGCAGATCTCCGATCATTCCTATTCGTCAAAGTCGTTGCTTGATCACCCTCCATCATTGGATCATGCATTTTCGTCAGAGTCGTAGCTTGATCCAACTCAATCTCTAGATCTTGTCTCGCTGTTGATGGCAAAGCAGATCTCCGATCATGCATCTTCATTAGAGTTGTAGCTTGATCACCCTTCACTACTGGATTATGCCTCTTCGACAGAGTCGTAGCTTGATCCAATCCAAACTCTTGATCTTGTCTCACCATTGATGGCGTAGCAGATCACCCATATTTAAACATCTATTTACCCCATCCCTTTCAATTTCACATTTTTAAATGAAATAAATGAATACTCAGTCTGAAATAATTCTTTTTTACTCTCGCAGGTTCTATCTTTCCGAAAAAGGATGAAATAGATGATTCAACCAAATCTTGACTCTTTGTCGGTGGTGTAGCGGGTCAACAGATGAAGTTATCCTAGACCAACCCTTACAAACACAACCCAGAACCCGTTAACCCATTATTAAATTAAACCCGACAGGCAATAATCTAAACTAAACCCACTAAGCAAACAACCCACATCAGAAGCCCTAGCTGCCAACACCAATAACTCCTCATCTGCCAAAGCCTTTGGTCTCGTGACCTTCCATCTTCATGCCATGTAAGCTGCCACATCAGTGCCACGTCGGTGTAGTGACTTTTCAGTGGCCAAAGTTTAGCTGCCGCGTCAGGTGGTCCTCGCCAGCAAGGCCACGAACGATGGTCCCCTCTCCCCCATACCAGCCCTCACATGCACCACAAAACAAGGACAAAATCAGATAATAAACCAAAATCAGAGCAACCAACCAAGTTTTTAATTTGATTTTTCTTTTCTTTTTATCTTTGTAAATTCGGCTATATAAAGTTGAATAAAAACCACATGTAGGGGGATGGAGATCAATACAAAAACACAAAAAAAAGCAAGCAATTTTTCAGAGGCAAAAAAATTCCTAGGTATTCTAATCTTCCATTCTCGTTAGGCATTGGTGTTCTTCCTTTGTTCTTTAAAACTGAAACTAAGAGTTTTTACCCTCCATTCTCAAAAATCATTTTCAAATCAAAAGGGGTTTTCAGTTTTAAATCAAAGTCTAGGTTTTTTCTTTCTTAGACGGAACCCTAAAAAGCTTTTTTAAAAAATAAAAAGAGGGGTTTCGAATTTAGCTATCGTTTGAGAGGAATGCCGCCGCCTACGGGTGCCACCGGACATAAAGAGTGGTTGGCGAGGTAGCGCCGCCGATGAACGGCGCATAAAAGGGACGGAGATTTTGTTCGACTGAAAGGGAAGATAGGGGTTTTGTTTTTGAATAGTTTCGAGATCCAGTGAAGCTCAATCTCCTTATTTTGCTTTTACTCCCCTATTTCTCCCTTTTCAATGCCGTGTTTTTCTTTTTTATTTTATTCCTTATATATATATATATATTATGCCTACTGTATAACATATATACGTATATATATATGCTATTATATATCATATATTATCTATATTTTATGTATGTAGCTATTTTCAGCCGTTGTTTCTTTTACTTTTAACTTCTTCTTCTTCTTATTTATTTCTTTCTTTGTTCTCATATATATATTATCTTATTTTATATTTCTGTTCGATTTGGCCTTATGGTGACCCGCAACGGGGTATTATCCGTATTATTTATAGCCCGTTTAGCATAGCCAACTAGCTACTAACATCTAACTTCTAACATTTAATTTATGCTCTTAATTTCTCGCTTTTAATTTCTCGCATTTATTTTACGCGTTTCTTTTGTTAGATCCGGTCCATTTTTCAGATTTTTTATGTTGTTTATTTCTTTTTACCATGTTTATGTTTTATTTCTTTATTTTTGTGACATACACTTTATTTGTCGTCCATCTAACAATTGCTGCCCTACTCGGAGATCGGGGAAGTCGTTGCGTTGTACAAGTCACAAGCAAGTCTAAGTAAAGTATATCGAACCTATAAACTCCTATTAGGGTGGCAAAGTACCTTGAACAGTCATGTAAGGTCTTTTTGGTATGTATATTTTGTGCTTGTGGGATGTTAGTGCACTGGGCTTAAAATGAACTTCTCACTTGGCTTAAAAAGGACTAAAAGTGCATATTTGGCTCTAAAAGGTGAAAACATAGTAAATGGATTCGGATCAACACGAAAGTTGGCATGAAAATATTTTATTATGTTTAAAACTTAATGGTAAAATTTCATTACATTGGACCTTGGTTGATAGATTAAATTAAATAAAAACCAGCAAAAATTTGTCATTTCAGGGCAAGGAGTATCGGTATGGTTGATGGCATATCGATACGGCCTTGCATATTTGGTCAGGTCAATGGTGGTCAACAAGTGGCGTATCGATACAACCTAGGCATATCGGTACGGATTTTGGCTACTGGAATTTGGGTGTAAAAATGGTATCGATACAGGGTAAAAGCGTGTCGATACACGGTCAACCAGTACCGGTACGACCCTCAACTGTATCGATACAGGTCTATTAAATTGAATATGAAATTTGGCAATTAGGTTAAAGCGTACCGATACGACCATAAGGGTATCAGTATGGTGACAATTAAATCTGTTAAAAGATGAAGAACCCAGCTTTGTATTGTTTACAATATGATCGCTGATTAATGCGTGGCTTAATTGAATGGGCAAACGAACTCCGGATAGTATGAAAATTTGTACGCTCACTGTTTGAATAATGAATTTTATTTTGTTAAGGTTAATTTTAGAAAAGGACCACTAAAATACTAAAATTACGATTAAGTCCCTTAAGCTTGTAAATGTTATATGTTGGCCCTAATTGAATAATCATGGACTCTCAATGGATTGGTTGAAATTTTATATTATTCATTCTTGAATGTGGAGCCTATTATCATCGCTTATTGTATGAAATTATCGTATCGATCATCGTTAAGTTCATCGGTAGCATACTCCGACCCGTTTCTGGACCAGACCGGGAAGGGGTTGTTACACTTACCTCGATCCAAGCATACTCAGCCATGTCTTAATCTCAAAATAATATAACATAACTTAAAATTACTAAGATGCTCGGGAGGGTTTTAAGCCTATCCCGAGACTTTAAACTACGCTCACCTGTTATCACGAAGTTACAGGATACCTGAATCCACACTTCTCTATACTCCTAATTTTTTCCTTTCTGGCCTCCATGGCATTACTCATTTCCTTATCAAGGTATGTACCTCTAAATTAAATAGCAAAACATTAGTACCCATTTCAATTCATTTACCCACAGTTCTATTACACACATATGCACATATATATATATATACAATTCAGTTCATTAATGTTCTTAACCAAGCAAAACAGTCCATAACACATGCATACACATTTATACGTAAAAACAATCCAGCATGTACTTATAATTATACAAAACAGTCCATCGGGTCATTAAATATTCAAAACATCCCTTAAATGTGCAAAAACAGTCCCTATACTTCTACTATAAGCATCAAACAGTCCTAATTTTATGCACTTATACAATTACTTAACAGTCCACTAGCTTTTTAAACAGTTCATTATTCTTGCATACATTTTTACTTAGATCAAAACAGTCCATTAATTCCCTTTATATATTCAGAACAGCCCTAATCCACTTATATCCCTTTTTATACAAGCAAAACAGTCCCTATAGCTCGTGTTTAAGCCAAAACAGATTCAGTTATATACATATATATTCACACACATGCATTCAAAACAGCTCCATTTGGTATTATTCATGTTTAATTATTTCAAATCAGTCCCTAGGCTTATAAAACAGTCCCTAAGTTGATACAATACAAAACAGTCCCTTATTCTTTTATTCTTCGCCAAGAGAGTCCTAATTTATTCATGTTCACAAGTTTTAAACCAAAACAGTCCATATAGTGTATTAACAACCCTTGCTCTTACAACCAGCACCCTCCCCTGTTTTTATTAGAATCAATTCAGTCCATAAAAGTTCTCACATTTGCAAAACTGCCCAGATTTTATACACATTGTTTTAATAGGTTCTAACAGTCGACAAGTCCCTTAATTAATTTCTATTCTATTGTAATTTAATCCTTAACTTGTATAAAAACTTTCCCCTATTTTTAACTTATTAAATCCTCTCTTTAAACATTCACAAGTCAGTCCTCAAGTTCCTAAACAGTTTTAATCTATAAAACAGTCCACAATTCAAATTCTTGCTAGCTATGTGATCACAAATCAACGCAAACAAAAATTCATATCTCCAACAAGATTGTACCTACATTTTCATGCTTTCATTTGAATACCAGACCTCTAATAATCCAAAATTCACTAGCAACAACAAGATTAATTCAACTAATACACCACAATTCACAAAGCACATCATTCATCATATACATATCATTCAAGAACACTAAAATTTGTCCTATCGAGCATTCATCTCCTATTACCTTTATAATCCAAACATATAATTCACATGTTCAAGAAGAAAATTAAGATAATCACCTTTCTATTTTAACTCTATTTTGATCCACTCTTGGACTTGAACTAGGATTATCAAATTTCCACACTCTCTCACAATCTCTCAAGTTCGGCCATGGAGGGTAAATGGGAGGAAGAAGATGACGATGAGAATTTATCATCATTCCTCTTCACTTATGCTTCAGCCGAAACACCTCCCCCCCAATTCTTGGCATTGATCTTAGTTGGACAAGTGTCCATGTCCTTCATTTATCACAAATTTTGCATGCAAACCAATTTATTTATCATGGATTCATTTAAATCCTTTTTATAAGGCTCTTCACTCTTTATAAATTCCAAATTGGTCCTAAACCCTTAATAGGTTATTATAAGTTAACATTTAAATCAAATCGAGCCATAATGAATCACACTTAAAAATTCTATGTCATGTTTTGGGGTATTACATTGGTCCCTTGCACTATGAGCACCTCTTCTTTTATTATATTCATTTTGGTCCTATGCTTCCAAATTATTTACCTTATTGCATAATAGGATAACTTCTTAGAAATCAAAAGATTCTTCTAGGCCTAGTTTAGGGATGTTACATAAATAATTGATGAGTCTCTTTTCTTGTGAAAGAACAACACCTATGCCTATGCCATAAACATCACATTCTAATTCAAAATTTTTAGAAAATTCATGTAAACGAAGAATAAGAGTAGAACAAAGTTTGTTTTTAGGGTTTGGAAAGCTACCTCTTGCGTTTTAATCCATGAGAAACTTGTTGTTTTCTTGATGATTTCTGTCAAAGTTGATTCTATGGTAGAGAAATCTTTGTCGAATCGACGGTAGAAACTTGCTAAGCCATGGAATGATCTTACCCCAGTTATGGATATAAGTGCAGGTCACTCTTGTATTGCTTTAACCTTCTCATCATCAACATGGATACCATGTGCAGTTACTATAAAGCCTAGAAATATAAGCTTATCAGTAGAAAAAAAATGAACTTGTCTAGGTTAGCATACAATCGTTCTCGTTGCAGAATAGAAAGAACTGATTCAACATGAAGATGTAAATAAAAAAATGGAATAGATAAGAATGTCATGAAAATAAACAGCACAAACTTACCTAGAAACTCTCACAAGACATGGTTCATGAGGCGCATGAAGGTGCTAGGTGTATTCGTCAAGCTATAAGGCATGATTTTTTACTCATACAAACTAAACTTGGTTTTAAACCTTGTTATTAAAGAAAAGTTGTGATGACCACTTTTCAAGTCAATCTTTGTGAAGATACATTCTCCATGAAGATCATCAAGCATGTCATCTAATGACTACATACATAACCTATATATTGTGCCCTTTTTACTTAGCTTTTGCATGTGTTTAAACCCATATAGTTGCATTTAGGTTTAGTTTGCATGGAGTTGGTATGCTTGCGTCTAATTGATATATATTGATGCTTTTAATGAGGAAGGTAGTCAGTTTTAGTGGTGCTTGTGCAGGAAGCAACCGAGCTAAAGGAGCGCTAGAGCTATAACAACCCAAATTTCGAGTTAATAAATTGAGCCTCAGACCAGGTTATTGGGTATAAATTAAGAATATTTAATTTGGGCCTAGTAGAAAAATGAAGAAATGTGAAGTGGGCTTTTATTAAATTAGTTATCATCTTTTATTTGAAGAGTGGGGAGTTTGAAATTTGAAAAGAGGGGAAGAAAGAGAAAAAGGGGAGATAAATCAGAATAATAATGGTAGAGAGAGAATGTTAGAATGGGGAAGGATTTTAGGTAAGAAAGTGAGGGAGAAGAGCTTTCAATCCTTGTTCCACTACCATTCAGAACGACGTGACTCTCACCGTCACCGCCATTGGGGAGACTTGACAAGACGCATTCGTTGGGGGTCATGCTGTCGCCGTCGCCACTCGCCGGGTAGGGAGAATGAAAATTTAGTGAAGCTTGTTCAGCAGGTTCCACCAGCCATCGTCGAGGGTGAGCAACACAGTTGTACTCCCCAGGCATATTTATGCTGATCTGTAATTGGCCACCTGAGCACGCCGCACGCGCCGCCACATGCGCATGGGTGAGCTCAACAGTGGGTGGGGGTCAAATCAGATGGCTGGCTGACCAAACCAGACCAACCGGTTAAGCCATCCCAAACCAAGCCAAGTTGGGTTATAGCTGTTGACCAAGATGTAAGTTGTTGACTGGGTCGTTGACTTTTTCTAGGGGATCGTACTCAGGGTTTCTCGATGTTTTAAGTCCGTTGTCACAGTCCGTTTCACCAATTTCAAACTTGGTAAGCTATTTTTACGTGTTTTATCCCCTAAAGTAGTTTAATAGTGTGAAATGGCTTATGTAGTCGTATTTGTTTTATCTGAGGTTTTGGGTGGACTCAAATGTTGGAATTAAAGAGATGATTATAGGAGCTTAGAGGGGGATTTATCGTGTTGGCTTAAGGTTAGTACACCTCAAACTCTAAAATACTTCATGAGCATCATAAGTGTAATTGCCTTGCTTGTTAGTGGTTGCAAAATAGGTTGATGATAGATAAGCATATGTTGAGACTGGTATTATGAGACTTGGTAAATATTGAGATGCCTTATTAGTTTAAGTATATCGAGACTATTATGAGCTTTAGAGACCGTGTAGGGTCGTTGAATATTCGTATGATTATCTGATTGGTTGATTTACATGTTGTGTTGCTTGAGTGTTTAAGATATGAATTGGAATGTTTAATGGAAATTATACTAAGTGGACTGATAATTGGAAATATTTGAATATTTGCTCATGAAGCCGGTAATTAATATTAATTGATTGAACACGTTAGTAAACAAACCCTAATATCTTCCATAAGCTTTACGGGTCGATTAAGGTATAGTAAATATCGCAATTCGAGAAAGGTGTGTGAACCCGTGATTAGGATATCGGTACGAGCTTTAGCCGTATTGGTACGTGATTGGGGTTGTATTAATACAGGTCAACCCGTATCAATACTTGTGGAAATCTAGGATTTTTTATGAGTAATATTAGTATCGGAACGCGTGATAGTACTGGTACCCATGGGTACCATATCGATACTCGTGTTTGAGTATCAGTACCCATTAAATGAAATAATCTATTATACTAATAAAAATATGGAAATTTATGTGGACTATTAATGAGATAATATGGATTAATGGAGATAATTAATGATGATGTTTAATATACACTCCCCCATAATGTATTAACAATTTGGTAATGTAAAATAAATGATGTGTTGACGATTAGCAACAATAGGGGATCCTTGGGATCGTGTTACTTTTATGGTTAGATAGGCATTTGATTGGTTGAATTGATGATCGATGGGATCTGAATAGCCAGTGAGAGTTTGATTGTGTTGCAACACCATGGTTGAAGATTTCCAAATGTAGGATCCCAGTGTTGTGTGGACGCATGCCTCATTCGAAGATGCTTGATGAGTGATCTCGAGCATGGATGTACGATCCCGATGTTGTGTGGACGCGGGTGCCACTCCAGTTTTGTGGTATGACTTGTGTGCTTCTCTCGGATGATTTGATGAGATCCCGAGATGGTTTAATCTTGTGGACTATGTATGATGATTGTTATGTTCATAGCATATGTTTAGGTGACTAGTGGTAGTGCCACGTATTTATTTATCTATCCTTATTGCTCGTACCAGCATGTATGCTTATGTTTGTGATTAGCATGTAGTATAGTAGAATAGCTGTGTACCATTGAGCTTTGTAAGCTCAGTACTCGAAATTGTTGTTTCTGTGCGTAGGTTGATCATCGGATCATGGGTTCAAGGAGCACTATCAGTACGAGATTCTAGTATGTGGAGGTTTTCAGAGTACGATACTTGTGTTTAGTGGGCTATATATTCATAGGACCTTACGTGGTCGAGTCTATAATTCTTAATTTTGAAATTGTATTAATTAAGTTGAATGTTTAAACGTTTTAAATTAAAGTAGAGTTCCTTTGTAAAGATTTAAATTATTTATCTATATTTTCAGCTCTTGGCTTTAAATGCTAGGTTAAGTACCCCGTTGGTACATGAATTGCACCGAATTCTCAATTTCATACATGGTGTTTTTTTTGTTAACGACTTTGCCCACTTTCGTTATGGAAGCTGACGTGGACCCTTTAGACCAGTTAAAAAGTGACATGTGGTATTTTTTAAAAAAAATCTCTATTACTTAATTAAGGAATAATACAAGGTTAGTCATCAATGTTTCACTAGTTTTTAATTTCATCCTTAAATCTTTAAAAATTCCAAAAAAATATTTATTTTTTCCAAATTGGTCCATTATTGATCTTTTAATTCAACGCAACCGTATTTTTTTTATCAATTTGGTCCTTTATTTTTCTATCGAATCACAAAATCCCCATTGTTATCGTCTTTGTCGAAACCACCATAGCTATCGCAAATCTCCCTCGACCTATTCCACACTCTTCCTTCAGTCTATGCAAATCAATTTCTCTCTAGGATTTTACTAATTTCCTTGGAAATAGATAGACCTTAAAAAACAAATCATGGAGACCTAATATTTGAATTGAGAAATGGGTATTTGATTACACATCCAAAGAAAATAAAATCAATAGAAATTCTATAACTTTTTTGATGAAAGAGAACAAAGAGAATGTAAATAGCTACAACTGATTGAACAAGAATAAAAATGAAGGGGAAAGGAAAAGTTAGTCGAAGGTCGCAAGAGTGACTCTTGGGGTTTAGGAAAAAAATGAATAACGGAATAAATTGTGTTTTAAAATTCATTTGGTTATGTTTGTAGAGGAGGTATGGTCGACGGACAACGCACAGAGCAGAGATGGAACCCATGGCTTTCAATTTTAAGATTTCAGGTTCACATCCAAAATGCTTTGGATCTACAAAATTTTAGAGGAAAAAATCATTCAGATCTAAAGTAAAAACCACCTAAAACTTTTAAAAATCCAAATGAAGATTAACTAGATTTGATAGATTAAAGCTTTGAATGGATCTAGAAAATATTTTTTGATGGTTCAATTTTTAAAGAAAACAATCGAAGAGAAATTGTTGATTTACAAAGAAATACAAAGAGAAAGGTGGTGGGTAAAAAGAGGGATAGGAGAGAGAGAAAGGTAGTGGGGGGAAAGATTCAAATTTCGCTATTATGTCAACTAGATGTTTTTTGAATTAAGGGTGAAATTGAAATGTATTGAATCGTTGGAGACTAATCTTATTATTATACCTTAAGTTGATGAAGTTATTTTAAAAAAAATTATGACATGTGTCCGTGTTTGATTAATCCGTACATGCCACATCAACTTCTATAAAGGAAGTGGAAAAACTCGTTAATTATGAAAAACATCATGTATAAAACTGAGAATTTTAAAACATTATGTATGAAACTGAAAATTCGTTATAGTTCATGTACCAATGAGGTAATTAACCATTAAATGCTTTTGAGAATTACCTTATTAGGCTAAATCCAATTTAAGAAATTCTATGATTTTTGGTTTGGGCTTAAGGCCCAAATTGTAACACCCTTTAAACCATTTAGGAAGATAAACCAAGTTATGAGACATTACAAGCAAACAAGAACCAACAACCAACAAACAAAGATGGAAACACAAGCAAAACAAGGGAGAATGTGACTATCCTTTAGAAATGCAAGATTGATTTTTTTTATTTGAACCCTAAATCAATCATAACATAGCTTTTTAACTTCTAATAGATTAAACTATGTTTATCTAGGCATCTACTTGACTAGCAAGACATATTCTATTCGGACACCAACAAATTAAGTCAAATTCCTAGTTTGTAAGTATTAAGCTCATTTTAAACCTTGTAAGGAATCCTCTATATACCATTAAACTAGTTACTCAACTTAATGATACTTAAATTGAGCTTAATAAGAATTACTATATACTTATACATACAACATTCAATTCTAGGCCATGACATACGACAGAAGCACCCCCACAAGATAAATTTAAATCACATCTATGCAATTCGTTGATCACCCAAATTATTCAAACACATAGATATACTAATGACACACTTATGCATCAATTCAATTAACAAATCTCGACATGATTCCAACACATCCAAAATCAGACTTAGTTAATCACTTCTATCTTGATTTTATCATAACAACAATGTACGTGATCTACAATGTAACCATCCAACAAAAGCATATAAGTCTTTTAACAATTACATAAATTCTTATCAAACATCAAACATTCTAATATTTTTCAAACTAAGCATATATAAACTTCCATGTTTATTTTCATAACAAATAAGCACTCTAAGATCTTAACTCACATAATATAAACATAACTCATTAGTGATTTTTAAGATACTAAGTCAAGTTTCATAAGTTAGAGAGGAATCTTAAATAAACATATATATATATATAACTAGATTCAATAAACTGATTTGTTGGAATTCATATCATGACTAAACACTCACGCACATATGAAATCAAACATCCCAAACCTAGTCCCTATTCAAGCAACACATAGTCCAAACTTAAATCAAATTGGCAATCATCAAATAATAAAGAGGTCTTATACAAATGTTACAATGCTTAAGAGCATTGCTTTCAAAAGTGAAAAAGACATACTAAATGCAATACAAAATCAAGCATGGTGCCACCATCTAAGAGTTACGAACAAATGTTTGAAAACACATATGTAATACCCCAAATCATGGCCTAGTAACATGTCACAAACTAATTAGAACTTAATTGTACAAACATTCTACAAATTAGAAGAATTGATTAAATCTAGTGACCAAATTAGATGGATTTGATAATTAAATGGCCAAATCATGATGGACCAAATAGTAATAATGTTTAAATGTTGTTTTGCATGCAACTAGAATGTGTAACTAAGGAGTTGTGAAGCAATTAGACCCTTGAATTGCCGAGTGGAGGCATTCGGTCAATCCAAGGGATAGCAACATGGATAGGTGTCCATTTTTCTATCATCTTCTCCACTCATCCTTTCTCCTTCCTTGACCGAAACCCTCTCAACCCTTTAGGGAAAGAAAAGCCACCAATGTAGAAGATTGGAAGCTTTCATGTGATCTTATCTTTCATGTACTTGGATAGCTAGGAAGATTGTAAGTGATTTCTAAGTCCTTCCTCCGTAGCAAACTTGTTCGAATGAATGATTGATGATAGAAATTGAACTTGGATTCATAGAATTGTATGTTAGATGTTTATACTTGAAACTACCTTGAATTGTAGCTTGAATGTGGTTGAAATGCTATTGAAAATAGGATGAAATTATGCTTGACCAAATGGTATATGTACATGAATGAAACCATTGTTTGATTGATCATGTAACTTAATAAGGTAATTCAAATTGACCATGAATTGGGACTTGAATTGAGTAAAACGCTTGCAGGAAATTTAAAAACATACTAAATTGAGATGTTAATCAATTGAAAATCATGGTTGGATAGTGAAAATTTAGCTTAAAGATGAAACTAGTCACATTTGATTGTTAAATGGCTAACTAAGGACTGTTTTGAAGGAATTGATAAATCCTGGACTGTTTTAATAGAATTGAGGGCTGGAATTTATGAACTTAAAACAGGGGAAAGTCAATTTAAATGCTTGCTGGATTGAATTGCTTGAATAATGATCAATTGGACTATTTTAAGATGCTTGTTGAGATATAAGTGAAATAAGGACTAGAATTGAAACCATGAATGATCTAGGGACTGAATTGTATGAATTAGGGGCTGGAAATAGTGACTTAAAACAGGGGAAGTTAGATGAAAAGTTTGTTAACATGAATTGTATGAGATAATCACAATTTGGACTGTTTTGTAGAGCAAATAGAATGTGTAGTTGCAAACTGTTTTAGTGGACTACTTTAGCAAAAATTAGGACTGTTGGGGGCTGTTTTGTATAACATTGTAAATATAGTTAAAATGGAACTGTTTTGGGCAGTTTAAGAGCAGGGCAAAACTGTTTTAATAGATTGAAAGGATAAAATTATTTTGCCATGTTATACAATGGCTAAGTTAACATGAATAAAGATGCTAAATAGAAATGCTTAAATTGTTTGATTGTTGGAAATACAATGCTTGACTCTAGTTCCTTGTGAACTTGGATTTCTTGAAATGTATTGTTTGGTTGTTGATTTTGATTCCATTATATTGGATGTATGTTAGAACAAGGAGTGGATCTTGTTGAAGAAGATAGAGTTGGTTAACCTAGTAACAAGCAAAAAGGGATTTGGATCAAGGATTAAAACTAGCTTGGAGGATTTGTGAGTGTAGCTTTTACATAGGGTTAGGACTTAGGTCCTAACCAAATATGCATGACTACTATTTCATTGATATGTTCATGCCATGAAATGAATCTAAATTATGCTCGGAAATGAATTAAGGGAATAATGGCTTAAATGCACACTTGGTAGTAAGATATGCTTGATATATGATTTGGTAATGCAAATGGATCATGTAACAATGGATTGATTTTCTATAGTTTCTTGTATTAACCTAATCGAATGAATCAAGAATGCTTAGACATGATCTTGCTTGATGTTGATGATGACATAAAATGCAAACTTGCTTGAATTACAATGAATGCATGATAAATCGAGCTAAGGCTCGAATGGCCTAAGGGCTATCTTGACCTTGATAGATAAACACTTGAAAGGGATGCTTGAATAAGCTACTAACTTGCCATGATCTTGTTGTGTGTACTTGCCTTGACCTAAAATCTTGAAGCTTAATTAATTAACAAGTAAATCAAACAAAGCCTTGGTTGCTAGTTGGTCATAGGTAGGATGGCATGCCATATAGTCCAGAGCTCATTGTGATTGGGTGGACTACGGTCCTAGACCAAGGCCCTTATTTGGCGACAGTAGGAGGGATGTGTGTTATGGTCACTGGCAATGGTAGGAGGAATATGACCAGTTTCTTGTTTTGGCGACAGTTTGGTTGGTGATTTGATTACCTAGACATAACTATGTACTAAGGCTTAATCTAAAATGAATAAGTAAGAAAGAAATACATGGCCTAAAGCTTGAATAATACTTGACTTGATACTTTGATCTTGCTTGCTTACATGATACTTGAAAGGTGATCATACTCAAATTAATATGCTTGAACACGCTTCTTGTCTTTATTTAATACTCGATCAAACTTGAAATGGAAACAACCTTCTTGCAAATATGTTGTTCAAATGGTATTGAAGCATGAATTAATGTATATTACTTAAGATTGAGACCTTGTTATATGTTCTTGTGCTTGTGATGATGTATATAAATGGTAATAGCTATACATGACTACTTGACTCCCTACTTGGCTTGAAACACTTGAAACCTTATGTTAGACTTAACTTCACATACTCGAACCTTAGCTAGGTTGTACTTGATTTAAGACTACCTTGAACTTGATAATTGGCTAGTAAATAGTTGCTACCTCACTAAGTACATTATGTACTTATCATTCTTGTTTTCGTCCTTCCGAAACCACAGGTTTTAAGAGATCTTAAAACTATCTTCCTTGAACTCTAAGCAAGATACAAGTGAATTCGGGCTTTAAAAGGATATTTCATGTAAATGGACATTTAATTTGGACTATTGGATTTATTTATTTGTTATTATTTTTGTGATTTATTTATTTGTTTATTTCTAAGAATATATGTAAGATAACCTGGGTAAAAATCGAGTATTAGAATTTATAAATGTCCCTAATTGGAAGCCTAACATGCCCTAATAGCCGAGACATATTGCATACATTCAGATTTGTAAATGATCTAGTATTATTAACATGGATTATTTGTTTTGTATAATTCCATAAACTAAGAATTGTATTTAGATAACCCACTAAACCGTTGAACTAAAAAAGTGGTTTCCAGTGAAAGAAATGATGATGTTCATACTAAGAGACTTGAATTTAAATCACTTTATTTCCAAAATGTGTGTGCATTACCTTGTATGTTTACTGTTTTTATTTTCTATTTTCAGTTTCAGTTTTCCAAAAACAGAAATCATGTTTGGTTAATAGAAATAAAAACTTGTGTTTAGAAATAAAAATGTGTATGATATATAGTTTTTTTTTTTATATAGAAAAGATATATTACTATAGACCTCATTAAAACCCCATAAACCTAAATGGAAAAAAAAGTACCCATGTTAATATTACATAAGCGTCATACCAGACTAACCTCGACTTAAAGAAAATTAAGCAACATGAAATAAAACAAAACAAACCATATAGAAAGCTAGGCCAAATTCAACCACCAGGATCAACCTGCAAGTTAAATCGCACAAAAGTGGACTCGCCATTATATCCCAGAGCAGCCAGATCATCCTCCACCAAACACCGAAGTCACTCCTCCTCCACCTGCCCAACAACATATGATGGGGGAGTTAGAAGTTGTTCACCCTCCATGGTACCGATCGACCCAAGGCAACTAAGTCATCCGCAACACCGTTTCGTTCCCTGCGAGCATGTTGAACCAAGAAAGACCAATCCCTATGCAAGATCGTAAAAATGGAGCAGACTCGGCTACTTCTGGCTAAAGCATTTGAAGAACACAGCATGATTTTAAGCACCTCCATGCTATCGGTTTCGCACTCAAGCAAACGAAATCCTCAATCCCAGGCATGTTGTAGCATATCGTGAAGTGCCCAAAGTTCAGCAAAGAGCACCGAACAACAACATATCATGTGAACCCAAAAAGCCAATCTCATTGATCATTTCGAATCACCCCTCTAATCGTTGCTTGGCTAGTCAACCGATTTACCGCTGCGTCTACGTTCACCTTCACCCATCCTGCTTAAGGAAGTCGCCGCAATAATGAAGTCAAAACATTCACCCCCGAGCTCCTCACCGGTCTGGTCATCACTGCATTGCATTCCTTGACCAGACGATTTCATCTCATCAATAAATCCTCAAACTAAAGAAACGCTGGATCCAGGATAATCCTACACTGATTCTTCCATAAAAGCCAGCACAACACAGCGAACCGAACATCCCAGTGGTCATCCTGTTCTGTCAGCTGAAAAGGTGTGAAGTTTCTGTACAAACCAATCTTCAAACAGTGTCTAGAGGAAGACCAGCAACTGATACGCTAGAAGGAGTCTTGCCCATAGCTCACGGGCCACACAATAATCCCGAAGAACATGGACAACATCTTCCACACCCTCGTGGCAAATAACACACTCCTCCGACAGCGCTAGATGCCTCAGAACTCTCTCCACATTCATAAGAAGGTGTTGGTGAAACGCAAACCATATGAAAACACAGATTCATTGTGGAATCGGAAATGACCAAATTTTACGCCATCTTGCCTCAGGCACTAACTCATTCTCATCCATAAGAAATAGATAAGCCAACCGTACCGTGAATACCTGCTTGTCCTCCTATCTCCAGGCTAAAACATCATCCCCCAAACACTCTTGTGGTGGTTGTACCGATGCTATCTCCTCCAATATGATTGCCGGCAGAACCGACAATAACCTGTCCTAGTCCTAACGTCCTGAAGGAGTCACCATATTGGACACCATCGTGGGTCAAGGAACCACATCCGACGTACAGGAAAAAGCCAAACGACCATTTGCATTAAGCCAATTATCGTACCAGAAATCCGTCTGATTCCCATTCTAGATATCCCAACTAACACATTCTGTGATATCCTCTCATATGCTACTAAGCCCTTCCCATAATCAAGAACAACTACTTCGGTTTATCGAAATTGTCAACGACTCCTCCCATCTATATTTCACTTTCTACACTCGAACCCAAAGTTTGTCCACATCCAATAACAGTTGGAAACCCAATTTCATTAAGAAAGCGCGATTCTGCTGATGCAAATCCTTGAAACTCAAACCGCCTATCTCCACAGACTGCTGAGCGATTCTCCACGGTACCAAATTGATACATGGTTTTCCATTACCTGTCCCCTACATGAAATGCTGAATCAACTGCTCCATCTCCTCGCATGTTCCTTTCAGAATCCAAGAAGACTGCATAACATAGACCAGAATAGCCTGAAGAGCGGCTTTAGCAAGTGTAATCCTTCCTGCAAGCGATAACAATTTGGCTATCCACCCTGGCAACCTTGTCCGCATCTTTTCAATTAGATATGCGTAAGCCACCTTGGTCACATGGCAATGTAAAAACAGAACACCAAGATACCTTCAAAGGTCATCTACTTCCTCAAATCCAAAGGCTTGGGCAATATCCCCCTAACATTAGACGGTAGTTTCACGAGAAGCAAATTTGTGTCTTCGCCACACTAATTTTATGTCTAGACACCGAGCAGAAGTTAGTTAGCGATTCACTAACTACTTGCACTTGTTCCATTGACGCCTCAGCGAAAAGTAACAGACCATCTGCAAAAAAAAGATGAGACAAATCTGTACCCCTCGTAGAAAGATGAATAGGCTTCCATAGACCAGTCCCAAACCTCCCATGGATATCCTATGACAACCTTTCCATACAAAGAACAAAAAGATAGGGCAATAGCGGATCACCTTGAGAATCCCTCTAGTAGTTATAAAGGCCTCAGTTAGTTCTCCTTTGCATAATATATGCATAGATACAGAGCGAACACACTGCATAATCAGTCCAATTTTTTGAGATGGAATACCCACGTCAAACAAAGTCTCCTCTATGTAATCCCACTCCAGGCGATCATAGGCTTTCTCCAAGTCAAATTTGATGGCCATCCACCCAACTCTCCCAGTTTTCTTCGCCATCGAATGCATAACTTCATGTGCAAGAATAATATTATCTTGTATATGGCGACCAGAAACAAAACATGCTTGAGTATCCACCACCCACTTCAGTAAAAACGGTTTCAGCCTACAAACCAAGATCTTTGTACTGAATTTATACAAAATATTACAAAGACTAGTCGGCCTAAATTGATTTATGTACTTCGGCCTCTCCACCTTCGAAATTAAAACAAGCAGGGTTTGATTAACCTATTCCTCCAGAATGCCCTCTGTAAAGAATTTCTAAACAAACGTAACAACAAAGGAGCCCATTGAATCCCAGTTCTTTTGATAAAAAGAAACATGTAAAGTTTCAATGTCTGTCACCTTCAACGGTGCCATCGAGAACACAACACTACAAATTTCCTCCACTGTAATCTCAGCAAGTAATGGCTGGAACTCGTTATCCCCAAAACCAGAAGAAAGATATTGTGATGTCCACCAGCTCCGATTGCCATTATTCACTGATAAAAAGCTTTTGGTAAAAGCTCGTTGCATGGTCTTTTAAAATGTCTGGATCTGCACACCATGCACCATCTCTCAAACGTAGCTGATGAATTCTATTGTGTTTTCTCCGTGTCATAGTTATCGTATGGAAGAACGCTGTGTTTCTTTCTCCCTTTTCAATCCACTCGCTACGAACCTTTTTGTGCCATAGACTTTCTTTTTGCGTTAGTACCAAGTCAAGTTCCTTCTTCAACGCAATCTCTAACTCTTCAAGGTAAGGGTTTGATCTAAGTTCCAATTCTTTCTCAATACCTCTAATTCGAGTGACCAAAGAATCTTTACGTCTCCCAATATGTCTGAATAGCTCTCTACTCCACTTCTAAATACGATTATGGAATTGTGTTATGTTCTCACGTATATCATTCCCATAATCCCAAACACTGGACAAAAGATTTGAAAAGTCAGGATGGTCATTCCAGGCCACAATGTAACGAAAAATGGCAAACACCCGAGTATACATTGCTATCCCTAATACCCATAAGTATTGGTCTATGATTTGACCCCAATTTTAGCAAATAATAGACTTCAGACATAGGAAAAGACGCATACCAGCTTGTATTACAAAGACATCTCTTAAGCCTTTGAGACAGAGAACCCCACTTCCAAGTAAACTTAGGCTCATTGAAACCCATATCTACTAATC
This sequence comes from Hibiscus mutabilis, assembly GCA_019671005.1. NCBI lineage: Eukaryota > Viridiplantae > Streptophyta > Magnoliopsida > Malvales > Malvaceae > Hibiscus > Hibiscus mutabilis. The sequence continues at coordinate 23,510,723 of CM033730.1, forward strand.
TGGTATCAAACATAAAATCACAGAATCACTTGCAAACCCTATAACATCCCTAAAACCGGTCTAGTCAAAATTGGGTTTTGGTGATCGGAAACCCTACACCTAAGGGTCCAAATATTGTATTGACTTTGATTGTATGGTCAACTAAATTGATTTTGGACTCTAAATGAGTTAATTTATCGATTGAGGACCTTATTGAATTTATTGAAAAGTTCTTTAGTGACTAAACCGAGAAAATTGGAAGTTAGAGGGTAAAAGTCTAAAGCATTAGAAGTTGAGGGACTACTCTTGCGATTAGCCCCTCCCCAAAATTTATCACCACGGTGATCAGAATTAGTTTCCTTCACCTTAAGGAAACTGAAAGGCTATAGAAAATAAAGTAATAAGGAAAAAGTTTAGTTGGACCCGTTGCTATCTTTGCCAAACAAATGTACCATCATTGTTGTCTTCTTCCTCTAAGCACACACCTCCATTAGAGGATAATTCAAGCTTTTAATTTATTAAGTTTTCTTATCCTAAATTATAGATACCTATTAGGCAAGCAATAACCCTTTATTGGTTGTTGATTTCATAATTAAAATCATGACCAATCTCTTGTTAGAGAATTTCGGATCCTACAAGTTTGTCTATAGGATTTCCTAGTTACGTCTTGTTGTTGCTATAGCCAAATTATGCTATGGAATTGAATATCGATATTGAAATTTATTGTAATCCTTATTTTCCTCCATGATTGTTAGCTCAAGAGAAACAAAAGGAGGAATTATCAAATCCACAGGAACCGATTAATCGAAAGAATAAGGGAGCTGTCATCCAGGAGCCGTAAGAGCTTCGAATATTAAGGTGAGGGTAGTCGGAGTCTCAGAATTAGGCTAGGTGCCTTTTTCTGATTCTATTGATATTGAATTTTGTAATGCTAACATTTTGTCTAAGGAAAACTGCATCAAATCTCATAGGGGATTATGTTAGTAAACATTGGTAAGTTATTGCATCGAATTATTGTCCATTGAAATGTTGCTAATGTCATGGTTGTCATCGAGGCATTGAAGTAGTGAACTTTGATTATTGAACATTGGTATTGTCATTTAAATAGTCATTGTTATAGATATTGTTATTGTCATTGTTATTGGTTATTAGGATGGACATGATCATTGAAGCATTGACATCGAAACATTGCTCATTGACATTGATATTGGAATTACCGACCATTGAAACTAATATTGAAAGCATCGGTTATTGATATTTTTATTGAACTATTGAACATTGATATGGTTACCGAACCTTGTATTCGAAAGGACATTGGATACAATCGGCATGCCATAGAATTCATGAGCTCATTGGTACGGGTGGACTACGGTTCTTGGCTACGACCTTTATATTGGCGAAGCAAATGGTTGTTTGTGATATTGGTTATTTGGCGAGGTGGAGGACTAAACCATTCATTGTTTTGGCGAGGCATAGGAATTCGCATATCCACTATCTTGATTCGATCCAAGGCTTAATAATGAACATGATACAATTGTTATTGGATATGAATAATTGTATTGATATTGTTAAAGCATGAGTTGATATACACTTCATTGTTTTGCTATTGTTTATGACTACCTTACTAGGCAAAATATGTCTAATGAATCTCAACTCATGCATTTCAGGTTAAGAAAGCCATTGGTTTGAGATCGGAGCTAGTTGGAAGTTTTGGCAAGTCACCACAAGGCTAAAGTAATGTATAATGCCCTTACGAACTCCTAGAATGGTGGCAAAGTAGCTAGACTAGTCAGTTTTAGTTATTTTGTTGTGTGTATATGCCTGTGAAATGTATAAGCCTTAAGGACCCTAATTGACCTTTTAAGTTTGGCTAAAAGTTGCAAAAATTGGCATAATTATCTTAAGAAAGTGAAAAACCTAATAAATGGATTCATTTCGACATGAGTTTTGGCATGCTAGTAGATTATTATGTTATAAACTTGCTGGTAAAGTTTCATTAAATTTGAACATTGTTTGATAGGTTAAGTTTGATGAAAATTTGACAAAATCTGTCATTACAATGCATGGCATATCGATACGGGTGGTGGCATACGATATGGGTATGCATATTTGGACATGGTCAACATCGGTCAACAGGGTGTATCGATACGTCAAAGGGGTGTATCGATACAAAAAGTCAACACTAGAATTTGAAAAATTAAATGCATCGATTTGGCCTTAGGGCGTATCGAAACAAGTTAACTTGTATTGGTACGGTCCCTAGCCGTACTGATATGAGCTTTGGTCATTAGAATTTGATAAATTATAAACCATGCTTTGTGTACCGATACAGACAGGCACCGTACCGATACGAGCTTATTGATTCTTAACCATTCTAACAGTCATAACATAGGCGTATCGGTACGGCCTTATGAGTACTGATACCGATACAGGTAAATCAGTTATAAGTTAGTTGGAATAAGTTGACACATTGTATATTGGCCATATATCATTATTTAGCTTAATTGAAGGGGTAATTGGGCTCTGATTAACATGAAAATTTGTATGATCATTAATCATAGTTTACATTTCATTATAGTAAAGTAAATTTTAGTAAAGGACCCTTAAAATGCTAAAATTACAAATTAGTGCATGGAATTTGTAAAAGTTTAAATTTGGTCCTAAATTGATAATATTAGCTTCGTATTTGTAACCCTCTTGACCCAGTCTAGACATCAGACCAAACCGAGCGAGCTACATTGGGTTTACCGAAGTAAACCGTAAAGATTAAACTCGGATTACGACCATTTTTTCTTTTATCTTACCTATATGCAATATTATAACCTATGGAAAGAGATTAGGCAGCGGGTGAAAACTCAACTCAATCGGGCGTTAGAATGACATCCTACGATACAAAGCTTCATACGTTGCCATCTGTATACTAGCCTGATAACTATTGTTATTGGCAAACTCTACCAAAGACAACTGTCTCTCCCAGGTTCCTTGGAACTCTATAACACAGCACCTCAACATATCTTCCAAGACTTAATCACACGTTTAGATTGTCCATCCATTTGAGGATGATACAAAGTAATGAAACTCAACCGTGTACCCAAAGCTCGATGCAAACACTTCCAAAACCTCGCTGTAAACCGCGGATCTCTATCTGAAACTATAGACTTGGGCACACGGTGAAAACGTACAATCTCGGCAATATACAAATCCGCCAACTTATCCAAGTTATACGTCGTAAGCACAGGTACAAAATGCGCACACTTCGTAAACCGATCAACAATCACCCAAATGGAATCCTTTTTAGTGGGCACCAACGGTAACCTAGACACAAAATCCATGGTGATTCTTTCGTCTTCCATTTCGGTATCTTCAACAGTTGCAACAACCCAAAAGGAAACTGATGCTCAGCCTTAACACGCTGACATACCATGCATCTAGGAACAAAATCAACCACATATTTCTTTAAACCAACCCAATAGTACTCTCCCTTCAAGCCTTGATACATCTTAGTACTATTGGAATGCATAACAAAAGGACTAACATGAGCCTCGGTGAAAATCATACGCTTCAACTCAGCATCATTAGGCACCACTATCTGATCCTTGCAACATAACACTTCATCATCATTAAAATGAAAATCTGTCGGATTCCCATTCATGATATCTTTAACATGCGACACCAACGCATCATCATAAGGTTGCTTATCTTTAATCAACTCGAAAAAGATGGCTTTACTTGCAACTTAGCCAACAAACCCCCATCTCGCGTCACACTCAATCGAGCAAACATCTCCCTCAACTCCACCATAACCCTCCTACTCAAAGCATCGGCTACAACATTAGCCTTACCCAGATGATACTCGATTGTCAAATCATAATCTTTAAGCAACTCCAACTATCTACGTTGCCTAAGATTCAAATCCTTTTGTCATCAAATACTTCAAACTCTACTGACCCTTGTATACAACACATCTCTCACTATAAAGGTAATGTCTCCAAATTTTTAAAGCAAACACAACTACGACAAGCTCAAGATCATGGGTAGGACAATTACGCTCGTGTACCTTCAACTGTCTAGATGCATAAGCCATAACTTTTCCTTCTTACATCAACACACAACCCAAACCAATGTATGATGCATCACTGTAAACCACAAACTCCTTACCCGACTTAGGTTGAATAAAGATAGGAGCTTGCGTCAAAGCTTCCTTCAACTTTTCAAAAGCTAGTTGTCTATCCTCCGTCCATTCAAAACAAACATTCTTTTGCAAAAACTTAGTCAATAGAGAAGCAATCTTTGAAAAACCATCCACAAACCTACGATAATAATCGGCCAATCCAATAAAACTGCGAACCTCTTGCACCGACTTAGGTGATTTCTAACGCATCACCGCCTCAATCTTGTGAGGACCAACCCGAATTCCTTCGGCTGACACAACATTCCCAAGAAAAATAACTTCCCGAAGCCAAAACTCACACTTGATTAACTTAGCATACAACTGATTATCCAACAAAGTCTGAAGCACAATCTGCAAGTGTTTATCATGTTCCTCCTCGGTACGAGAGTACACAAGAATATCGTCAATAAACACAACCACAAATTGATCCAAAAGCTCATGGAACACCCGATTCATCATGTCCAAGAACGCAATAGGGCAGTAGTCAAACCAAACGGTATCACCAAAAACTCATAATGCTAGTACCTCGTACGAAAAGTAGTTCTAGGCACATCCACATCCTTCAACATCAACTGATAGTACCCGGACCTCAAATCAATCTTAGAAAACACCAAAGAACCACGAAAATGATCAAACAAATCATCAATCCTTGGCAAAGGATACTTATTCTTAATCGTCAACTTTTTAAGTTGCCAATAATCAATGCACATCCGCATCGTGCCATCCTTCTTTTTCATAACCAACACTGGTGCACCCCAGGGCAAAACACTAGGCCTAATAAACCCTCGATCAAGTAGCTCCTAAATTTGCGTCTTTAACTCCTTCAACTTTTTTGGAGCCATACGGTAGGAAGCAATAGACACTGGAGCTGTATTTTCATACAAGTCAATGGCAAACTCAACCTCTCTATTCGGTGGCAAACCAGGCAACTCCTTTGAAAAAAACACCCAGAAACTCACATATAATACGTATGTCCTGAACACGCACTTCTTTTGACCCCAGATTCATAACATAAGCTAGAAATGCCTAATAACCTGAATCCATCAAACGTTTTGCTTCTAGAGCCGAAACAACATTAGACAAGAACTTAGCATTTTCACCCACGATTACCACCTTGTAATCATCAGCAAGTTTCAAGGTAACTCGCATGGATTCAAAATCAATCAGAGCTCTATGTCTGACAACCAATCCATACATAGGATTACATCAAAACTGTGAAACGGTAACTCCATCAAATCAACCGCAAACACATGACCTTGAAAAGTCATAGGATATCTCCTAAACAACCTTCTTGTAGCATGCGTCTCACTAAAAGAACTAGTTACTTGCATTCCCACATCAAGCACCTCAACAGGTATATCAAGCAAATATGCATGCTCACGCAAGATATATGAATGTGTAGAACTAGAATCAACCAAAGAAAACAACAAAAAAGATTGCAAAGTGAATGTACCTGTAATTACGTTGGTGTTATTACGTCTCTCGCGGCACGCGTACACCATCGTAAGACCACTACCCTTAGGTTGAATCACAACAGTATGAGCCACCATCCTTGGACCCTCGTTCCTACATTGAAAATGTCCATAGCCACGACCACGACATTGTTGTGGTACAATTGCAGGTGCCTTAGCCTCAATACCACTAGTCAACAACAGACAATTGTATCTCAAATGATCAGTCAATCTACAACTCCATCAAGAGTTATCTACAGCAACAGTAGGAGACTGTCCCACACGAGCCAAACATGGACAGTCTCGCCTCATGTGCTCACGCGATCCACATACCCAACAGTGATTAAAACTCGATCTAACCTGGGTACCCTGACCATATGGTCCACGCCCAACACTACTTCTACCTCGTCTCACATATGAATGATGCCTCTTATCACGATGCCTCATATACTGACCACCACTAAAACTAGAGTCCACAACTATCTTGCTCGAGCCAAAACTACCCACACAAGAGGATAAAACCAAGTTCTACTCAATGTCCTTCGTCCGTGTAACCAACACGTCGAAATCAGTGTAGCCAGAAGCCAACATATATGTCTTCACATCCTATACCAATATGTAACGAAATTGGTCATAGCGATAACTCTCATTCGGTACCAACTCAGGATCATATTGGCTCAACCAAACAAATTGAACTTCGTACTCAGCAACAAACATATTGCGTTGAACCAAGGCTATGAACTCACATTTCCTGTCATCCAAGTATCTAACTCCCAGATACTTCCTTTTAAAGGCAGCTTGGAAAAAACTCCTAATCCACAGCATTGGGTTTCATGCCTGCATTTACAGTCATCCACCAACTATAAGCATCACCTTGTAACAGGGATACAACACATCCCAACTTATGGGCATCATTACACCCAACCTGATCCAAAATCTATACAGTATTCATGCCTCAGATGCCTCGGGTATCAACCTACAGTACTCAAAACTACCCAAACTACGTAAGTTCTCCAGCGGCAATCCTATTTGCCCAACAGCTGGCACATGCACATACGCTCCAGTAGCAACACCCTGAAAAGCTCTAATCATCGCCTGTATGAAAGATGCCATATCACCCAACACCGGCCCATCTCGTGCATGTGGTGCTTGCTCCACATTCTCAGGTAGAATAGGCAGAGGGGGTGCCAACCCTCTAGGAGGTACAATATCCTTCTGAATTCCCTACCCAGGAACAGCAGAAATCGTACCAGATCGCAACTCTCTCCTCGGTCCCATCGTGCTAAAAATATCTAAGGCATGATAATACACCAAAACAAAACAATTAGGCCAGCTTTAAGCAAGGATCCAAGACTTCCATTTCAATTCCAAACATTTTAGACTACATTAATAAGGCAATGTGTTTCACAAACTTCCCCCCGCCCAACATGGCATAAAGCAATCAACGTACATATCGCAATCATCGTGCATAGCAAACAACATAGTACAACTCACAATAACATTACAACAATCATAACTACATCCCAACTTTTCGAAATCTGGCTCTCATACCACCAAATGTAACCCCATTGACCCGGTCTAGACGTTAGACCGAACCGAGCGAGCTATATTGGGTTTACCAAAGTAAACTGTAAATATTATAACCTATGGTGAGAGATTAGGCAGCGGGTGAAAACTCAGCTCAATCGGGCATCGGAACGACATCCAATGGCACTCAATTGTAATTTAGGGACCAAATTGCAATTCTAGAAAATTAGAGAGACTTATACCATTTTGAGTTTACCAATATTTAACTAATTCCATTTAAAACATACAAGTGAAATTTTGTCTCAAACCAAGCTCATTTGCATCATCAATTAAGCATTGCTAATATTTAGGGACCAAAATATAAAACTACAAAACTATAAGGACTTAATTAAAATTAGATTTTCCAATCCTCAATTAGTCAGTTTCCATGTATACATGTCAAATTTCAGCTTAAAAAGATCATCCAAACTCATCCAATTGCATACATAACAATCAGGGACCAAAATATAACTTTAGTAACTATTTTTACCATAACGAAGGGGTCCCCGCGATAAATATCAAAATCATTCAAGGTGGTTTCAAAACCTGCACTCTAGTAACCAAAATTGGCTTACTGGTTTCGAAACCGAGGGGTTGGTTTCAAAACCTGCCTGGAGCAAAATGCCCCTTTAGCTTCGAAACCTGATAGCTGTTTTCAGAATCTGCATGTAGATTTACAAATCTGCACATTCGAAACACTTTAGAACCTCCCTAAACACATCCAAATTAACCCCAAATATCATTTAACACTCAAAACATCATACCACAACAACATAAAAATGTCATATCAACCAAAGATCACTACAATATAAGAACATAGGCATTACGACAACAAAGGTAGTCCTATAGGTATAATTTCTATCCAACATGCTTTTATTTCCCCAAAACCCCAAATCAAAGCATAAACCATCATACCAAAACAATCACCAAACTTATAAGGCCCTTTTAGGACTCCAAAACATCAACATAATTTGCACAAACGGAGAGTTTAACAAAACACACTCCCAATCAACGATGAACCCCATTGCCTTTATTGCTACAAGTCTAAATTGATATCATTCGTTCAAATAACCGAAGTCCTTGGATGTCCTTCGCTTGCTTGCTACCGCCAACCATTTAATTATCTGCATTGATGGACAAAGAGAGCGTAAGCACACTAGGCTAAGTGAGAAGTCCTCAAACAACACACCATTAATGCATTTTAAAACCATTTTCCAAAACCACATTGAAATCATCATTTTAATCAACTTATAAAACATCTTTCAAAATATCATGCCTTGAAAACCACGCACTTAACACTTTCAAAACCAGCATATTAAACCATATGCAACATGTATCATGGATCAACAGCAAAATCCCATTTGCTAACAATCAATTTAAGCCTTCCCATGCATAACGTTCCATATACAAAGCTTAAAGAGTAAAACGTGTATAAACCAACATTATACAATATAAACCATCAACATGATACATAAACAATTATATTGTCTCTCAAGTGATCATAAACCAAGTTCCACTTTACCAAACATTACATCGGATACATGAATTCAACAAGTGTTCACACAACACTTCATACATTCTCATTGGCAACATAAGGTTCACATACGGGAGTCTTCGGTACATATAAACCCCTCCACCATTGTGACACTTGTGGTGGAGTATTTGGTACACCGTATAAACCCCTCGACACCACTCATTGGGAGTTGTATAACCTATTAACAGGAGTTTTTGGTACCCATAAACCCCTTAACAATTAGGGTACTTGGATGGAGTATTCGGTACACCATATAAACCCCTCCACATCCAAGAAAACTTTTTGTAGTGCACTATTAATCCTATGGCCAGCCAACTATATCCGATAACATTTTAAACCACATCACTTGCCAATATAATTCATTATAACCATGTACCTCATTGTTTTCATACATCAACACAAAACCATTTTCCAAAGCAACAAACCATGCTTTTTAAACAAGTTTAAACCATACTTACATGGATCACTTATCACGTGCATCCACCATCATTTCATGATTAAAAACAGTATATAACATACTTAAAAACATGCTTAAACAGTAGGTACCAGGTTATATGTGATATATTTCGGGATTACGGTCCATGAGCTACGGCTCAGGGGACGCCCCTTTATATATGTGATATATTGGTGACAATAGGAAGTAACGGGGGAGATGATAAGGAGATTGACGACAATTTGGTTGGATAGATAAGAGAAGTTCAGATTGTTATGATCAGACACTAGCCATTGCTATGTGCTTTGAGCTATGTGTAATTAAGATCAATATGGTCAGACACGGACCAATGTTACTCATGTCCAAATGTGGTCCAAGGCAAATGATTTAAAAGATTTGAATTAAAGTTGAATTGGTGATGAATTATGAGAAATGCCTTGGTGGCAATGTTAATAAAGATATGGAGCAATGATCACTTATGATAAGAAATTCACATGCATGAATATATGCCTAATATGAGGCAATAAACTTCAAAAGAAACTTTGATAAATGTTCTGAGAAGGTTTAATAAGAAATCTGAAAGATTTAATAAGTACTCCGATAAGTCTTGAGAAGACTTCAATAAGATAAAGTACGATCTATGAAAAGATCGATAAGAAATTCGAAGAAAACTCAGTTAAGATTTGAAGGAATATGATCCTTAATAAAACTTGTAGAAGTCAAGATTAAAGCATAAAGACCAAATGCTAACTTATGCTTGTATTATTGATTTATTCCAGTTAATATCATGGATATTATGCTTTGTCATTTACATTACTACCTCACTTAGGATATATAAGCCTAATGCATTTATTTCATATATATGCAGGTTTTAGGATTATCCTTGAAATGATCGTGTCAAAGGTTGCAAGTCACCATAAAGACCCATAGATTGTTTAAATATTATTGCAGAACTCCTAGATTGGTGGCATATCATTCTATCTTAGTTTTGTGTAAAGTAATCTATGTGGCATGTATAACTTATAATTTCCCCATGTTATATGTAATTAAGATCTTAATGGATTTTGGTGGTTATTTCGATTGATAAAGGAAGCACATAAATGGCCTTGAGTTATAATGGTTTGGATACTTGCATAAGGCATTCTTGAATACCCCTTTTTGGTTCTGTAAATGTATTAAAGACCTTAAGTAATCTATGTTGTTGTAATCAACCTATTATGTACCATGGGAGCTTGTTTGATGAGTATGGGGTCTTTGTATATATATATGATAGTCGAATGTTGCTTGAGATCTAAGCTTAATAAGAATGATGGAAATACGAGTGAAAATTTGTTATATGCATGTTAATTTAACTATAGTGTCTCGAATTAAGGGTATGTAAATTTTTTAAATTTTATGGTTGATATGTTTGAGGTATGGTGGTTTGAAGCTTTTAAACCTAAGAATGCTATTAACAGATTTAAATGGATCGAATGGTTCTTGTTGAGTAAATTGTGATATCATGTTGTTCAAATAGTTTCCTGCTTATCAAGTTAGGTTAGTATGTTAAGTGAATAGTTGATTGTAATTTAAAATATGTGAGAATAATGTATGATTAAGTTACATGGTGCTTATCTTATATGATGACTAGTTGAAATCTTAGTCAAGAAGTTAGTATCATATATCATAGAATGAAAGATAAAGATTATTAATAATATTTTATCATAAATTGACCAGTCTTCAAATGTATAAAGGTATTCCGGCTTAAAATCATGTATAGATTATCAATGTGTACAAATAACAAAGTATTCTATGTGTTACTAGAGTCCTCTTAATAACTTGAGAAATTAGGAGTACGGAAATCAATAACAAGCCAAGATCTGGTGATTGATGTGTCTTACCATAGCATATGAATACATGTTATGCTTATTTGGGGGTTAATGTTATACCTTTAAAAGAAACCATGTTAACATTTCAATAACTGGTCCCTTATGCCTTGTGTGCTTGTTGGAAAATAGAAAGGTTCAAAAAATATACAAAATATAATTGTATGATGTTTATATGTTTATTGATAAGCGACTTAATAAGATGATGTTGGTGTGGATCCTTAATGATTAAGTAATGTTAACAATTTTGTTTTAATAGTTTTCTTGATTGAACCATTTTGGTATGATCAATGTCTACTTCTCCTTGGTTAAGTCAGGTTAATCAAGATACCTGTTTGTTTGTTTATTTCTTAACACCTCCTAGTTCAGTTTTCTTCTAAACTGGGTTAGGGGTGTTATAATACGGGCAGTTGTTAATTCAGTTATTAAGGTGTTTGAAAGTTTCTGTTTCTTCCGTTTTGGTCCCTGAATGTTATGTATGCAATTGCATGAGTTTGAATGATCGTTTTCAGCTAATTTCTGACATGTGAGCATGAAACCTGATTAATTAAGGATCGTTTACTTTAAAATGAGTTTAGTCCCTATAGTTTTCCAAAATTGCAATTTGGTCCCTAATTACAATTGTGAGCAATTGGATATCAATTCGATGCCCAATTGAGTTGAGTTTCCACCCGCTGCCAGTATGCACACCATAGGTTAACATGTTTCATCTAGATAAGATAAAAAGAAAAAAAAGGGACGTAATTTCAATTAATTTTTACGGGTTTGTTTCAGCAAACCCAATGTAGCTCTGTCGATTCGGTCTTGCGACTAGGTCGCGTTGAGGGGGTTACACAAACACTGCAACATATGACATTTAATCAGGATCAAAACTAAATAACAAACCTACAATTTAACTATTTTTTCTTACAATTTAAGTTGATCTTTAAATCAAATAGTACCGAAACTTGGTTGAACGATTTAGAAATCTTCTTCTTTCGTTAGTAGTGTTTTTAATAAGCATTATCAGAAATGTTGTTAGGGGTGCGATTACGTTGTTTAGTTTATTTCGTGGAAATGTAGGATGAAAATCTAAATCCCAGACCCTGGCATCCTAAAATGTAAACCCTAAACCCTAAACACAAAATTTTAACCTTAAACCATAAATTCTACACTATACACACTAAACACCAAAACTCTAAACCCTAACCTAAAATCCTATACTCTAAAATTGAAAGGCTTGTGTAAAATAAAGTTTACAGAAGCTTGTGGTTCAAAGTATTTTCCTAAAAGGAACAAGAAATTGCAAAATTCTACAACGGACAACGAACATCGCTGAACACCACTAACGCTGAACACCATTAAATACTTAATGAAGATTAAAAATTTGAAGGACTGAACATATAATTAATAAGTATTTTGTAAAAAATCATTTAAATTATTTTCCACATATATATTATTTTTAATATTTTTTAATAAGTGGATCAAATTCGAAACGTAGTCAATTTAAAAAAATAAAAGACACTAACTATTCCCATTGGCATTTCAGACGCTGTTGCCGTTAGACACCCCTTCAGTGGCGTGATTGCGTGACCACCGTTGAAGCCGGTCTACCTTAAAATAAAGTTGGTATTTGATCTAATTATTTAGAAAAACCCTAAATTGACTATGGTTGGTTTAGGGTTCACATAAATAGAAAAAATATAAAATGTACAATGATTTTCCTACCTTGTATAGAAATATGCCAATTTGTCTAATTTATATTTTGTATCCAAAAAACCCTAACTCAAAGGTTTTCCTTCTATTCAAATATGTCACGTGTCTAATTTATTTTCTTACCTATAGAAAATTTAGAAATGCATGATTTTGTTATTCTATTTAAATATTAAAATTCTTGTTGCTGGTGTGAAATGAAAGCAAGAGAAAATAAGAAATTATAATATAGGTGAAATGAAATCAAGAAAAAGAAATTGCATAAACTAAAAACAGTAAACATAATCTAGCACCCAAGGTTCCAACTAAGCTATGACAACATGCAACAGTTGTAATTCATTCCTCTATATTTGGGCAGTACCCCTTTAGACTTAATTGGGTCGTATCCCTTTAGTTCCTCCATTAAAAATCAAAATTAAATCTCATCCCTAAAAAAATAAATTATAATCCTTAAACCCTAAAATAATACATTTGTTACTAACAATTCCAGTTTGAGTTTTGTTTTATAAGTGTCAAAACACCTAGTTTTTGGTTCGAAACTATAATTTAAAAAGACTCATGTTCCCAAGAAATTACATGTCTTTTCATTGTCTATTTCAGATCTCTATAACACGTTACTATACGTCTACAACAAATAGGTCTTTTCAGTTGAAGCGTCGGGCAAAATAGCGTACAAATATATCTTATCGCAGTGCCGAAACCAGTGTAAAAGTTTCGAAACCCAACACATAATCTGAAAATTGGAAACATACTTTTAAGATTTTGGGTTTATTTTTCATTAATATTATTCCGCAACTAGATTACACATACCGAAACATGTGAAAATATAAAATATTGTATTCCTATTATAAATAGAAGTCCTTTTAGTTCTTAGCTTCAAACCCTAATCATTGACTCAGTTCTATTATTTCCTTCCTAGTTTTCGTCTTTACATGTACTATTATTTAGAGACTTCTTTATTTTTTCAAGATCTGTGAGGAGTTCTGATTGTTTATTTAGGTTGTTCATGTCGAAAAACAATGGTATTTGAAAGGCTATGACTAGCCATTTTGTAGGGATGAACACCGACGGACATAGTTTTTGGAAAACTTTGCTCTCACGATTTTCCAATACAATTGTTTGTTGTTGTTTGGAACTACATCGGGATGCGATGATTGCAAATTGGATAGTTAGGTCTGAATCATTGCGGCCACCACCGTGACATGTGCCTGCAGCAACATATGCTTAGATTCAAGGAAGCTGATTAGTTCCAGTTTTATATGGTGAAGCAGTTCCAATTTGCTTTGCATTGGAAAACGACAACATACCCAAATTCTAGTAACTATTGGTCTGCAAATTCTCCCCAACCCTCTTGCAACCACACCCTGGCATAAGCACAGTCCAATGAGAAAAGATGATTCCCGTTGTAGTTGAAAATTTTCATTCGGTTATAATATTAAATTGGCCCAAATGTGAAGAAGGGCTCGCAGAAAGTGCCTTTGCAGTAATACGATGAGTTGCGAGCTTTCCATTTCATACCTAAAATGTAACATGTATTTATAATGATTTCAGTCAAATTGAACCTTGAACTTCTCATTTTCCTTTAGCTAGAATCTGCTTGTACAAATTGATCCTTGTAGCCATAAAAAATTAAATATAAAAACTAAAACGAACAGAAATATGATGACCATATTAAAATTAGGGTTTACATTTGATAAACAGATTATGTAAAATAAATTTTACACAAGCCTGATTACTTATACAAGAATACTGTAAATCAAAACTACACTATTGGTTTGAACTGACAATTTAATGTATTTTTCATTGAACATGCTTTATTAAAATAAATTATTTTCCGTATTCTTCGAGCTTTTAAATGCCACATTTATTGCTAGAACGTTTTAATTCATCTATTGAAAAAATTAATCCCCAAATATCATATTATATAGCGTGAACATTACCATATCAAAATTAAAATCATATCAAAATCAAAATATTAACTCAAAATAGTAATCTTCAAACATGAAAGGGATGGCCGGCTAGATTACCTAAGGGAAACTGTCACTGAAAAGACTGTTTTATATTGGGAACATGCGTCTTTTGAAGATTACCCAAATATGATGTACTATAGGGTTATTAGTTTACGCGATGCATTTTCATGGCATTAAGGTTGATGGTTTAGGACATATTGTACATAGTTGTTAGGGTTTATGGTCAAGTACAGGGTTATTACTTTACGAGATGAATGTGTATGGAATTAAGGTGTTTAGTCTACTTTAGGGTTAGTGGTTTACAAGATTAATTTATATGATTTAAGGTTAACTTCAACCATTATATAGTTTATTGTCTACAATCTATATACCACACGTTATTATATTATTGTTAATGTAATCTTTTAAAATCAGACATTGAATAGGCGTGCATTTACCGGGAAATTGAATAGACGGGTTGTAGAGATTCAGAACGGACATTGAATAGATGTGCATTAACTAGGAACACTGAATAGAAAAATATTTGATTGAACGTGTGTATTTACAGTTTCGAACCTTTCACGTGAATATTAAAATACTTAAGAAGGAGTATCGAATGTGTGTATTTACAGTTTTGAACCTTCCACGTTAAACCTAAAATTTTAAACATTATAGTAACGATTTAAGTTTAGGTAATTAGTATCGTGGTACACTCAATAACCATTATCATTGGTTCAAAAATTGTTTAACTATGCGGGTTTCATGCCGAACCGTCTTTTCTTTTGTAATATTAAATGTGCCATAAATACAAAGAAACCCCAACACCAAACGTTATTGAAAGAATGCGTAAAAAAAGTATTGTGGCGTTTTTAGAAGAAAAAATATTAAATATTTGGTTCAATGGATTTCCAATTTCAAAAGGCGCATGTTCCCAATATGAAATTGTCTTCTCTCATGTCATTTTCAAATCTCTGGAACTCATTCCGATACGACAGAATAGATAAATCTTTACAACTATTGCATTTGGCAGAATAGTTTAAAAAAATGTCTTCTATCGAATTTTCAAAACCAATTTACAAATATTGAAGTCCATATAAATAGCTGAAAATCATACCCATATAAATAACCGAAAATCATACCTGCATTATAAATAATTTTAGTTTATTTGGTAATGATCATTGTTACGAAACATTTGATGAAGTACCGAAACTAGTTTGAATGTAAATTTTTTGTTGAATGATAGGTTTAAATGTAAGCACGGCAAACAAAGGGCCATATCCCTGTCAAAATATATTTTCCATTATAAATACATCATAAACGCCGGCTTCCATATTCTTGTTTCCATTATAAATAGGACTCATTTGCTTCCCTTGTGTCATACCCTCATTCATTAGCAATTCTTTCCTTTCTAGTGTTAGTCTATAAAGCATTATATGTGTGGTTTATGTTCTTAACTAGAGGCGATGGAAAGGCGAATACTTTATTTTTTAGAGCCTGCAGGAGTTTTTGTTTGTTTTTTTTAGCTTTTTATTCTCGAAAAACAATGGTATTTGGAAGGCTATGTTTAGCCATTTGTAGGGATGAACTGTAACAAACATAGTATTTGGAAAACCTTGTTTCTTTGGTCTCAAGATTTTTCAAATACTATTGTTTGTTGTTGTTTGGAACTACATCCGTAGGCGCCCTATTCAGATCGTAGTCTCATAGATGTGGTAAGCAACCTTACCTTATGGAAATTTGACATTGGTTTTCAATTACTTCTATCATGTTTTCTTATGAAATGGTATGGAGTTATCACAAGAACTATAATGCTAACCTAAAACAAACCAACTGTGGTTGGCTATGCACTTGCAGGATTCAGAACTCATTGGTCTTTACACAATTACAATGGCCATGCCTATATTATAAATGGTATTTACTTTGCTTGCTGTATGTATTAGCTCTCGAACGCTGACCAGGTTCAAGTGAGAAGCACCTAACCGTTGAGAACTATCGAAGCTGTTGATTTGTGGTGGAATTATCACAATAATTGTAAAGCCCTGATACAAACGAACAATGGGTGGTTATGCACGTGCTTGTTTTAGAATTCGTTGGTCTCTACACCCCACAATGTCCTACTAGCAACAAACATAGTATTTTGATTACTTTTTTATTTTTCTCAGAATGTAAGATTACATGTTTCGTTGAGGGAATATAAGATTACTTAGTCCCAATACAAACTTTGTATTGTCTTTGTGATATATTTTATTTTTAACAAGTTGGACTTTAAACTTAAACCCTAAATTATGTGGTTGAGGCTCTATATGGGCGAGTCTAACATAAGGCATGGTAAGGTACCGCATTAATTATACTTATCATATTAGGAATATATTCCTCAGGTTTCAAAGCACGATTTAAATAATAAAATGAATAGTAAATTTGCATAAAGTCAAGAATAAAATGTTATGTGCCTTCGCTGAAAAGTGCCTTTGCAGTAATACAATGAGTTGTGAACATTGGCACACGATTTTGAACTTTCCATTTCATACCTAAAATGTAACATGTATTCCTAATGATTTTAGTTTAAGTTTTCCTTTACTTAGAGACTCTACTCGTAGAAATTGCACCTTGAACTTTTCATGTTCCATTTTATTTGATCCAATTATTTATTATAAGTTAGGGCAGTTTAAACCTATATTTATGCCTAATGTTCATGTTCCACTTTATGTTCATGCAAAAAATGGATTCTTATAAGTATTTATACGTTTTGAAGTAAGTTAGAAACATTATAGGGGTCAATTACATTAAAATATAATTTTATGGACTAGATTGAATTAAAATGACAACATCTTAATTTTATTATAGTTAATTGTAGAAATTATAATAAATGTGGTTCAGTATTGGGGGTTTTATTCACACACACAAATGACCATATAGTTCCCAAGACAATTCGAATGGCTCAATAAAATAAGATCACTCACTTGATCATACCATTTGTATCACCATATGCGCAGCAAACATCATTCCTTAACATGAAATTTAAGTTCATTACATGATTCACATCATCAACCAAGTTCATAGCATAGTAGGCCCATACAAGAACAATATATATATATATATATATATATACAAGTTCAAGAGTTCCAAAATGCATGATCAAGCTAATCTCTATACAATCTAGTGCCACCAATCTAGGAGATATACAAAACAAGTATGAAACCATACTTTAACTTTGCTTGTATGACTTGCTTCTAGCTCAAGAAATCAGGCTTCAAGATCAAGCAACGATTGAATCCTTTATCCTGTAAGTTGGGAAGAATGAAACAAGAGTGATAAGTACAAGAATGTACTTAGTGAGGTAGTAACTAGTTCTAACGATTTGTTATATCAAGTTATGTGTCAATTAAGCAAGAATGATCCTAGCTAAGGATTTCAAGCATTAGAGTAATCCTAGCTAAGGATTATAGCATTTGGCTAGTATAGGATACAAGAAACAAGAATTCATACTTCATGTTTTCATATCAAGAATCAAGCACATCATGCTTACAAAACAAGTAATCAAGTAAGTCATGCTTACATGACAAGTAACATATAATTAATAGCTTTCAAGACAAGTAACATTCAATTCATGGCTTTCAATACAAGTCACATGTGTTTTAGGATTGTTATTACATTTGTTATCAATTAAACAACCCCCTTGGTACTTAGTTTGTATAGGTAACCGAGTCTCCAACCAACTGTTGCCACAAGATGCACCGTAGTGCTGGTCAACCCTCCTACTATCGCCAAAGACCACATACGTACCCTCCGTCTGTCGCAAAATAGGGGCCTTAGCCCTGTACAGTAGTCCACCTTGACACAATGAGCTCTAGACTCTAAGGCATGCCCTTCTACCTAGTCCAACTAGCTACCAAGGTTGTTCGATTTACCATTTATACAAGTTTATCAAGTTCAAGATCATGCCAAGTAAGTTCATTTCATACTAGGCCCTTAGGCCAATTGAGCCATAGCTCACACATCATGTAATTCTCATGTTTCATTTTATCAAGATGAGATAATATCTCAAGCAAGTTCTTTAGCATTCGATCACAAGCATCATGACACATACAAGCACCAATATTACCAGTTAAACATGCTTAGCATTCAAATAAAACATGTATTCAAGATGTGATCAAATTTCATGCATTACTATTCATTATTCCCTTATTAAGTCAAGTCCTTATTAGGTTCATTTAAACAATTCAAGAATGTAAACAAGCATGCATTGGTTAGGACCTAGTCCTAACCCTAGAGATAACTACACTCACAATACTCCAAGCTTAGCTAGTCTTGGATCCACACTCCTTTGTTCTTGGATTTAGGATGTTCCACTCTTTCCTCATCCACCAAGTTTACTTCTGGTTATAACACATTATACAACAAATACATGTCAAAACAAGTTCACATAATCATTTAATCAAGGCAATGTTACAAGTACACATCATACACAATTATGGCAGCATGTTCATGTATATTCTTCACTACACTTATCTATACTCTAATTCATGTAAAACAGGGCAGAATCAATGTCCTAAAACTGTTTACAAAATAGTTTACAAAACTGTCCCAAAACAGTGTACAATTACCTAAACTGTTGTTACTAGGCAGCATGTAGTCTGTTCACTTAAACATGCACAACTTTCATTCTGTACGTCGGAATTTCAATTGGTTTACACCGTTGGAAAGATAACGTAACTGTATTTCTAAAAATATAGGGCTTGCATTTTAGTTCTTTTCCAATTAATACAGTTTTTAACTTAAAGACGGGGAAATTTGCTACACTGGACAGTTTGCACTGTCCTTAGTGTTTCTTCTCTACAATTCATTCTACAATCCAGAATTCAGTTCTGTTTTCTCCAAATGAATTTAGACATATCAAGGTGTTGTCCTTAAAAATTTCAGCCTTAGATTCCTTTTATACAATTTATAGTGATGTTTCAAAGTTACTGCCCCGAACAGAGTATTCTGGGCAGTTTACTCTACGTTGAGTTTCTAGTTTCATAAATCATTTTAACAAGGTTCTAACATGGAAATTCAATTCATTTTCATGTTCTTACATGTTTAGGTCAGTCTAATTTACCTAGCAATGAGCTTAAAACAGGGCATTATCATGTTGAATTCAATTTGATCTACTTGATCAACATTATGCATCCAATTCATCAATTGAGCAGTCCATTACCTAGTTTAACTAATCCAATTAGGTGCTTACATTTTCCAGCAACTTATTTACTCAAATCAATCCTAAATTCATCTACCAACATGATCAAAATAGGGTTCTATATACATTTATCCTATTCACACATTTTCACTAGTAAAACAGTCCCTAATCAAGACTGTTTTCATTCATACTTCCAATTCTCAAATTTCCAGCAACCATATACATTTTCTTTATCAAATTGGCTACTAGAAATCACAATTTCAAGTTCAATTAGAAGCTAACATGATCCTAACATATATAACAATAATCATTTCAATCTAGGCAACAAGAACATCATCAATCACTCATTCAAACAAGTTGCTAGGGAGGAAGGATTTAGAAACCACTTACAATCTTCCTAGCTATTCAATTTTCATGCAATTTTGATCACATGCAAGCTTACTTCCTCAACAATGGTGGTTTTCTTTTCCTAGATGGATGAGAGGAAATTCGGCCAAGGTGGAGAATGGGTGGAGTGGAGAAGATGATAGAAAGATGGCCACTTGGCCATGTTGTTATCACATGGCTTGACTATTTGCCTCCACTTGGCAAATTATGGTCTGATTGCTTCATAAATCCTTAATTACTCATCCTTATTGCATGCAATTCTACATTTACAATTTGTTACTATTTGATCTTTCATGATTCAACCATTTCTTTATAATCCATCTAATTTAGTCACTAGGTTTACTTAATTCTTCTAATTTGTAGATTGTTTGTACAATTAAGTTAATATTAGTTTATGACATGTTACTAGGCCATGATTTGGGGTATTACAATTCTCCTCCCCTTAAAATAAATTCGTCCTGGAATTTACCTGAATCAAATAGGCGAGGATGTTGTTTCCTCATGACTTCTTCAGATTCCCAAGTTGCCTCTTCTACCTTGTGATTTCTCCACAAGACTTTGACAAGAGGATCGATTTTGTTCCCAAGCTTTCTAACTTCACGATCAAGAATCTGAACTGGTTCTTCTTCGTATGACAAGTCAGGATTCAATTCCACTTCTTCGGGTTCAAGGACATGAGATGGATCAGATATATATCTTCTGAGCATAGAGACATGGAAGACATTGTGGATCTTATCAAATTCATTAGGAAGTGCCAATCAATAAGCCACTGGACCAATCCTTTCAAGGATTTTGAATGGTCCAGTAAACCGAGGGCTGAGTTTTTTTTTCTTCCAAACCGAAAGACTTTCTTCCAAGGAGATACTTTGAGGAAGACCTTGTCTCCAACACTATACTGGATGTCTCTTCTTTTCAAGTCAGCATAAAAGCTTTTTGCCTATCGAAAGCTGCCTTCAATCGATCATGAATGATCTTCACTTGTTCTTTAGTTTCTCTAAGCAATTTAGGTCCTAAAACCTTGCTTTCTCCCAATTCAGACAGGCACAAGGGAGTTCTACATTTTCTTCCATATAGAGCTTCAAAGGGAGCCATCTGAATAGATGTCTGGTAGCTATTGTTGTAAGCAAACTCTACTAGGGGTAGAGATTTCTCCATCTGAATAGATGTCTTCAAGCACTTGAATGATTCTTTCAGATTGTCCATCTGATTGAGGATGAAAGGCTGTACTAAGATTCACTTTAGCTCCTAGAGCCTTTTGTAAGGAATTCCAAAATTGAGAAGCAAATGTAGGGTCACGATAAGAGATTATAGCTGTAGGTACACCGTGTAATCAAATCACTTCACGGATGTATAGCTTGGCTAAGGTTTCCAAGCTCATGTTCATTCGAACATGGATGAAGTGAGTAGACTTTGTGAATCTATCAACAACCACCCATACAACATCATTCTTTCTTGGAGTGGAAGGAAGACTAGTAACGAAGTCCATTGTAATCCGATCCCATTTATACTGAGGGAATTCGATTGGTTGGAGCAATCCAATAGGGACTTGATGCTCGGCTTTAACTCTTTGACCAGTTAGGCACTTTGAAAAAAAAATCTGTGATAGCCAATTTCATGCCTGGCCACTAGTATAGTGGCTTTAGATCATTGTACATCATAACCGATCCCGGGTGAATCGAGAAAGAGCTTTGGTGAGCTTCTCGTAGCATCTCTTATTTTAGTTCCTCGTTGTTAGAAACACATACTCTATCTTTGAGATAGAGAAGTCCATTCAACTTGAGGGAGAAGTCAGAATTAGACTCAGAGTCTAGCTTGGATATGATCTTCTGAAGATCTGGATCAATTTGCTGGAGTTCTTTGATTCTCGAGATCAAGTTAGATTGAACTTGAAGTTTAGACAAGGATTTCCATCCTTTGGATAAACGAAAATGAGCATTGATAGCCAAGGAAGCTACAAACAAATGGACAAGATCATTAAGGAAGATTTCGAATAGTTACTTGCAAGACAAGAAAGGTTCAATTCGAATGGATTACTTGTAATCCAAGAAAGATTAAATTCGAATGAATTATTCTAGGATTTAGATTTAAGGGTTTACCCGAGTATGGTCTACGACTAAGGGCATCAACAACTACGTTTCCTTTCCCCGAATGGTAGTCGATAACCAAATCGTAGTCTTTAAGCAACTCTAGCCATCTCCTTTGCCTCAGATTCAAGTCTTTCTGAGTTAGAAGGTATTTGAGACTCTTGTGGTCTGTGAACAGGTTACATTTCTCCCCGTACAAGTAATGTCTCCATATTTTGAGAGCAAACACGATAGCTGCCAATTCTAGATCGTGTGTAGGGTAGTTTGACTCGTGTGGTTTTAGTTGCCTTGAAGCATAAGCTACCACTTTTCCATCTTGCATTAGGACACATCCTAGTCCTAAATGAGATGCATCACTATAGACAATGAATTCTTTGCCTGATTCTGGTTGGATAAGAACTGGTGCATGCGTCAGAGCTTGTTTAAGTTGATCGAAGCTTCGTTGTTGATTCTCTGACCAAACAAAGGACGTATCTTTACGGGTTAGCTTAGTCAAGCTTGCGGCAATGTATGAAAATCCCTTGACAAAAAGTCGATAATACTTGGGTAAACTGATAAAGCTTCTGACCTCACCAACATTCCCTGGAGGTCTCCAATCCATGGTGGATCGAATTTTGCTCGGGTCTACTTTAATCCCCTCTGTCGAGATAACATGGCCAAGGAACGAGACTTATGATAGCCAAAATTCACACTTAGAGAACTTCGCGAACAATTGGCATTCTCAGAGAGTTTGCAATACAATTCGAAGGTGTTCGGAATGTTCTTCCTTATTCCGAGAATATACCAGGATGTCATCGATGAAGACGACCACAAACTTGTCAAGATAGGGCTTGAATACACAGTTCATGAGGTCCATAAAAGCAGCTGGGGCATTTGTTAACCCGAATGGAATTACAAGGAATTCGAAATGGCCATATCGAGTACGAAAGGCTGTCTTGGGTACATCTTCTTCTTTTACCCTTATTTGATAGTATCCCGATCGAATATCGATCTTTGAGAACACCGAAGCATCCTTGAGTTGATAGAATAGATCTTTTATCCTTGGGAGAGGATATTGATTCTCGATAGTAAGCTTGTTCAATTGTCTGTAGTCAATACAAAGTCTCATAGTCCCGTATTTCTTCTTCACGAAGAAGACTTGAGTTGATAGAATAGATCTTTTTTAGTCACTAAGTACTTTATAGCAGAATGATCAATGTGTACAATGACCTTTGTGCCTATCAATTATGCTCTAAACTTATCAAAGGCAAACACAACGGCTAGAAGTTCTTTTTCAGTGGCTGTGTAATTTATTTGTGCATCATTCAAGGTGCGGCTAGCATAATAAATAACATGGAAAAGTTTACCTCGACGTTATCTAAGTGCTATCTCTACTGCGTAGTCACTTGCATCACACATCAACTCAAAAGGTGAGGTCCAATCTAGGGGAACAACTATGGGTGCTGAGATGAGCTTCTCCTTGAGTTCCTTAAATTCGCTTAGCATTCTGCATCAAACATGAAGGGCTAGTTTTGCTGAAGCAAATTACACAATAGCTTGGAGATTTTGGAGAAGTCCTTAATGAACCTCCTATAGGAGCCAGCATGCCCCAAGAAACTCTGAATCCCTTTCACAATGGTAGGTGCTGATAGCTTCTCAATTACTTCAACCTTGGCCTTGTCCACTTCTACCCCTTGTTCAGAGATTTTGTGACCTAGAACAGTTCCTTCAGTCACCATAAAATGACATTTCTCCCAATTGAGCACTAAATATGCTTCTTCACATCTTCTAAGTACCTTGGCCAAGTTGCCTAAACACGAGTCAAAAGTATCCCCAGAGTCTGAAAAATCATCCATGAAGATTTCCAAAATTTCTTCAACCATATCAGAAAAGATGGCCAACGTGCACCTTTGAAAAGTAGCTGGAGCATTGCAAAGCCCAAAGGGCATCCATCAAAATGTGTAAGTACCGTAAGGGCAAGAGAAGGTTGTCTTCTTTTGATCCTCCGATGCTATAGCAATCTGGTTGTACCCTGAGTATCCATCAAGGAAACAATAGAAGGATTTGCCAGCGAATCGATCTAGCATTTGATCAATGAATAGAAGGGGAAAGTGATCCTTCTTGGTTGCTTTGTTGAGCTTCTGATAGTCCATGCAAATTCTCCACCCCGTAATAGTCCTTGTAGGTAAGAATTCATTGTCTTGATTGCTCACCACGGTCATGCCTCCCTTCTTTGGTACACATTGTTTCAGGCTGACCCATGAACTATTGGATACTGGGTAGATAACTCTCGCATCGAGCCATTTGATTATCTCCTTCATTATCACCTTTTTCATTGACTGGATTGAGCCTTCTTTGGGGTTCAACATTATTGCTGTGACAATCATCAAGCAAAATTTTGTGCATACAAATAGTAGGGCTTATACCCTTCAAATCAGCCATAGCCGACCCTAGAGCTTTCTTATGTTGAGATAGCATATTTATTAAACTATATTCTTGCTTAGGGGTTAGACTAGAAGAGATTATCACAAGCAAAGTCTCATTACTACCCAAATAAGCATATTTAAGATGTAAAGATAATCGCTTCAATTCTTACGTGGGTCAAGTGAGGGTTTAAGGGGGACAAATTCTGTAAAGTCTAAAGGTTCAAAGTGTGTACCTGGTCTAGCGATGATCAAGTTGGACTGTTGCACCTATGATGGGAATTCTTCAAGCTTTTCGTTGTCCTCCTCATTGAGTTTCACATAGTCTTTAATTTCCAAAAAATTGCTGAAGCATAATTCTGCTGCTTCCACTTCCGTCATAGCATCTATGTGTTGACACTCCTCATATTCATCCACATATTTGAGGGTGTTGAAGACATTTATGGTCACCTTTTGATCAGCCACCATCATAGTGAACCCATCCTTTTCACAGTCAATTAAGATTTGACTTGTTGCTAGGAATGGTTGTCCCAAGATAATGGGTGGTTTGTCATCTAGTTCACAATCAAGGATAAGGAAGTCAGCTGGGAAGACAAATTTGCCCACCTTAACCACAACATCTTCTATCTTTTCTTCCGGCCAGACATGAGATCTATCTCCTAGTTGCAAAATCACTGTGGTGGGTCTTGCATCTCCCATTCCAAGCTTCATAAAGATTGACTTGGGCATTAGGTTAACACTAGACCCAAGGTCACATATAGCTTTCCCCACGTATTTGTCTCATATGGAACATGGAATGATAAAGCTACCTAGATCACTCTTTTTCGGTGGAAAATTGCTTAGCACATAACAAAACTCTTTTGTTGTAGCAACAATCTCGTATTTCTCAACCTTCCTTTTCTTGGTGACAATATCCTTGAGAAACTTAGCATATGTAGGCATTTGGTCAATTGCCTCCAGAAATGGGACATTGATATGCAGCTGGTCATGAATATCTACAAATTTTTTGAATTGAATGTCATCTTTTTGCTTCTTCAACTGTTGAGGGAAGGGTGGTGGGGGTTTGACTTCTTCCTCTACTGGTGGGGATCTTTCTTTTACTATAGCAATGTTTTGTTTTCTATCAGCAGGTTCATTTGTCGAGCTATCATTCTCTTTCCCTTCTTGAGTTGACTCTTCTTGAGAAGCTGATTCCTTGGCCATAGAATTAAGGGTAGGGTCTTCCACTTTCTTTCCCCCAAACTTATCTTCTTTGTTAAGCTAGGTGACACTCCTCAGAATGAGTGCACTACATTGCTCTATGCCATGATTTTTAGTGACTTCAGTATCACTAGGTAGACTACCTTGAAGCCAAGCATGCAGAGCTTGTGCAATCTGTCCCATTTGGGTCTCCAAAGCCTTCAAGGAAGAGCTATGGATTTGAAGAAGTGCACCTTGACTCTTTATAGATGCTACATGGTCTTGGAATATGGCCTTCGTGGTTGTCATAAAATCTTGGAAAGTAGCTTCCAAGGAACTGTTGATCGATGAAGAGGTTGAACCCTTGTTGTCATTTTGCCATGGCATATTCTGCTAAAAACCTTGGGATTCAGTCTGGTTGTGGTGCCTACTCGAGCTAGCAGCATTGTTGTTTCCTTGATTCCCCTAAGCAAAATTAGGATGCTAACGCCACCCTAGATTATAAGTGTTTGAGTAGGGGTTGTGGTTGCTTCTATTAAAGTTTCCCACAGAGTTGGTAGACTTGTGATTTTCAGGACACTCGCTCACATGATGGGTTCCATTGCACCGAACACAAGTAGTGACCAATTTTGCTTCCTTTACCTCACTTGGACATTGGAGATTCTTTAGCATGGTAGTGATGGCTAGCAGTTAGGCTGAAACTGATTTGTTGCTGTCGAGCTCACGCATCCGATGAGTTCTTCTTACCGTACTAAGTCTCGATGTAGGAAATTGGTAGTCATTGTTTGCGATCCTATCAAGGATATCAAATGCTTCTTGGGGTGACTTGTCTAGGAAAGTGCAGTTTGCTGAAGCATCCAACATCATCCTTGTGGGAGCATTGACACCATTGTAGAACATGGCAACTTACGTCCAATCTTGAAATCCATGATTTGTACACTTGCGGAGCAGTCCCTTATTTCTATCCCAACACTCATACATTGATTCGTCATCACCTTGACAAAAGGATGCTATGTCATTCCTCAACCAAGTGTTCATGTTAGGTGGATTATATCATAGCAAAAAACTTTTGCGTAGATCTGACCATGATTCTATAGGACCGGCTGGTACTCCACTCAACCTAGCTTGTGCTCGATCACGCAAAGAATAAGGAAATAGCTTGAGCTTCAATACATCTTCATGCACACCCTATTGTCGAAAGGAACCACATACTTCCAAAAATGCTCGAATGTGTTGTTTTGCATCTTCGTGAGGTGATCGACCAAACTGCCCAATGGAATTCAACATATTGAACATTACGGGCTTGAGTTCAAAATGAGCTACTTGAATCTTAGGAGATACAATTCCAGGATTGAGATCATCCAAGATAGGATTCAAATGGTCTCTAATAGCTCAAGGTCGAACTATCGCACTAGGATTTTCTGTAGCATTAGGGTTATCCAGATTTTCATCTACTTGATTCTATTGATTGCCACCTTTGTACATGGTTCTTAAGGCTTCTTGTATGCATCTTCTTTGTCGAAATAAATGCTCGATTTTAGGTACTATAGGTGATAAGGGTTCTTCAGGACTTCCTCAGGTCATGCAATAGCAGAACACCTGAAAAAGAATAAACAAAAACAACAAAAAAAAACTAAACAAAAAAAGAAATAAATTGACTCTAAATAACCAATTGCCAATCCCCGACAACGGTGCCAAAAACTTGTTGCATGTTGTGATGTACTATAAATGATACGCAAATAGTGCAAGTATACACATCAAACACGTAATAAAGTGATGAGTGAGTATCGTCTCCACAGGGATTGGAGGCCAAACTAGCTTAGTCAAAGCACACAAATTTACAACTTGAAAATAAATGTAATGGGAAAAGGAAGTAGGTTCAGAAATGCCGTAGCAAACAACTTAATGAAAATTAAGTTGAAATAAAGATACTTCGAAGGTCTTATCAAATGCACGAAACTCTCTAATGGAATGACAGGCCAGGCTTGCTAAGGATCTCTATGTCTAAGCCTGAAGAATGTCTCATAGTATCTTGCCAACAACATGCTCGGCATAACTACCATGATGTCTCTAAACTATCTCTATTAAGAAACCTGATAGAAAGAATGCTATGGCAATACCTCTCGGCGTAAACCCTAACATACAACTATCTTTAAAGTTCTACTCTTCTTAGTCGCTGAAACTCTATTCTTATCTCTAAGGTGAGTTAGGATTTTGCCTTTCAGCATCAAGCCCTATTGTCTACTTAGACCTAAGCCTAATTCTCTCGAACATTAAGCTATCAAACACCTAAGCAATGGCTAACTCTCGAAAGCTCTTACAAGCTCAAGGCATAAAAGAACAATGGACAAAGCATGGAAGGACCAAGAAAGTAACGAAACATTCATTCAAACTAAAAACAATAAAACCATAACAAGCCCAAGCCACTTAAAATTAGTTCATGGCTGGGCAAATATCATCCACAATCATACATTCGAAACAACCTATCCAAATACTAGGAAATGAGATAGCAAAAGCAACTAAAGAAGAGGAAACTTCTAAAGCCGCCTTGGACAGCCGTGAACCACTCTAAGCTTGTTGCTTCTCTCAAAGGCCAGCAAGAACACCCCTTGGAGCTTCAACATTTGAAAGAAAGGCAGCCACCTTTTTCTCTCTTTCTTAGCTCACAAAGTAACTTTTTCCAGCCCTCCTTTTAATGTGGGTGTCATTTTCTTTATATAGTGGAGGCTCCTAGGGTTTTGTGCCCTTAATTCCAAGGGAATATTCCATTCACATGTGGGGGCACAGCTGGCTAGTGGAATCGTGTGTGGGGGTTGCAAAATATCTTCAGTTCTTTGTCCTCTAGCGCGCCAAGAAATGCTATCAAAAATGCTATGGCATTTTTCCTGCCTTGCTCCTCGTTTTCCTGTACATCACCACACCAACCAAAACCTTCCCAAGCAGCACCATTTTTGCAAATAAACAAAGAAAACAAAACCAACAACACCAAATGCAACTATATGAACCAAATGCATCTATATGCCATGAAATGAGATGAAATGAGCTTGATTTCATATAATAACTTAAGTAAAAAGGCATGAAATGTTAACCTTTTGCAAGGTTAACAAAAACACATGACTCATCTACATTTTTGATAAAACCAAATTCTTTGATTGCATCATTGAAACGAAGATTCCAACTTTGAAAAGCTTGCTTCAATCCATAAATATATCTTTGTAGCTTGCATACTTTTCGGGCTTCTTTTGGATTGAGAAAACCCTCATGTTGTGTCATGTACACATACTCATCTAATTTTCCGTTAAGGAAAACAATTTTGACATCCATTTGCCAAATATCATAATAAAAAAATGCAGCTAACGCAAGCAATATCCAGATGGATTTAAACATAGCAATAGGGGAACAAGTTTCATCATAGTCTATACTATGAATCTAACAAAAACCCTTAGTGACCAACCGCCCTTTGTATGTTTTTACATTGCCGTCTATGTCAGTCTTCTTTTTGAAAACCCATTTTCACCCTATTAGCTTAATCCCTTCAGGTGGGTCAACCAAAGGCCACACTTGGTTTTCTGACATGAAATCCATTTCAAATTTCATGGCTTCTAACCATTTCTAAGATTATGGGCTCGCCACTACTTCCTGGTAAGACCTAGGCTCATTTTGATCCATGAGGAGAACATCAGCACTGCAATGTGATGAGAAATCCATATCTCTTAGGCACATTGTGTTCTCTCATAGATCTTCACAGTGGTTGTATTTGAAAAACCGTTGGATTTTCCTCAACTATTTATGGAACTTGTTGTTGTTTAATCTTTGGTTATGTGATCCGTGGTTTATCTTGAATTTCCTTAAGTTCAATATTTCTCCCACTTCCTTTTATGAAAATAAATTCTCTCTCGAGGAAGACTCTTATTTGAGCAACAAACACTTTGATCTCAAATGGATTGAAGAAATTACACTTATGAGATTTGGGTTCGAGTTTTGTAGACACATGATGTTTAACGTAAGCTTTACATCCCCAAATTTTCATAATAGACATAGTAAGACGCTTCCATGTCCATATCTCATATGGTATCTTTTGAACCGATTTAGATGGAACACAATTTAGTGTGAAAGCAGTTGTTTCTATCGCATGTCCACAAAAAGAAGTTGGAAGATCATCATGACTCATCATTGACCGAACCATGTCTAACAATGTTTGATTTCCCCTTTCAGAGACTCCATTATGTTGTGGAGTACTAGGAGGTGTAAGTTGTGAGACAATCCCACATTCTTTAAGAAGGTCGTCAAACTGTAAGCTTAAGTATTCACCTCCTCGATCTGATTGAAGAGCTTTAATACTTTTTCCTAGTTGGTTTTGTACTCCATTCTTAAATTGCTTGAACTTTTAAAGGACTTCGGATTTATGATGCATTAGGTAAATATACCTATATCTACTGAAGTCGTCAATTAAAGTAATGAAATGTTGAAAACTTCCTCTGGCTTGTGTATACATCGGTCCACATACATCACTATGTATTAGGCCTAATAAATCACTTGCCTACTCACTTTTGTCAATAAAAGGAGATTCTATCATTTTTCTCAGTAAGCAAGTGTAACCCCCTCGACCCGGCCTAGTCACAAGACCAAACCGAGCAAGCTACATTAGGTTTGCTGAAGCAAACTGTGAAGAAATAGCACAAATTTACGTCCATTTTTATTTATCTTATCTAGATGCAATATCATAACCTATGGTGAGTGATTAGGCAGTGAGTGAAAACTCAACTCAATCGGTCGTCAAATCAACATCCAATTGTACTCAATTGTAATTTAGGGACCAAATTGAAATTTTGGAAAATTATAGGGGCTTATACCATTTTGGTCTTACCAATCTTTAATTAGTCAGGTTACATGCTTACTCGCCAAATCTCAGCTCAAAACGACAATTCAAACTCATTGAATTGCATTTACAAATATCATGGACCAAAATATAACATTTCAAACTTATTTTTTCAACTTTGCTAAAATATTCCCACTGAAGGTTTCGAAATTATTTTTCCAGTAGCCAAAGTTTCCTCAAGGTTTCGAAACCTTGGGCCTGGCTTGAAAACAAGCTTCAACAAGTTTCAAAACCTGTTCATAAGGTTCTGAAACTTACCTGAAGATTTGCAGAACATGCATATTCAACACATCTTAAGACTGCATTAAACATATCCACATTAGCCCCAAACACTTTAATACACATCCCAAATATATATCACACCAAAAACATGCTTCCAAAGACATACGTAGCAATTCACATATCAATTCAAACTCGATATCGTCAACTAGAGGCATGCTTCCTAATAACCAAACACTTCAACCCTCAAATGCAATCCAAACCATAAACCAACTCTTAAAGGCCACTTACAAGTCCATATAAGCAACACAAACATGTGCCAAAACATGGAGTTTCATAAAACATACTCCTAAACTAATTGGTACCCTCCCATTGTCAATTATTACTATCGAACTAGTTTAAAACCATACTTGAGCAAAGTGAAATCCTTTGGACTCTCTTTCTTGCTTCCTTGCTGCCAAAACAAGTTACTTCTCTGCATTGTTAAGAAAAGAGAGCGTAAGCAATAAGCTTAGTGAGGGACACTAAATTAATAACTGACAACAATGCATTTTAAACCATTTCTCAAATATTTCTCAAACCTCATGCTCAAAACTTCTCATGCTTGAAATCTCTTTTCAAAGCAATTACAAAATCATCCTTTCAACACGTATCATAACTCTCATGCATTAACCATAATGCAAATCTCATTTAAAACTTCTCAAGCATGATTATCCCTAGCTTAGATTAAACACAATCTCATTATACAAATCATTACAAAAACCATGATACACGTTTATCTCATATATTGGCATAACAAGTGACCCGGATGGCACTACCCGCATTCTTGGATAGCACTACCCCTATCCAATCAAGTTTAGATATGCAAATTCCTTGATGGAACTACCCCCATCAAGTCTCATGGTGAAACTACCCTCACCATAATCTCACTTCGGCTAGGATGGCACTACCCTCATTGCCCGTATGTGATAACACTACCCTATCACTTCACAATAGCACTACTCCTATTGTGCAACCGAAGAATTTGTCTCAGTACAAATTTTGTATTTATAATGCAATTTAATACTATTGGTCCACCAATTATATCCGACAACAATTAAATCTCAGCCACATACCAATATACACTTTAAAACTATGTTACCTTACTATTTTTCCAAAGCATACACAGAAACCATTTTCTTCATCCCATTTCAAGAAATCTAAATGCATAGAATTTTCTCAACATGACATAATCTCTTTAAAAGTCATAAATAAATCTCATGGGATCACATGAATCATCTCTCAATGCATAAAAACATGCATAAAAGTAGGTAACAAATCTCTTTCTAAAACACGAACATGATTATACAAAACAATGGGAAAACCAAGAACCGAGAACGAATTCTTCCATACTTACTTCCAAGTTTAGATTAGCATTTCAAGCTTAATCTAAACCCTCAAACCATGCTTTCAGACCTTTGAAAAGCTTTAAAATTAGTTCCACTCACCGACAATGCTTCACTTGCTTTGCCGAAGTGATCTCAAGCCTCCGGATCAACAGAAGCTTCCTCTAACGTTACCGAATCAACTTCCCCTGATTTTAACCATTCAAAACAGAGGATTAATGCACAATATTGCATTAAAATCCTCAGCAACACAACTCCACCACCTTCCCTACCAACTACCAAGCTTTCGCCATCCGAAAACTACCGAAAACATCGACGAAACCAATCTAACCAATCTCCAGCCATTACCCGACGAGATTAACATCAAAACATCATAAATATACATCTAAAAACATTCCCTCAACAACCAAATATGTCCAGCAACCAAACAACCATATAAACAAACCATAATCTCAAAGACTTCAACCTAAAAGTCTAGCAATTCATCTAGTTTCGGGATTACCATGTCAAAACCCATTTGTCCACATTGTTAAACATCAAGATTAGGATCAAAATCAATCTAAAACCCAGCATTATCAAATCAAAATGAAACTCAACCATTTTCCCCATCAAAACAATTAAAGCAAGATATCAACATCTTTAACTCAAAGCAATTTACAAGAGTCAAGAGCTTGGGAATTTGAATAAAGAACCCTTGATTAGATGAGAATTAGAATGATCACCTCTAACACAAACTTTTCCCTTGTTTGACAATGATTTGGATAAAAATCTTCAAGAAATCCAATGCTAGTTGTTGTAGAAATGAGAAGATCAATTTAGGAAATCAAAGAATGAAATAAAGTGATTGTTTCCTCTCATTTTTGATGGGAAAATCATGGTTTGGCTAGTGAGAAAGTAGAGAGAAAAGAGAAGAGAAAATAGGAAGTTACGTAAGAAAATGTTTAAGCCTTTTAGAAATCTTTTATTAAATCCCTTTAATAAAACCAATTAATTAAACCATTTAAAAACATGAAAAATAAGGGAAAATGCTAATAACACTTTGGTGTAATAGCTCCATAAAGATTCTAAGCTTTGACTCCTTTCAATTTAGTCACTAAACACATTTTGCAATCTTTACGATTTAGTCACCGTTTCAAAAATGTCGATTAAAACAAATCCATTTTGTCAAATTCATCCCACCAAACCCTTCAAAACATCATTTTAGGATTTTTAAAACATTTTCCATAATTTATCTTGCCCAAAAACCTTTTAAATCAATTTATTCCGAAAACTAATCAAAATTTCTAAAATCGGTTCAATCAAACCGCCTAACCAAACTCGACTAACTTCTAGGCCCAAAACCGGGGCATTACAACTCTACCCCACTTAAGAAATTTCATCCTTAAAATTTACCTGGTGGAAAAAGGTAAGGAAATTGCTCCTTCATGTCATCCTTCCTTTCCCACGTAGCTTCCTCGACACCTCTGTGTCACCACAACACCTTGATCAATTCTATGGTCTTCCCACGAAGAACCTTTGTAACACCCTGAAATTTGGTCTAGTCAGAATTAGGTTCCGGCGATCAGAAACCCTACATCGAAAGGTCTAAATATTTTGTTAATTTTGATCGTAAGGTCAATTGCATCGATGTTGAACTCTAATTGAGTCAATTCATTATCTAGGGACCTTATTGAATGTATTGAAATCTTTTAGTTGCTAAATTATAGAAATTGAAAGTTTGGGAGTACAAGTATCGGGAATTGAGAGTTGAGGGACTAACCTTGCTATTAGCCCTTCCTCAATTATAATCACCACATACGTGAGATTATTTGATGGAATTCCTTCATTGGAAGGAAAGCTATTCTAATAAAATAGAATGAATAGCAAAGAAATAAAGGCTTACCCGATTTCTAAAGAAGCAAGCACCTCCCTTGTATTCATCATCTTCAAGCAAGCACACACCTCCATTGTTGAGTGTTGTGAAGTTTGAGTTTTCTTCGGTTCATTAACATCGAATTGTTGCTATCGATCGGGTAAGCTATAATCCCCAAACAATCAATGAAATCTATGGATAAATCAAGCTTAATCTTAAGCTAGGGTTTTGGTCATCCATGGAATTTGATGGCAAATAGCTATTTTAAGCTTTGATATTGATTTTGATATTGTTATATTGATTTCGATATCATATTATCGATTTTAACTAATTTCTATTGTTTAAACTAGCTCAAGAATTGAATAGAGATTATCCATCATCACTGACGAAAGCTAGGAACAAGGGAATTGTTATTTGAGAGCCATAGGGGCATGAAATTATTGAGGTGAGTGTAGTCGGAGTCTTGGGATTAGGCTAGGTGCCTTTCCCGATTCCATTGTTATTGTATATAGTATTGCTAACATCGTTGTTAAGGAATATTTCATCGAACCACTTAGTAGATATCATTGGTAAGTAGAGGTAAGTCATTGTATCTAATATCGGGCATCGATATTGTTATAGCCATTGTTATTGATTTCGCCACCGATATAGTGAATGAATTATTGAAGCATTGAACATCAGACATAGAGCATAGTCATTGCTATTTTTATCGTCATTGTCATTGAACATTGATATCGATATAGTTATTATCATCATAACAATGAAAATGAAGCATCGATCATTGCCATTTCCATTTAGATCATTGAACACTTCAATTGTCATTGATATTGCTATTGAACATTGACACCGAAACACTGCTAATTGATAAGAACATTGGATATTGTCATTGTTATTGAGCATTGATTATTGATATTGTCACCAGACCTTGGATTCTAAAGACATTGGATACAATTGGCATGCCATAAAATTCATGAGCTTAGTGTACGGGTGGACTACGGTCCTTGGGCTACAGCCTATATTGTGGTGAGGAGGAGGGATGTTTGTGTCATTGGTCATTTTGGAGAGGCGGATGGACTAGACCATTCATTGATTTGGTGAGGCGTAGGGAATTCGCGTATCCACTATGTTGAATTGATTCCAAGGATTAATATTGAACTATGAACTGAATGATATTGAACATGAAATATACCATTGATGTTTTCGAGCATGAGTTTTTATGCATTCCGCTGTTAATTGCATTGTTTATGACTACCTTACTAGGAAAAGTATGCCTAATGCATTTCATCTCATGTATTTCAGGCTGATCGAGTTGTCAAACCGAGATCGGAGAAGTTGGAAGCTTGATAAGTCACTTGCAAGTCAAAGTAATGTGTTTTGTCCCTATGAACTCCTAGAATGGTGGCAAATTAGTTAAACTATTCATTTATGGTCATTTGATTATGTGCGTAATGCCTATGTGGTGTAAAGATCTTAGAGGCCCTAAATAGCATTTTGAGTTTGTTTAAAAATGACTTAATATGCATAAGTGGCTTAAAAAGGTGAAAACATAATAAATGGATTTGAATGGCTATAAAATTCGACATGCTAGTAGATTAAATGGTTTTAAACTTGCTGGTAAGGTTTCATTGTATTTGGACAATGTTTGATAGGTTAATTTGAATAAAAACCAGATAAAATCTATCATTACAATGCAGGGCGTATCGATACTGCACAATGTGTATCGATATGGATTTTGGTCACTAGAATCTAAAAAAACTAAAGATATCGGTACGGTCTTAGGGTGTATCGATACGCGTACCGATATGAGTCAACGTGGTCAACTAGTACCGATACGGTCTCTAGCTGTATCTATACGAGTCTATATCTATTGAATCTGGGACTTTTAAATTAGGCATGGCATACTGATACGGACTTCTGAGTATCGGTACGGCGACAGGTAATTCAGTTATAAGTGTTACGAAACAGTTATAAAATATTGCATTTTGGTCACTAAATGTTATAGACCTTAATTGGAAGGGGAAATGAACTCTAATTAACATGAAAATTTATAGAATCACTGTTTATAGATTGAATTTCATGATAGTAAAGTTAATTCTAAATAAGGACCTCTAGAACAATGAAATTACAATCTAGCCCCTAAAGTTCATAAAAGTTTAAAATTAGTCCTAAATGGATAATCACAGTTTCATATTGGTTTAATTGAATTCGTGGTATTGTTTTGTATTGTTTTCAAAGCGTGGCTGCATTAAAAAGTTGACCATTGTTCATAATTATCGCACCGATTATCGCATCGTTCACTGGTAGCACTCTCTGACCTCGTTCTCGACTAGGCCGGGAAAGGGGTGTTACAACCTTATTGTCCATATCCAAGATCTTGGCTGGTTCCTCATCATAGGTCAAATCTGGATTCAACTCAACTTCCTCAACATGCATTACGTGCGACAAATCCGATCTATACTTTCGAAGCATGGATACATGAAAAACATCATGTATATTCTTAAGCTCGGGTAGCAACCTCAATTTATAAGCCAGCGGACCAAAGCGCTCCAACATCTCATATGGCCCAATAAACCTTGGACTCAACTTACCCTTCCGGCCAAATCTCATCACTTTCTTCCAAGGCAAAACTTTCAAAAACACCCTATCACCAACTACATACTCAATTTCTTTATGCTTCAAATCCGCGTAAGACTTTTGCCGATCCGAAGCCGCTTTCAACCGGTCACTAATAAGCTTCACTTTTTCCATCGTTCTTTTAAGCATATCCGGCAAAGAAACAAACTTTTCCCCTACTTTCGCCCAACAAAGAGGCATTGTACACTTCCTACCATACAAAGCTTCACATGGAGCCATTTGAATACTTGCTTGGTAGCTATTATTATAAGAAAACTCTACCAAAGGCAACTACTTCTCCCAAGATCCTTGAAAATCAATAACACAACACCGCAACATATCTTCAAGCACTTGGATAACCTGCTCAGACTGACCATTCGTTCGAGGATAATATGAAGTACTAAAATTGAGCTGTGTACCCAAAGCTCTATGTAAACACTCCTAAAAACTTGATGTAAAACGCGGATCTCTGTCTGACAGAATAGACTTAGGCACCCCATGCAACCTTACAACCTTCGCAATGTACAACTCCGCTAGCTTATCAAATGTATACATAGTATGCACAGCTAAGAAATGCGCACACTTCGTAAAATGATCCACAATCACCCAAATAGAGTTCTAATTTGAAGGTGTCAAAGGCAAACCCATCACGAAAAACCATTGCGATCCTCTCCCATTTCCATTATGGTATCCTCAAAGGTTGTAACAACCTAGAAGGAAATTGATGTTCAGCTTTTACTCGCTGACACACCATACACTTACATACAAAATCAACTACATCCTTCAACCCACAATACATCGTAGTACTACCAGGATGCATAGCAAAAGGACTACTATATGCCTCAGTCAAAATAGTGCACCTCAACTCAACATCTTCTGGAACAACTATCCCACTCTTAAAACACAAAACACCACCATCATTAAAACAAAAGTCTGTCAGATTACCATCCGCAATGTCCGTAACATGCAGTACCAACGAATCATCAAGCAACTGCCTCTTCTTAATCAACTATGCCAAGGAAGGACTTCATTTGCAGCTCGGCCACCAACCCTCCATCACGATAAACTCAGCCGCACAAGCATCACCCTTAACTCTACATCCACCTTCCTACTCAAAGCATCAGCCACAACATTAGCCTTACCAGGATGATCAAATACTTTAGGCTTTTATGGTCCATATACACCACACATTTCTCACCATAAAGATAATGTCTCCAAATCTTTAGCGCAAACACCACAGTGGCCAACTCAATGTCATGTGTAGGATAATTATGCTCGTGCACCTTCAACTGTCTAGATGCATAAGCCACAACTCTACCATCCTGCATCAACACACACCCTAGCCCCACGTAGGATGCATCGCTATAAATCACAAACTCTTTTCCTGACTCGGGTTGAATCAAGATCGGAGCTCGCGTCAAAGCTTCCTTCAGTTTTTCAAAAGCTTGTTACCTTGCCTTCGTCCACTAAAACTCAACATCCTTTTGACACAACTTCGTCAATTGATCAACAACCTTAGAAAAACCATCCACGAAACAACGACAATATCCTGCCAAACCCAAGAAACTACAAACCTCCGTTGCTGACTTAGGTTATTTCCAATTCACAATCGCCTCAATTTTTTGCGGATCCATACGAATTCCTTCTGCCGACACAACATGACCAAGGAACACCTCATCCTTAATCCAAAACTCACACTTGCTCAACTTAGCATACAATTGATTATCCACCAAGGCTTACAAAACAATCTGCAAATGTCTATCATGATCCTCCTTGGTACGCGAATACACAAGGATATCATCAATAAACACAACCACAAATTGATCCAAAAATTCATGAAACACTTGATTCATCATATCCATGAAAGCTGCAGGAGCATTCATCAACCTAAACAGCATCACTAAGAACACATAATGTCCGTAACGGGTGCAAAAGGTTGTCTTCGGCACATCTTTATCGTTCACCTTCAATTGATAGTATCCTGATCTCAAATCAATCTTGAAAAACACCGTTGCACCACAGAATTGATCGAATAGGTCATCAATTTGTGGTAAAGGATACTTATTCTTAATTGTCAACTTATTCAGTTGTCGATAATCGATGCACATTCTTATAGTGCCATCTTTCTTTTTCAAAAACAACACTGGTGCTCTCCAATACGACACACTAGGCTGAAAGAAACCATAATCCAACAACTCCTGAAGCTGCATCTTCAACTCATTTAACTCCTTAGGTGCCATGCAATACGGAGCAATAGACACTAGAGTCATATCTGCATACGTCTCAATACATAAATCTACCTCGCTATCCAGTGGCAAACCAGTCAACTCTTTCGAAAACACTCCCCAAAAATCACAAACAGTCTGAATATCCTGGGGACATGCCTCCTTCATATTCGGATTCATAACATACGCCAGGTATGCTAGACAACCCACCTTTAACAACTTCCGCGCTTCCATAGCCGAAACAACATTGGATAAGGATTTAACATTCTCTCCCACCACCACAACTTCATAATCATTGGCAAGCTTCAATGAAACGTGCTTGGTTTCATAATCAACCATAATTCTATGCTCTGTTAAACAATCCATACCAAGAATGACATCAAAACCATAGAAAGGAAACTCCATCATATCAAAACCAAACACATGTCTTTGAACCATCAATGGACATCTCCTATAAAACTTCCTAACAACGACCGTCTCACCAAAAGAACTCGTCACTTGCATATCCACATCTAAAAACTCAATTGGTATATCAAGCACCTATGCATGCTCGTGTAAGATGTATGAATGCATGGAACCGGAATCTATCAAAGAAAGTAATGACAAGGATTGCAAAGTATAGGTACCTGTGATCACATCCGTGTCATTCCTTCCCTCACGGTGTGCATACACCCTACCCGCTCCACCTCCCTCAGGTTGAATAGTCACAACATGAGTAAAATTCCTCTCACCATCCTCTCTATGCTAAAAATTACCTCAGCCGCGCCCACGACCCCTCTGAGGCTCAACAGCACGCGTTGGTGCCTGTCTAGCTAACTAAGGACAATCACGTTTCACATGACCTTGCGATCCACAGCTTCAACATACACCAGGATTACTCCAACACTCTCCAAAAATGTCGCCTCCCACAGCGGTTACACTCATGAGTGCGAACCACAACATTCTGGCCCTACTACCCACGACCCATGTTACCACCACCCTGTCTCTAACCTGGGTAAAATTTCTTATCACGTTGCCTCTTATAACGATACCTGATAAGTGTTCAAAAGTACTATTTTCCTTACCCTTTTTACTCACATTATTGTTAGACTTAGGCTCATATTAGTTGCATAGTTAGCCATTCATGCATTAATCCATGTTTCCTTCTATCGTTGAGCTTGATTACATAACTTGGTAGTTTTTGTGGAAAAGATGCTGCTTTGGTGTGCTTTGTGTGTGTATGTGCAGGATCACTTGCCAAAGCAATGCCGAGCTAGTTTCCAGGGCAATGCATGAAGGATATGCTGAGCTAGTTGCCAGGGCAATGCATGAAGGAGACGCCGAGCCAGTTGCCATGGCAATTGTCGACAAAGAGAAAATGCAATAGGGATGTCGAAATTAATGACTTTACAAGCCCAAGATAACATGGAGCAAGGCCCAAGCCCAAAGGAATTTGATTGCCATGCAGAGATTAAAGAATAATTAAATTCCAAGAAGATAGGAGAAGTTCTAATAGGAATAAAATTATAATAAAGAATTATATTCTTTAAAGATAATTTAATTCCAACTCAAACTCCTCCTCAAAGAAGGACTTTGGCCTAGCCCTATAAATAGCAATGAGATTTTTGACAACTTGAGGGGAGAGCATTAGGGGAAATTTCGACAAGTCCAAGGGAGAAAGCAAGGGGAATTTTCGACAAGCATCTAGGGCAAGGGATTTTCGACAAGCTTCTCCTTTTCTTCCTTGTTCGATTGGGTTCATGCTAGGGATTGTTTATCTTGTGTTTCTTTGGAACCTAGCCATGAACTAAATATACTTGGCTATGGTTATTGTGTTTTGTGGTTGTGAGAAACTATTGGTTTTTGTTTAGGTAATAAGAGTTCGCACTTTTCTATTTCAAGGTTTATTCATTCTTGGTTCTTATTCTTGTTTGCGAGTGAATTGGGAGAGGATCTCGTGATTTCATCTATTTATCTAATATCGAGAGAGTTAGATTCACGAAACGAATGAATATGATCTTTATTCAATCTATTGATGGTGAAGATTAATCCGGCTTAGGAATAAGTTAAGGATTTCAACGGCTAAGAGGAGCGCAAGATTGTTTGTTGTTCACCCATGATTCACGCTGGGATATATTATCAAGGCATGCACAAGTAGCTAGAGTTTCGACTTAGGGATAAGAAGAAACCATTGAAGAACGCTCTGCCGAACCTTGAAGGTTGCTGCGCAGACGCCCAAGTAGTTGCCCAACTAGTTGCCCAGGCAACCATCGATTAGTTGCCAAGGCAACCCAGTTGTGCAAGTTGCCACGGCAACTGAGTTGCCCGTGCACTCTTTTACCAAGACAATCCAATCGGCTATCACACCTCAACTCACGATAACCTGGCCTATCTCTCTCTCATTTGAATTCATCTTTTCTTTTACTTTATTGCTTTCTAGATTAGTCATTAGTTAAACTCCTATAATCCTTTACTTGTGTTTTTTACTTTTTACAGTGCAAGAGACTAGATTCTTGAAGTAGCACCAATCCCTGTGGAGACGATATCTTTTATACTATAACTTGCGACGTGTATACTTGCACATTTGCGTAGCACTTATTACGCGCAACAAGTTTTTGGCGCCGTTGCCGGGGATTGACAATAGCGACTTTGTTTTTATTTTCTTACACTTTTTTTTATTTTTCTTGTTTAAAATTCAAAGGGCTAACAAACTTTGGTTTTGCATTGGTATATGACCAGGGCGAGACCGACTTCACCAGAATATCCCTTTGATCCAAAAATCGAACGAACCTTACAAAGACTTAGACGAAGGATGAGAGAAGCAATGGCAAATCAAGACGGCAATATGAATCAAGATGTTCGAGCAGGAGGAGGAGTGATTCTTGCATGAAACAGAACTATTTGAGACTATCTTGAAGAATATCTTGATGGACTTAACCCAGGAGTTGTCGCACCTGAAATTGAAGCCGACCACTTTGAGTTGAAACTGGTAATGTTTAATATGATCAACACAATAGGTCAATTTGGCGGCTCAGCAACTGAAGATGCATGACAACATCTGAAATCTTTCCTCGAGATTTGCAACTCGTTCAAGATACACGGAGTCACCCCCGATGTCTTACGATTAAGATTATTCCCCTATTCACTAAGGGATAGGGCGAAAGCATGGTTGAATAGCATTCCTGCCGGATCCATAGCATCTTGGACTGATCTTTGTCGTGATTTCCTTGCTAGATTTAATCCTACAAATTTGACTGATAAGCTTCGTAACGACATTACTTCTTTTCGGCAGGCAGATGATGAATCTATGTACGAAGCTTGGGAGCGATATAGAGAACTTCTACACAAATGCCCCTTACACGAATTCCTGGTATGGACTCAAGTAACAATGTTTTACAACGCCGTGAATACACCAACAAGGATGATGCTAGATGCCTCGGCAAACGACATACTCCTAGATAAGTCACCGGAAGAAGCAATGCAAATTTTAAACAGGCTGGCCAAGAATGACTATCAATTCCTATCTACTAGAAGAGGAGGAGTTAGACGCCAAGCCACAATACATGAACTAGGATAATTAGATTCAATTTCAGCACAATTGGCCACTTTAACCAAGATGGTCCAGAACATGCAAAAACCAAGCAACACACATGAAGTCAATTTAATGGATTCTTTTTGTGAGTTATGTGGTGATAACCATAATTCTTCTGAATGTATGCAGAATCCAGAATCCAGCTTCTATGTGGGGAATTACAATCAGAGCAATAATGTGATGTCCAATACATACAATCCAGCTTGGAAGAAGCACCCGAATTTTTCATGGAGTAATCCCAACAATGCTCTAAACCAGAACAATCAAAATGCACAAGCATCGGGATTCCAGCAGAATATGCCACGGCAACAGATGCCGCAGCAACAACCGACAACATCTAGTTCTTTGGAAAATTCTCTAAATGCTTTTGCGATGAAAACTGAATCTTATATGGCTGAGAATAGTAATTTCATAAAAAGAACGGATGCTTTTATTAACAGGACCGAGATGAGATTTCAAAACCAAGAGGCGGCAATCAAATCATTGGAAAATCAAGTCGGACAGTTTGCTCAAAATCTGAATACTAGACCACAAGGAGGTTTACCTAGCGATACTGAAGTCGCAAGAGGAACTGGCCATGAGCAATGTAAGGCGATCACCACTAGAAGTGGC
This sequence comes from Hibiscus mutabilis, assembly GCA_019671005.1. Lineage (NCBI taxonomy): Eukaryota > Viridiplantae > Streptophyta > Magnoliopsida > Malvales > Malvaceae > Hibiscus > Hibiscus mutabilis. Next base: position 23,553,947 of record CM033730.1, read on the forward strand.
CAACAACTTAGAGAGGTTCAAACCCGCTCGTCAAACAAAACTCCACAAAAAGATCAGGTCGAACCTAGCGGCAAAGCCTCAGATGCCGAACCAGGAATTGCCGCGGCAACCGGCAATAAGCATGCCTCGGCAACCGACGATAAAGACGCCTCGGCAACTTGCGATAAGCATGCCTCGGCAACCCTAGTTGATAATGCCTCGGCAACTCCAGATGTCCCAGCAATGCCGTCAATCAGGTTTCAAACCAATGAAAGGATCGAAGATATCCGACTTCCACCACCATTCCCACAAAGGTTGAAGCGACAAAAGCAAGAATACCAATTCAAGAAATTTCTTGATATCCTAAAGCAAGTACACATCAACTTGCCATTGGTGGAAGCAATTGAACAAATGCCAAACTATGCTAAGTTTCTTAAAGACATTGTGTCCAAAAGAACAAGGCTAGGAGAGTTTGAAACAATTGCCGCGACGGAGGGATGCATGGCAATGTTGCACAATCGTATGCCACCCAAGTTGAAGGATCCCGGAAGTTTCACAATACCCTGTTCCAATGAAAATCACTATGTCGGGAAAGCATTATGCGACCTTGGGGCTAGCATAAACTTGATGCCTAAATCGGTTTTCCAGAAACTAGGAATCGGGAAGGCAAGACCTACAACAGTTATGTTGCAGCTAGCCGACAGATCCTATGTGCATCCAGAGGGAAAAATCGAGGACATACTGGTAAAAGTTGATAAATTTATTTTTCCCACTGACTTTATTGTTTTGGATTGTGAAGCAGATGAGCATGCACCCATCATTCTCGGGAGACCATTCTTAGCAACAAGGAGAACCTTGATTGATGTTGAAAAGGGAGAACTCACACTGAGGGTGAATGACCAGCAGGTCAAACTAAATGTGTTCCAAACACTAAGGCATGTCGATGATCCAGAAGAATGCCAACTACTTCATGCCACGACAGAGTTTAACTTTGATGAGGAATTTAGTTGCCTCGGCAACTACATTGCCGATCAAGAGGAACATGAGGAGTATGAAGAACCGGTCGATGAGGAACAACCAGAAGAGGCAAATTGGCTAGTTAATCGACCAGGTACATACTTTGAACCACTGGACTACTCAGGTAAGGTAAGCTCGAAAAACCCTCTATTGAACATCCACCAATTCTTGAGTTGAAACAATTGCCAGAGCAACTAAAATATGTATACGTAGGGACCGATAATACATTGCCTGTAATTATTTCTTCTAAGTTACAGCCTGAGCAGGAAAAGAAGCTGATCAAGATGTTGAAGCTACACAAAAAGGCAATAGGGTGGACAATTGCCGACTTGAAGGGAATTAGCCCAGCGGTGTGCATGCACAAGATCTTGTTGGAAGATGATCACAAACCTTCAATTGAGGCCCAGAGGAGACTGAATCATGCCATGAAAGTGGTTGTAATGAAAGAAATCATCAAGTGGCTTGACGCCGGCATTATATACCCTATCTCTGATAGTACGTGGGTAAGTCCGGTACAATGTGTACTGAAAAAGGGAGGTATAACAGTGGCAAGCAATGAAAATAATGAACTTATCCCAACCAGGACTGTGACCGGTTGAAGGGTTTGTACGGACTATCGAAAGCTAAACAAAGCCACTAGGAAAGATCACTTCCCATTACCCTTTATTGATCAAATGCTTGACCGTCTTGCAGGTAAACCCTTTTATTGTTTTCTTGATGGTTATTCAGTTACAATCAGATTGCCATAGCACCGTAAGATCAAGAAAAGACAACCTTCTCATGCCCATACGGTACTTATGCCTTTGAAGGATGCCGTTCGGATTGTGTAATGCCCGGCAACCTTCCAAAGATGCATGATGGCACTCTTTTCGCACACATGGTCAAGACTTCCTTGAGATCTTCATGGATGATTTTTCGATTTTGGTAATGACTTCGACGGCTGTCTCGGCAATTTAGAGAGGGTGTTAGCAAGATGCGAAGAAACAGATTTAGTCCTCAATTGGGAGAAATGCCATTTTATGGTAGATGAAGGAATAGTGCTCGCCACAAGATTTCATCCAAGGAATTGAAGTAGACAAAGCCAAGGTGGACGTGATCGAGAGATTACCCCCACCAAGTTCGGTTAAAGGAATTGAAGTTTTCTCGGACATGCGAGGTTTTTACAGAGGTTCATTCATAATTTTTCTAAAATCACTAAACCCCGTGTAATCTGCTTGAATAGGATAAAGTCTTTGATTTTGATGATTCTTGCACCCAAGCATTCAAACCCTAAAGAAAAAGCTTGCCTCGGCACCCATTGTCGTTCCACCAGATTGGACGCTACCTTTTGAGCTCATGTGTGATGCAAGTGATTTCGCGGTAGGAGCAGTCCTAGGCCAACGCACAGGTAAGACCTTCCATGTGATATACTACGCTAGTAAAACTCTTAATGGTGCTCAAGTGAATTACACAACAACGGAGAAAGAGTTACTAGCTGTAGTTTTCGCATTTGACAAGTTCCGATCCTATTTAATTGGTACAAAGGTAATTGTTCATACGGACCATTCAGTAATCAAATACTTATTTGCTAAAAAGGATGCTAAACCTCGTTTGATTCGTTGGATATTGAAATTAAGGACAGGAAAGGAACAGAAAATCAAGTGGCCGATCACTTATCACGTTTGGAACGCAATAGGGAGGAGGGCGCAGATCTAGAGATATGTGATGCATTCCGGATGAACAAATTTTAGTTGCCTCGGCAACCCTCGACGCCTCGGCAACCCTAGACGCCTTGGCAACCATGGATGCACATGTTTCGGCAACTCTCGACGCCGCAGCACATGCCTCGGCAATACCCTGGTACGCGGATATAGTTAACTTCCTTGTTTGTGGTATTTTTCCTTATGGCATTACTCACCAAGGGAAGATGCGATTCCGCCATGATGCTAAGCATTACTTTTGGGACGAGCCTCTTTTGTTTAAACAATGTGCATACTAGGTTATACGCTGATGTGTCCCTGAAGAAGAGCAACAGAATGTACTCCCGCAATGCCATTCTTCACCCTATGAAGGACATTTTGGAGGAACTCGTACCGCAGCCAAAGTCTTGCAATCCGGTTTGTATTAGCCAACATTGTACAAAGATGCCCAAGACTTTTACAAGCAATGTGATCGTTGCCAGAGGACGGGCAATATCTCTAGACGACATGAGATGCCACTCGAGAACATCATCGAGGTGGAACTGCTCGATGTATGGGGATCGACTTTATGAGACCTTTCCCATCTTCATTCGCAACCTCTACATCTTACTTGCCGTCGACTATGTGTCTAAATGGGTAGAGGCAGCTGCAGTTCCCAACAACGATTCCAAGAACGTGCAACGATTCCTGCAGAAAAACATATTTATACGGTTTGGGATGCCGAGAGCAATTATCAGCGACGAAGGCAAGCATTTTGACAATGTACTAATTGCCAAGATGTTGCAACGCTTGGCATATCACACAAGATCGCCACGGCATATCACCCATAAACCAACGGGCAAGCAGAAATTTCCAACCGGGAATTGAAGGGTATACTCGAGAAAGATGTAAAATCCCTCAAGGAAGGATTGGTCATTAAGACTAGATGACGCACTTTGGGCATATCGCACTGCATTCAAAACACCCTTAGGTATGTCCCCCTTCTGACTTGTCTATGGTAAAACATGTCATCTACGGTGGAAATCGAGCACAAGGCGTCTTGGGCAATCAAGACCGTGAATATGGATTGGGAAAGTGCCGGACAAAAGCGCTTGATGGATCTCAATGAGATAGAAGAATTTTGTGCACTCGCCTATAACAATGCACGAATCTACAAGGAGAAAACAAAGCGATGGCACGACAAGAAACTATTGCCACGGCAATTCAAGCCAGGGCAACTAGTTCTCCTATTCAATTCTCGGCTAAAACTTTTCCCGAGAAAGCTGAAATAAAGATGGTTGGGACCATTTGAAGTCGTCAAACCATTCTCCCATGGCGCCGTGATAATCAAGTCCATATCTGACAACCATGAATTCAAAGTTAATGGACAAAGATTGAAGCACTACAATGGTGCCCATGTGGAACGTAACAAGGAAGTGGTCAACTTAGGAGATGCATGAGCATGCTCTCCCTTTTGATATTTTTATTTTTATTTTTATTTTTATTTTTCGATTATTTAATTATTTTATTTTTTTCTGATTTTATTTTATTTAATTATTTTTCTGATTATTAGTAGTTTTAGGATAGATTTTTTTTATTCAAGTTTAAGAATCCTATTACACATCTTTATTTATTTTCTTTATTAGTTTATCTTTACTTTTAATCCTTATTTGATTTGTCTTTGAATTGTAGGAAAAGAAGTTCAAGATAAAGAAGGAATTCTAAACCAAGTAGGAAAACATCTTCAACAAGGAAACTAATGGGCTGAATCTAAGGCTTATATAAAGCCTCCAATTCATCCTAACCAAAACCCCCTTGTCGACAACTTCTACCAAACCCTAACCTTTTTTTCATTTTCCCCTAATCCCACCCACCTATCTTTTCTATAAAACCCGTCACCCTTAACCTATTCCTACTTTATATCTTGCAACTTTTTAGTTTCTTTTCTTTTCTTTGTTTTTACTCACAACCAAGATCATACATGGCATCCAAGATTAAACTTTTAGTTCATCCAAGTTCCTCCAAAGAACCAAGATACAAGAAGTTTGCTACACCGGTGGTTCAAGAAAGATTTCAATACAAGTTTGAAAGCCGGAAGATTCATGAAGAACAAGGCTTTGAATACTCCAACTCTCATCAAGATTTCGGCCTTGAACCATTCATCTTCAAGAGGATTGCACATCAAAAGTGGCAAATCTTTTGCCATCAACCGAAACCGGGTAACATCTCATGGGTAAGAGAATTTTATGCTCACTCACCTAACCCAGATAATCCTTATGTTTTTGTTCGTGACAAGGCCATACTTATAAGTCCCGAAAGCATCAACACCTTTTATGGACTTTACATTGAGAAGGACGAGCATCAAGCCTTCGTTGACCAAATCAATCCCAAGAAACTCAACAAGGTGCTTCAAGAACTCACTCAACCGGGAACTCATTGGAACGACGGTAAATACAAGGGCACGATAAATCGCCTTCGGCTTAAACCCTAGGCAAAACTATGGAATAAGTTTGTTAAAACATCTTTAATGCCCTCCACACACAATACTACAGTTGATATACCACGTCTTTTGCTCATACATTCTTTTTTGCATAATCGCATCATTAACATTGGAAAAATTATTTGTGATGAGATTTTTGTATGCACTCAAAAGATAAAGGTTCTCTTTTCTTTCCTTGCTTAATTTCTAACCTTTGCAAGGAGATGCATGTCCCAGTGAGTCCACCAATGAAAAGGCCCTACCCAAGTCTGGTTGGAATCAAGCCTAATCCAAAGCTAATGGGAGAGGCACCGGAGATTCTTCAAGGCCTCCAATGGTCACGGCAACTCCTGCCATGCGGCAATCCCTAATACCCAAGCACCTAACGCCCGAGGGCAACTCGGCCACCAACCCCGGACACTTTGAAGCACTTTTGCACCCATTGGCAAGCCGCCTAAGGCGAATTGAAGATCGGAAACTAATGTTCATGCGGTACATGAAGGAGCACAACAATTCCATCACCCAAGTCATCCTAGAAAAGTACCCGGACAAGCAATAGTTCGAGTTTGGGGGTGTGATAAGTGTTCAAAAGTACTATTTTTCTTACCCTTTTTACTCACATTATTGTTAGACTTAGGCTCATATTAGTTGCATAGTTAGCCATTCATGCATTAATCCATGTTTCCTTCCATCGTTGAGCTTGATTACATAACTTGGTAGTTTTTGTGGAAAAGATGCTGCTTTGGTGTGCTTTGTGTGTGTATGTGCAGGATCACTTGCCAAAGCAATGCCGAGCTAGTTGCGTGGCAATGCATGAAGGATATGACGAGCTAGTTGCCAGGGCAATGCATGAAGGAGACGCGCAAGCCAGTTGCCATGGCAATTGTCGACAAAGAGAAAAATGCAATAGGGATGTCGAAATTAATGACTTTACAAGCCCAAGATGACATGGAGCAAGGCCCAAGCCCAAAGGAATTTGATTGCCATGCAGAGATTAAAGAAGAATTAAATTCCAAGAAGATAAGAGAAGTTCTAATAGAATAAAATTATAATAAAGAATTATATTCTTTAAAGATAATTTAATTCCAACTCAAACTCCTCCTCAAAGAAGGACTTTGGCCTAGCCCTATAAATAGCAAGGAGATTTTTGACAACTTGAGGGGAGAGCATTAGGGGAAATTTCGACAAGTCCAAGGGAGAAAGCAAGGGAAATTTCGACAAGCATCTAGGGCAAGGGATTTTCGACAAACTTCTCTTTTTCTTCCTTGTTCGATTGGGTTCATGCTAGGGATTGTTTATCTTGTGTTTCTTTGGAACCTAGCCATGAACTAAATATACTTGGCTATGGTTATTGTGTTTTGTGGTTGTGAGAAACTATTGGTTTTGTTTAGGTAATAAGAGTTTGCACTTTTCTATTTCAAGGTTTATTCATTCTTGGTTCTTATTCTTGTTTGCAGTGAATTGGGAGAGGATCTCGTGATTTCATCTATTTATCTAATATCGAGAGAGTTAGATTCAAGAAACGAATGAATATGATCTTTATTCAATCTATTGATGGTGAAGATTAATCCGCTTAGGAATAAGTTAAGGATTTCAACGGCTAAGAGGAGCGCAAGATTGTTTGTTGTTCACCCATGATTCACGCTGGGATATATTATCAAGGCATGCACAAGTAGCTAGAGTTTCGACTTAGGGATAAGAAGAAACCATTGAAGAACGCTCCGCCGAACCTTGAAGGTTGCTGCGCAGACGCCCAAGTAGTTGCCCAACTAGTTGCCCAGCAACCATCGATTAGTTGCCAAGGCAACCTGTTGTGTAAAGTTGCCACGGCAACCGAGTTGCCCGTGCACTCTTTTTACCAAGACAATCCAATCGGCTATCACACCTCAACTCACGATAACCTGGCCTATCTCTCTCTCATTTGAATTCATCTTTTCTTTTACTTTATTGCTTTCTAGATTAGTCATTAGTTAAACTCCTATAATCCTTTACTTGTGTTTTTTACTTTTTACAGTGCAAGAGACTAGATTCTTGAAGTAGCACCAATCCCTGTGGAGACGATATCTTTTATACTATAACTTGCGGCGTGTATACTTGCACATTTTGTAGCACTTATTACAGCAAACAAGTTTTTTGGCGCCGTTGTTTGGGATTGACAATAGCGACTTTGTTTTTATTTTCTTACACTTTTTTTTTTTTCTTGTTTAAAATTCAAAGGGCTAACAAACTTTGGTTTTGCATTGGTATATGACCGTATGAGACCGACTTCACCGTAATATCCCTTTGATCCAAAAATCGAACGAACCTTACAAAGACTTAGACGAAGGATGAGAGAAGCAATGGCAAATCAAGACGGCAATATGAATCAAGATGTTCGAGCGGGAGGAGGAGTGATTCTTGCATGAAACAGAACTATTTGAGACTATCTTGAAGAATATCTTGATGGACTTAACCCGTGAGTTGTCGCACCTGAAATTGAAGCCGACCACTTTGAGTTGAAACTGGTAATGTTTAATATGATCAACACAATAGGTCAATTTGGCGGCTCAAAGAATCAAGATGCATGACAACATCTGAAATCTTTCCTCGAGATTTGCAACTGCGTTCAAGATACACGAGTCACCCCGATGTCTTACGATTAAGATTATTCCCCTATTCACTAAGGGATAGGGCGAAAGCATGGTTGAATAGCATTCTGCGGATCCATAGCATCTTGGACTGATCTTTGTCGTGATTTCCTTGCTAGATTTAATCCTACAAATTTGACTGATAAGCTTCGTAACGACATTACTTCTTTTCGGCAGGCAGATGATGAATCTATGTACGAAGCTTGGGAGCGATATAGAGAACTTCTACACAAATGCCCCTTACACGAATTCCTGGTATGGACTCAAGTAACAATGTTTTACAACGCCGTGAATACACCAACAAGGATGATGCTAGATGCCTCGGCAAACGACATACTCCTAGATAAGTCACCGGAAGAAGCAATGCAAATTTTAAACAGGCTGGCCAAGAATGACTATCAATTCCTATCTACTAGAAGAGGAGGAGTTAGACGCCAAGCCACAATACATGAACTAGGATAATTAGATTCAATTTCAGCACAATTGGCCACTTTAACCAAGATGGTCCAGAACATGCAAAAACCAAGCAACACACATGAAGTCAATTTAATGGATTCTTTTTGTGAGTTATGTGGTGATAACCATAATTCTTCTGAATGTATGCGAGAATCCGAATCCAGCTTCTATGTGGGAATTACAATCGAGCAATAATGTGATGTCCAATACATACAATCCAGCTTGGAAGAAGCACCGAATTTTTCATGGAGTAATCCCAACAATGCTCTAAACGGAACAATCAAAATGCACAAGCATCGGGATTCCAGCGAGAATATGCCACGACAGATGTGCGTGAAGAACAACCGACAACATCTAGTTCTTTGGAAAATTCTCTAAATGCTTTTATGATGAAAACTGAATCTTATATGGCTGAGAATAGTAATTTCATAAAAAGAACGGATGCTTTTATTAACAGGACCGAGATGAGATTTCAAAACCAAGAGGCGGCAATCAAATCATTGGAAAATCAAGTCGGACGGTTTGCTCAAAATCTGAATACTAGACCACAAGGAGGTTTACCTAGCGATCTGAAGTCGCAAGAGGAACCGCCATGAGCAATGTAAGGCGATCACCACTAGAAGTGGCCAACAACTTAGAGAGGTTCAAACCCGCTCGTCAAACAAAACTCCACAAAAGATCAGGTCGAACCTAGCGGCAAAGCCTCGGATGCGAACCGAGGAATTGCCGCGACAACCGCAATAAGCATGCCTCGACAACCGGCGATAAAGACGCCTCGGCAACTTGCGATAAGCATGCCTCGGCAACCCTAGTTGATAATGCCTCGGCAACTCCAGATGTCCCAGCAATGCCGTCAATCAGGTTTCAAACCAATGAAAGGATCGAAGATATCCGACTTCCACCACCATTCCCACAAAGGTTGAAGCGACAAAAGCAAGAATACCAATTCAAGAAATTTCTTGATATCCTAAAGCAAGTACACATCAACTTGCCATTGGTGGAAGCAATTGAACAAATGCCAAACTATGCTAAGTTTCTTAAAGACATTGTGTCCAAAAGAACAAGGCTAGGAGAGTTTGAAACAATTGCCGCGACGGAGGGATGCATGGCAATGTTGCACAATCGTATGCCACCCAAGTTGAAGGATCCCGGAAGTTTCACAATACCCTGTTCCAATGAAAATCACTATGTCGGGAAAGCATTATGCGACCTTGGGGCTAGCATAAACTTGATGCCTAAATCGGTTTTCCAGAAACTAGGAATCGGGAAGGCAAGACCTACAACAGTTATGTTGCAGCTAGCCGACAGATCCTATGTGCATCCGAGGGAAAAAATCGAGGACATCTTGGTAAAAGTTGATAAATTTATTTTTCCCACCGACTTTATTGTTTTGGATTGTGAAGCGATATGAGCATGCACCCATCATTCTCGGGAGACCATTCTTAGCAACAAGGAGAACCTTGATTGATGTTGAAAAGGAGAACTCACACGAGGGTGAATGACCAGCGAGTCAAACTAAATGTGTTCCAAACACTAAGGCATGTCGATGATCCAGAAGAATGCCAACTACTTCATGCCACGACAGAGTTTAACTTTGATGAGGAATTTAGTTGCCTCGGCAACTACATTGCCGATCAAGAGGAACATGAGGAGTATGAAGAACCGGTCGATGAGGAACAACCAAGAGGCAAATTGGCTGGAGTTAATCGACCAGTACATACTTTGAACCACTGGACTACTCAGGTAAGGTAAGCTCGAAAAACCCTCTATTGAACATCCACCAATTCTTGAGTTGAAACAATTGCCAGAGCAACTAAAATATGTATACGTAGGGACCGATAATACATTGCCTGTAATTATTTCTTCTAAGTTACAGCCTGAGCAGGAAAAGAAGCTGATCAAGATGTTGAAGCTACACAAAAAGGCAATAGGGTGGACAATTGCCGACTTGAAGGGAATTAGCCCAGCGGTGTGCATGCACAAGATCTTGTTGGAAGATGATCACAAACCTTCAATTGAGGCCCAGAGGAGACTGAATCATGCCATGAAAGTGGTTGTAATGAAAGAAATCATCAAGTGGCTTGACGCGGCATTATATACCCTATCTCCGATAGTACGTGGGGTAAGTCCGGTACAATGTGTACTGAAAAAGGAGGTATAACGATGGCAAGCAATGAAAATAATGAACTTATCCCAACCAGGATCGACCGGTTGAAGGGTTTGTACGGACTATCGAAAGCTAAACAAAGCCACTAGGAAAGATCACTTCCCATTACCCTTTATTGATCAAATGCTTGACCGTCTTGCAGGTAAACCCTTTTATTGTTTTCTTGATGGTTATTCAGGTTACAATCAGATTGCCATAGCACCAGAAGATCAAGAAAAGACAACCTTCTCATGCCCATACGGTACTTATGCCTTTCGAAGGATGCCGTTCGGATTGTGTAATGCCCCGGCAACCTTCCAAAGATGCATGATGGCACTCTTTTCAGACATGGTCGAAGACTTCCTTGAGATCTTCATGGATGATTTTTCAGTTTTTGGTAATGACTTCGACGGCTGTCTCGGCAATTTAGAGAGGGTGTTAGCAAGATGCGAAGAAACAGATTTAGTCCTCAATTGGGAGAAATGCCATTTTATGGTAGATGAAGGAATAGTGCTCGGCCACAAGATTTCATCCAAGGGAATTGAAGTAGACAAAGCCAAGGTGGACGTGATCGAGAGATTACCCCCACCAAGTTCGGTTAAAGGAATTCGAAGTTTTCTCGGACATGCAGGTTTTTACAGGAGGTTCATTCATAATTTTTCTAAAATCACTAAACCCCTGTGTAATCTGCTTGAATAGGATAAAGTCTTTGATTTTGATGATTCTTGCACCCAAGCATTGAAACCCTAAAGAAAAAGCTTGCCTCGCACCCATTGTCGTTCCACAGTTGGACGCTACCTTTTGAGCTCATGTGTGATGCAAGTGATTTCGCGGTAGGAGCAGTCCTAGGCCAACGCACGTAAGACCTTCCATGTGATATACTACGCTAGTAAAACTCTTAATGGTGCTCAAGTGAATTACACAACAACGGAGAAAGAGTTACTAGCTGTAGTTTTCGCATTTGACAAGTTCCGATCCTATTTAATTGGTACAAAGGTAATTGTTCATACGGACCATTCAGTAATCAAATACTTATTTGCTAAAAAGGATGCTAAACCTCGTTTGATTCGTTGGATATTGAAATTAAGGACAGGAAAGGAACAGAAAATCAAGTGGCCGATCACTTATCACGTTTGGAACGCAATAGGGAGGAGGGCGCAGATCTAGAGATATGTGATGCATTCCGGATGAACAAATTTTAGTTGCCTCGGCAACCCTCGACGCCTCGGCAACCCTAGACGCCTTGGCAACCATGGATGCACATGTTTCGGCAACTCTCGACGCCGCAGCACATGCCTCGGCAATACCCTGGTACGCGGATATAGTTAACTTCCTTGTTTGTGGTATTTTTCCTTATGGCATTACTCACCAAGGGAAGATGCGATTCCGCCATGATGCTAAGCATTACTTTTGGGACGAGCCTCTTTTGTTTAAACAATGTGCATACTAGGTTATACGCTGATGTGTCCCTGAAGAAGAGCAACAGAATGTACTCCCGCAATGCCATTCTTCACCCTATGAAGGACATTTTGGAGGAACTCGTACCGCAGCCAAAGTCTTGCAATCCGGTTTGTATTAGCCAACATTGTACAAAGATGCCCAAGACTTTTACAAGCAATGTGATCGTTGCCAGAGGACGGGCAATATCTCTAGACGACATGAGATGCCACTCCAGAACATCATCGAGGTGGAACTGTTCGATGTATGGGGGATCGACTTTATGAGACCTTTCCCATCTTCATTCGGCAACCTCTACATCTTACTTGCCGTCGACTATGTGTCTAAATGGGTAGAGGCAGCTGCAGTTCCCAACAACGATTCCAAGAACGTGCAACGATTCCTGCAGAAAAACATATTTATACGGTTTGGGATGCCGAGAGCAATTATCAGCGACGAAGGCAAGCATTTTGACAACAGACTAATTGCCAAGATGTTGCAACGCTTCGGCATATCACACAAGATCGCCACGGCATATCACCCATAAACCAACGGGCAAGCAGAAATTTCCAACCGGGAATTGAAGGGTATACTCGAGAAAGATGTAAAATCCCTCAAGGAAGGATTGGTCATTAAGACTAGATGACGCACTTTGGGCATATCGCACTGCATTCAAAACACCCTTAGGTATGTCCCCCTTCTGACTTGTCTATGGTAAAACATGTCATCTACCGGTGGAAATCGAGCACAAGGCGTACTGGGCAATCAAGACCGTGAATATGGATTGGGAAAGTGCCGGACAAAAGCGCTTGATGGATCTCAATGAGATAGAAGAATTTTGTGCACTCGCCTATAACAATGCACGAATCTACAAGGAGAAAACAAAGCGATGGCACGACAAGAAACTATTGCCACGGCAATTCAAGCCAGGGCAACTAGTTCTCCTATTCAATTCTCGGCTAAAACTTTTCCCGAGAAAGCTGAAATAAAGATGGTTGGGACCATTTGAAGTCGTCAAACCATTCTCCCATGGCGCCGTGATAATCAAGTCCATATCTGACAACCATGAATTCAAAGTTAATGGACAAAGATTGAAGCACTACAATGGTGCCCATGTGGAACGTAACAAGGAAGTGGTCAACTTAGGAGATGCATGAGCATGCTCTCCCTTTTGATATTTTTATTTTTATTTTTATTTTTATTTTTCGATTATTTAATTATTTTATTTTTTTCTGATTTTATTTTATTTAATTATTTTTCTGATTATTAGTAGTTTTAGGATAGATTTTTTTTATTCAAGTTTAAGAATCCTATTACACATCTTTATTTATTTTCTTTATTAGTTTATCTTTACTTTTAATCCTTATTTGATTTGTCTTTGAATTGTAGGAAAAGAAGTTCAAGATAAAGAAGGAATTCTAAACCAAGTAGGAAAACATCTTCAACAAGGAAACTAATGGGCTGAATCTAAGGCTTATATAAAGCCTCCAATTCATCCTAACCAAAACCCCCTTGTCGACAACTTCTACCAAACCCTAACCTTTTTTTCATTTTCCCCTAATCCCACCCACCTATCTTTTCTATAAAACCCGTCACCCTTAACCTATTCCTACTTTATATCTTGCAACTTTTTAGTTTCTTTTCTTTTCTTTGTTTTTACTCACAACCAAGATCATACATGGCATCCAAGATTAAACTTTTAGTTCATCCAAGTTCCTCCAAAGAACCAAGATACAAGAAGTTTGCTACACCGGTGGTTCAAGAAAGATTTCAATACAAGTTTGAAAGCCGGAAGATTCATGAAGAACAAGGCTTTGAATACTCCAACTCTCATCAAGATTTCGGCCTTGAACCATTCATCTTCAAGAGGATTGCACATCAAAAGTGGCAAATCTTTTGCCATCAACCAAACCGGTAACATCTCATGGGTAAGAGAATTTTATGCTCACTCACCTAACCCAGATAATCCTTATGTTTTTGTTCGTGACAAGGCCATACTTATAAGTCCCGAAAGCATCAACACCTTTTATGGACTTTACATTGAGAAGGACGAGCATCAAGCCTTCGTTGACCAAATCAATCCCAAGAAACTCAACAAGGTGCTTCAAGAACTCACTCAACCGGGAACTCATTGGAACGACGGTAAATACAAGGGCACGATAAATCGCCTTCGGCTTAAACCCTAGGCAAAACTATGGAATAAGTTTGTTAAAACATCTTTAATGCCCTCCACACACAATACTACAGTTGATATACCACGTCTTTTGCTCATACATTCTTTTTTGCATAATCGCATCATTAACATTGGAAAAATTATTTGTGATGAGATTTTTGTATGCAGCTCAAAAGATAAAGGTTCTCTTTTCTTTCCTTGCTTAATTTCTAACCTTTGCAAGGAGATGCATGTCCCGAGTGAGTCCACCAATGAAAAGGCCCTACCCAAGTCTGGTTGGAATCAAGCCCTAATCCGAAAGCTAATGGGAGAGGCACCGGGAGATTCTTCAAGGCCTCCAATGGTCACGGCAACTCCTGCCGCCGCGGCGATCCCTAATACCCAAGCACCTAACGCCAGGGCAACTCGGCCACCAACCCCGGGACACTTTGAAGCACTTTTGCACCCATTGGCAAGCCGCCTAAGGCGAATTGAAGATCGGAAACTAATGTTCATGCGGTACATGAAGGAGCACAACAATTCCATCACCCAAGTCATCCTAGAAAAGTACCCGGACAAGCAATAGTTCGAGTTTGGGGGTGTGATAAGTGTTCAAAAGTACTATTTTTCTTACCCTTTTTACTCACATTATTGTTAGACTTAGGCTCATATTAGTTGCATAGTTAGCCATTCATGCATTAATCCATGTTTCCTTCCATCGTTGAGCTTGATTACATAACTTGGTAGTTTTTGTGGAAAAGATGCTGCTTTGGTGTGCTTTGTGTGTGTATGTGCAGGATCACTTGCCAAAGCAATGCCGAGCTAGTTGCCAGGGCAATGCATGAAGGATATGACGAGCTAGTTGCCAGGGCAATGCATGAAGGAGACGCCAAGCCAGTTGCCATGGCAATTGTCGACAAAGAGAAAATGCAATAGGGATGTCGAAATTAATGACTTTACAAGCCCAAGATGACATGGAGCAAGGCCCAAGCCCAAAGGAATTTGATTGCCATGCAGAGATTAAAGAAGAATTAAATTCCAAGAAGATAAGAGAAGTTCTAATAGGAATAAAATTATAATAAAGAATTATATTCTTTAAAGATAATTTAATTCCAACTCAAACTCCTCCTCAAAGAAGGACTTTGGCCTAGCCCTATAAATAGCAAGGAGATTTCGACAACTTGAGGGGAGAGCATTAGGGGAAATTTCGACAAGTCCAAGGGGGAAGGCAAGGGGAATTTTCGACAAGCATCTAGGGCAAGGGATTTTCGACAAACTTCATCTTTTCTTCCTTGTTCGATTGGGTTCATGCTAGGGATTGTTTATCTTGTGTTTCTTTGGAACCTAGCCATGAACTAAATATACTTGGCTATGGTTATTGTGTTTTGTGGTTGTGAGAAACTATTGGTTTTTGTTTAGGTAATAAGAGTTTGCACTTTTCTATTTCAAGGTTTATTCATTCTTGGTTCTTATTCTTGTTTGCGAGTGAATTGGGAGAGGATCTCGTGATTTCATCTATTTATCTAATATCGGGAGAGTTAGATTCAAGAAACGAATGAATATGATCTTTATTCAATCTATTGATGGTGAAGATTAATCCGGCTTAGGAATAAGTTAAGGATTTCAACGGCTAAGAGGAGCGCAAGATTGGTTGTTGTTCACCCTTGATTCACGTAGGGATGTATTATCAAGGCATGCACAAGTAGCTAGAGTTTCGACTTAGGGATAAGAAGAAACCATTGAAGAACGCTCTGCTGAACCTTGAAGGTTGCTACGCAGACGCCCAAGTAGTTGCCCAACTAGTTGCCCAGGCAACCATCGATTAGTTGCCAAGGCAACCCCGTTGTGCAAGTTGCCACGGCAACTGAGTTGCCCGTGCACTCTTTTACCAAGACAATCCAATCGGCTATCACACCTCATCTCATGATAACCTGGCCTATCTCTCTCTCATTTGAATTCATCTTTTCTTTTACTTTATTGCTTTCTAGATTAGTCATTAGTTAAACTCCTATAATCCTTTACTTGTGTTTTTTACTTTTTACAGTGCAAGAGACTAGATTCTTGAAGTAGCACCAATCCCTGTGGAGACAATATCTTTTTATACTATAACTTGCGACGTGTATACTTGCACATTTGCGTAGCACTTATTACGCGCAACAATACCTACCAACTTTAGATTCATCATCTCTCTTCCCGAAACTAGAATTCTCCATCCTAGAGGATAACCCCAAGCTCTGCTCAATGTCCTTGAGGTGAATGACCAAGACATTGAAATCTGTATACTTTCTATTTTGAAAAAAATGATATATAAATAAAAACCTCGATAGTTTTATACAAGGAAGAGGAGAAATCCATAAATTTTTTATTTATTATTTCCCATGCTTCTTCGTTCTATTGTTCTCTAAAGGCAAACGGACGATAAAAAAGTCAAAGGGAAAAATAGAAAGAAAAAAAGTTAAGGATTATCATGTAGGTTTTATATTTGATATATTAATTCATTAATTAATCATTAATATCCTGTAATCTCTCAACTCTTTTGAACTCACAGTTCCTTTTTAAAAATTCCGTCAATGACTTCACTATCTAAACTAATTAATCTGATAATCAGATTATTAACAAGATTTTTATATAAAACAAGAGAGAGAAATTGTCATTTGCCACATTAAAAAGAGGGTCGGTGGCTGGCATTGCAGTATTGGTTTTCTTTCTTCTTTCAATTTTGAGGTTGAGAATTCAATTCAGCCATCCATTTCTTTCAGTTTTCTTTTTCCAGTTCTAAATATTCAAGAAAAATCCAAATTTGAAAACCTTGGATTACGCCTTAATCTTTCCTTCTTAATACCAACATTTTCTCTTATTTTCACCTCCTTCACCAAACCATATTGTAAGCGATCACATCTCTTATTCTCGTCGAGAACCAATTCAAGAGCATACTGGCTGAACCTGACAAACTGAACCTCGTACTCTACAACAGACATGTTCCCCTAAACTAATGCCATAAACTCTCATTTTTTCTTATCTTGATAACAAGTATCCAAATACTTCCTTCGGAAAGCAGTTCCAAAGAACTTTAATGTCACCTCTACAGGTTCCATCCCCACAAGAGTGGTAGTCCACCAAGAATAAGCATCTCCCTAAAGCAAGGATACTGTGCAACCCAGCTTATGCACATCCGTGTACTCCATCTGACCAAGAATCCTCTAGGTGCTCTCAAACCATACTTCAAAACCCTCCGAAGATAAACCTCTAAACTCGGTACCAACGAGACTACATAAATTCTCGAAAGGTAAACCGAGATTAGCCGCAGGTTGCGGCGTAATTGCTTGCATACCCGCCACCGCAGCCTGAAAAGCTCTAGTTATAGTCGGATCAATAGTGTCATGTCACCGATAGCCTTGTAACATCCCCTATCCGGCCTAGTAGAAAACAGGGTTAGACAACGCTACCGATGACCCAAACGGTGATCGACACAGTGAAATCGTATCATAATCAATAGTTAACCAATGAATTGCTTGATAAATAAGTCAATATCAATACCGATGACCTAGGGATTCAATGCAATGCTTGGACTATCAATTAAGGACTGATTTATGCTTTTTACGAGTTTTAGGGACTAAACTAAAACCTTTATATTTTAGAGGTCATTTCTTGTATTAAATTATATCATCAGGAAATTCATGTTGATATCAATGTTCGTATAATTTTTCAAAGCAATTTGAGATCATTTACTCCTTCGATTAAGCCTTGCGAACCTTAGTGACCAATCTGTAAACTATTTAAAACTATGTTCTTAGCCCTTTTAACAGTTTTAACTGTCACCGTACTGAAACGCCTAAGGCTGTATCGGTATAGGTTAAGCTTTATTCCAAAACTGTCTACTTTTATTTCGATACAGCTTGATCTGTATCGATACGGGATGACTAGCTTTGAGTTGTCCATTAACCACTGTTTTGATACGCCAGGGCCATATCGATATCGACCTGCACAGTTTCAAGTTTCATTTGCCAAAATCCTTAACTATTTTGATACAGCTGGGGCTGTATCGATACGAATTGACCATGGTTGACCTGTTTCGATACACCCAAAGGCCGTATTAGTACAACTAAATTCCCTAACCTTACTATCAACTTCCGTATCGAAACGTCCTAGCTCGTACCGGTACGCTTTAGTTGACCTATGCTTTGACCGTCCAAATATGAAAGGTCGTATCGAAACAGCTTGACCTGTATCGGTACACCTTGTACTATAAAGACATATTTCATCTGGCTTTAATCAATTTGACCTGTTGAATGATATCCAAATACAATGAAATTTTACCAGCACGATTTAAACCCTATAATCTACTAGCATGTCAATTTTTAGAGTGATCCAAATCCATTCACTAGGTTTTCAACTTTTAATGCCCAATATGTCATTTTAGCCATTTTTAGGCCAAACCAATAAGCCAAAATGAGCCTTAAACATTATTACTATGCAAGCATGAATTAGGCACATCAAAAGGACTATACATGACTAGTCTAGCTACTTTGCCACCATACTAGGAGTTAAAGGGATAGGTTAACATTACATATGTGGGAATGCGAGATGCTTCAAAACACTCCTTGCTCCGATCCTTGATCCAACAATGCTTTAACATGAAAATGCATGGGAATGAGATGCATTAGGCTTATTTGGCCTAGTGAGGTAGTCATAGACAATAATATGGGCATCAATGAAGGTTATGACATGTGTAACAACGAAAATGCTTCTTGAAACATATTTTAACAATACTTGCAACATTTATTCCTATATTCTCCTTGGATCGACATGTAATGTGGATATGCGAATTCCCAACCAACATCGCCAACAATGAATGCCCAATATCTGCCAACATCGCTAATAAGACCAGCACAACCACGTCCCGCCAGCATCACCAATAAGAGCTTTAGCTCAAGGATCGTAGTCCACTCCTTGCCATTGAGCTCATGAATTCTATGGCATGCCAATTGTATCCTATGTCTATTCGTATCCAAGGATTCCATACTCATTAGTAGCAATATCAATAACAACATCAATAACCAATACATTTACAATAACAATACAATGCTAATGACAATGACTCATAACATATCCTATAAGTTCTTTTCAACACTTTCATATTATCGATGATCAAGTAAAGATTTAGTAGTTAACTTAGCATCAAAGTAAGCCTACCAAAGCTTACCGATGATGCCTCTAGTGAGGTCTTAATGCAGACATACCTTGGCTAATGATGATAATAAAACAAATTGACATCAAGGAATTCGGGAAGGCACCTAGCCAACCCGTAGAATCCGACTACACTCACCGATGATTTTGAGGCTTTCAAGGCTCCCGGATGACAACTCCCTTGTTCTTGAACTTGGTAAAATTGGGAGGATTTGGTAATTCCTCACCTTAGTTATTTTGAGCTACATAAAAAATGAAATTACAAGGATTCAATTATCGATAATGAAATCATAGCAACTTAAAAGCTATGAAAAACGATAATAGGCAACTTACAGCATCCCTATGGAATTTCTAGGGTCTAACTCAATCCTTAGTGTCAAAAATAAACATGACTTAGCCATGGAATCATAAAACTGATTGAGGAAAACTACTTACCAAATCGACATCTATGATTTATGATCGATGAATTTAAGAAAAACAAAGCTTGGTTCCTCATTCATTGTAGGTGTGTGCTTAGGGTGGCTAGAGGGAGAAAATGGGGAGGTGCTTGCTTGATCATCAACTGGTAAGTTTCTTTCTTTTCTTTTATTCTTTTTATCTATCAAGGTTTCCTTAAGATGAAGGAATCAATCTTTGATCATCTACGTAAGTGGTGATTAAGAATGAGGAGGGGCTAATCGCAAGATTAGTCCCTCAACTCTTAATTGTCTATGCTTTTTACACTCTAACTACCAATTCTCTTGATTTGGTCACTAAACTATGTTTCAAAGTTTGCAATATAGTCCTTAACAATGTTAATGCTTAATTGGGGTTCGATAAACTAATAATATTCCATTTGGCTAAGGCCAACTCTTTAATTTTTGACTTTCTGATGTGAAATTTCTGGTCACCATAATCAAATTCCGACTAGGCCCGATTTTAGGATGTTACAACTCTCCCCCTTAAGAAAAATCATCTTTGAATTTTTACCTGAGTTGAAAATATGTGAATACTGACTTCTCATTTGTTCTTCTGGTTCCCATGTAGCTTTTTAAGCCTTGTGGCTCCTCCACATTACTTTAACTAAAAGAATGTTCTTATTTCGAAGTCTCTTACTTCTTTTGCCAATATTTGTACTGGTTCTTCTTCATACATCAAATTAGGTTGGAGTTCCACAGTTTCCGGCTTTATAACATGTGAATGGATCAGATCTATACTTGCGGAGCATCGATACGTGAAACACATCATGGATCTTGCTTAAATCTTAGGGCAAAACTAACCGATAAGCCATAGGGTCAACTCTTTCAGTCACCTCGAAGGGTCCAATGAATCAGGGATTCAATTTTCCTTTCTTGCCAAATCGAATGATCTTTTTCAATGGAAAGACTTTCAAAAATGCTTTCTCACTAACATCAAACTGTATATCACTCCTCTTGAGGTCAGCATAGGCCTTTTGCTGGTCAAAGGCAGCCTTCAAACGGTCATGAATGATGGTAACCCATTCTTCAGTTTCCCGAAGTAAGTTAGGGCCTAATACCTTGCTTTCACCGAATTTAGACCAACATAGTGGTGTTCTACAATTCCTACCATACAATGCTTTATACGGTACCATACCAATAGACGATTGGTAACTATTATTATAAGCAATCTCGATAAGAAGTAGGGATTCTCCCAAGTTCCTCCAAAATCAATAACACATACACGAAACATATCTTCAGTATCTCAATCACCCTTTCTGATTGGCCATCGGACTGAGGTGGAAAGCTGTACTAAGATTGACTCTGGTGCCCAAATCTCCTTGCAATGACCTCCAAAATCAATAAGCAAATTGGGGATCTTGATCGGAGACGATAGACTATGGCACTCTGTGGAGTCGGACAACTTCCTTGATATACAAGTCAGCCAACTTAGGAAGGTCGTAGTCTATTTTGACTGGTATGAAGTGTGCTGACTTAGTGAAATAGTCCACAACAACCGGTAGGTTTATGATGCTCAGTCGTATCATGTTTAGCTGGGGTCAATGGTAAACCACTGACAAAGTCCATGGTTATCTTCTCCTATTTCCACTAAAGGAACTCAATAGGTTGTAACAATCCGGTAGGTTTACGATGCTCAGCTTTAACTCGTTGGCATGTGAGACATCTCGATCCAAATTCTATGATAGACGCCTTCTTGTCAGGCCACCAATACAACTCTTGTAGGTCTTTGTACATATTTATTGCCCCTAGGTAGATTGAGTAGGGGCTACAATGGGCTTTTTGAGAATTTCATCACGAAGAGACTCATCGTTGGGCACACATAACCTATCATGGAATCACAAGAGTCCTTCAGTTTTAACCTTGAAGTCAAGATCGAGATTATTCCGAAGTCTAGAAACAATGGCTTGTAATTTAGGATCTTGTTCTTGTAAGGACTTGATTCTCATCACAATGTTAGACTGAACTTGAAGTTCAGCTATAAAACCACGGTTCTTTTGTAGTAAAAAATGAGCATTAATAGCCTGAGGGGTAGGCATAGAACTACAGCTAAGCGCATCTGCTACTACGTTGGCCTTGCCTGGATGGTAATCAATAACAAGGTCATAATCATTGAGGAGTTCCATCTATATCCTTTGGTGAAGATTAAGTTCTTTTTGCGTCAACAAATACTTAAGGCTCTTGTGGTTGGTGTATAGATAACATTTTTTTTCCGTACAGATAATATCTCTAAATTTTTAGTGTAAAGACGACCGCAACGATTTCAAGGTCTTGAGTAGGATAGTTCATTTTGTGTTGCTTTAGTTTCCTTGATGCATAAGCAACAACCTTGCCTTCTTGATTCATTACGCACCCGAACCCTTGGTGTGAAGCATCACTATACACAGTTTAATCCTTCCCAGACTCGGGTTGGATTAGAATCGGTGCATGAGTCAATACTTGCTTGAGTTGGTCAAGTCTTCTTTGTTGCTTCTCAGTCCATTCAAAAGGAGCATCATTCTGTAAAAGTTTAATTAACGGAGCTGCTATTATAGAGAATCCTTTAACGAATCTTCTATAATAGCTAGCAAGGCCGAGAAAGCTACGGACTTCACCTACGTTCTTTTATACTTGCTTGGATCTTCTTTAGATCTACTTGAATGCATTTAGCAGAGATCACGTGACCCAAAAACGAGACTTGGGTGAGCCAAAACTCGCACTTACTGAACTTGGCATACAATTGCTTCTCCCGAAGGGTCTGAAGCACAATATGAAGATGTTCACAATGTTCAGCTTGACCTTTGGAATAAATCAGTATATCGTCTATAAATACTACTACAAATTTGTCAAGATAGGGTCTAAAAACTTTACTCTCGAGATCCATAAAGGTAGCAGGAGCATTGGTTAACCCAAAAGGCATAACCAGGAATTTGTAGTGGCTATATCTTGTACGAAAAGCCGTCTGAGGAACATCGCACTCTTTCACTTTCATCTGGTGTACCCAGATCTCAGATCAATCTTAGAAAAGACCACTACATCTTTCAATTGATCAAACAAGTCATCGATCCGCGACAAGGGATACTTATTCCTGATTGTGAGCCTATTCAATTGGCGATAATCAATACAAAGATGCATTGATCTATCTTTCTTCTTGGGAAAGAGGACCGAAGCTCCCCAAGGTGAGGAACTCGATCGAATAAAATTCTTATCTAACAAATCTTGAATTTTCACTTTAAGCTCAGTGAGTTCTATCAGTCCCATCCGATAGGATGCAATGGAAACCGTGGTGTTCCCAGGTTGCACTTCAATCCCAAATTCAACTTCACGGGTAGGTGGTAAACCCAGAAGCTCATCAGGAAACACATCAAGAAACTCTTGCGCGGTGTCTATATCTTGCAATTGTGATTTCTCTTTGCTTATTGTGGCATACAACAATTATCTTTTACCTTTGGAATCTATGAAAGTCATACTCTCATTGCCAAGGCCTCAAAAGTACAACTTCCTCTTCGAACAGTCTACCCAAGCTTGATGCTCACCGAGCCAATCAAGTCCCAACTCATGTATAGTGAGGGCCATAAGGTTGGCCAGAAAAAGTATCCCCTGTATCGCAAGAGGACAATTCTTGCATACGAGTCCAACTACAACAATATCCCTAAAGGATTAGTTACGATGAGTTTTGGAGGCTATAGGCTCAGATGTTAACTTAAATCTTCTAACCAATA
Source organism: Hibiscus mutabilis (assembly GCA_019671005.1). Classification (NCBI taxonomy): domain Eukaryota; kingdom Viridiplantae; phylum Streptophyta; class Magnoliopsida; order Malvales; family Malvaceae; genus Hibiscus; species Hibiscus mutabilis. Next base: position 23,577,241 of record CM033730.1, read on the forward strand.
CAATACTTATAAAGGAATGAGTGGATCCAGGATCAATCAATGCATAAACAGGATGAGTATGCAATTCAACAGTACCAGCGATGACATTAGGGTCTTCATCCTCCTCTCAGCTCCCTACGTGGTAAACTTGGGCTAAGGCTTTAGATTCTTGTCGGTTAGGAGCCCTTGCAGAGCCACCAGATCTACCAGAAGCTCCTGATACATCTTGTCTTGGTCCATTACCCTTGAAGGATGGAGCAGGGGATGTAGGAACCATTGGTGCAAAAGATTTGGAGGTGTTCATGGGACAATCCTTAATATAGTGGCCATGTTCGCCACAAAAGAAACATGCTCCAGTTTGCTTGTGACATTGTCTCGTGGGGTTCCTCATTTGACATAAATTACAAATAAAGAACTGCGACTCCCGTCTAGATCCTCCAGTGTTCTCAATAGAGGCGGCTCTTGTAGCTGTCTAGGACATGGATTTTGGCTTCACAAACTAAAGGATTGCTGATGGTAAGATTGCTTGTACCCTTGTTGTTGCTTGCTCTTCTTGTACGGTACATGGGTCATGATTCATCTCGTGCCCTCTTTTCAAATTAGTTAGGCCTATTAAATCGATGCGACCTCTGAGCAGCTTCAGTGGAGATCACTTGATTCACAAGCTCATGGAAGTCCTTGATCCAGAGTAGTGAACAAAGGTTGTAGTTCATCACTTAAACCTGCAATGAACATTCTACACTTCTCTTCTTTTTTCTTAATGTACTCAGCCCTGTACTTGCAGTACTTATAGAAGTCGTGGATATACTACTCCATTGGTCTCCCACCTTGTTTCAGGTCCAAGAAGATATCTCGCCTTTCGGTAAAGTAATGCTCACTGATGTACTTCTTCTTGAACTCTCGCAAAAAGAACTCCCAAGTTACAACTTCCTCGGTAGCGGTGAGTTTTGTGGTTTCCCACCAACTTAAGGCCTTATCAGTCAACAAGGCCAAAGCACACTCGAGCTTATGCTCATTAGAGCATCGTAATTGCTTAGTCAAGATTCTCACCGTGCTATCCAACCAATGCTCCGCTACTTCAGGGTCTTGCTCGGCCTTACCCAAAAAGATAGTAGCTCGATGTTGAGCTAGCTTGTCAATAGGGGCTCGATTCATGGGAGTGGCATATGCGAAAGACTGTGTAGACTTCTCAGATTTCACGGTAGCCATAAACTATTTGAACATCTGAGTCATATTCTTATAGCACTCGAACTGAGCAACATGTAACACAGGCTTAGTGTTCGATGGCTCTTGTAGGGGGTACTTGTGGGTTAGGAAGATTCCTCCCCTTTTCTCTTCGCCATTGGTCGAGGACCCAACAGTGTGCTCAACTTCTTCGTGAGCCTTATTGGAGTCAGACATCTTTATACTATAAAGGAAGAAGGATCGAATTAGTCGCAAGTCACAATATGTACAAATAAACAAAATGAACTCCTAGTGGCATATGCAATGCAATGACTATGCAATAGAATTCAGTCTCTGATACCACAATTGTAATATCCCCTACCAGGCTTGGTAGATAATCGGGTCAGAGAATGCTACCAATGAACCAAATAGTGATCGGTACGGTGAAATCGAATCATAATCAATAGTGAACCAATAAATTGCTTGACAAATAAGTCAATATCAATACTGATGACTTAGGGATTCAATGCAATGCTTGGATTATCAATTAAGGACTGATTTAGGCTTTTTACGAGTTTTAGGGACTAAACTGTAACTTTTATATTTTAGAGGTCATTTCTTGTATTAAACTATATCATCGGGAAATTCATGTTAAAATCAATGTTTGTATAAATTTTCAAAGCAATTGGAGATCATTTACTCTTTCGATTAAGACTTGCGAACCTTACTGACCAATCTGTAAACTATTTGAAACTACATTCTTAGCCCTTTTAACAGTTTTAACTATCACCGTACCAAAACGCTTAAGGCTGTATTGGTACGGGTTAATCTTTATTCCAAAACTGTCTACTTTCAATTCGATACGGCTTAATCCATATCGGTAGGGGTTGGCTAGCTTTGACTTGTCCATTGACCACTGTTTCGATATGCCAGGATCATATCGATACCGATGTGAACAATTTCAAGTTTCATCTGCCAAAATCCTTAACTATTTCAATACAGCTAGGGCTGTATCGATATGAATTGACCATGGTTGACCTATTATGATACACACAAAGCCTGTATCGGTACAACTAAATTCCCCAACCTTACTATCAACTTCCGTACCGAAATGTCCTAGCTCGTATCAATACACTTTAGTTGACCTATGCTTTGACCGACCAAATATGCAAGGTCGTACCGAAATAGCTTTACCTGTATCGGTACACCCTGCACTGTAATGACAGATTTCATCTAGTTTTTAATCAATTTGACATGTTGAACGATATCCAAATACAAAGAAATTTTACCAGCAAGATTTAAACCCTATAATCTACTAGCATGCCAATTTTTAGAGTCATCCAAATCCATTCACTAGGTATTCACCTTTTAGTGTCCAATATGTCATTTTAGCCATTTTTAGGCCAAACCATGAAGCCAAAATGAGCCTTAAACATTATTAGAATGCCAGCATGACTTAGGCACATCAAAAGGACTATACATGACTAGTCTAGCTACTTTGCCACCATCCTAGGAGTTCAAGGGATAGGTTAACATTACATATGTGGGAATGTGACTTGCTTCAAAACACTCATTGCTTCGATCCTCGATCCAACTATGCTTTAACCTAAAAATGCATAGGAATGAGATGCATTAGGCTTACTTGGCCTAGTGAGGTAGTCATAGACAATAATATGGGCATCAATGAAGGTCATGACATGTATAACAATGAAAATGCTTCTTGAAACATATTTTAACAATACTTGCAACATTTATTCCTATATTCTCCTTGGATCGACATGTAATGTGCATAAGCGAATTCCCAACCAACATCACCAACAATGAATGGTCAATATCTACCAACATCACTAATAAGACCGGCACAACCACGTCCTGCCAACATCATCAATAAGAGCCTTAGATCAAGGACCGTAGTCCACCCCTTACCATTGATCTCATGGATTCTATTGCATGCCAATTGTATCCTATGTCCATTCGTATCCAAGGATTCCATACTCATTAATAGCAATGTCAATAACAATAGCAATAACCAATATGGTAACAATAACAATACAATGCCAATGACAATGACTCATAACATATCCAATAAGTTTTTTTGAACACTTTCATATTATCGATGATCATGTAAGGATTCAATAGTCAACTTAGCAATAAAGTAAGCTTACCGATGATGCCTCTAGTGAGGTCTTAATGCAGACTACACTCACCGATAATTTCGAGACTTTCAAGGCTCCTAGATGACAACTCCCTTGTTCTTGAACTTGGTGGAATTGAGAGGATTTGGTGATTCCTCACCTTGGGAATTTCTAGTGTCTAACTCAATCCTTAGGGAATTTCTAGGGTCTAACTCAATCCTTAGGCTTAAAACTAAACATGATTGGGGAAAACTACTTTCCCAATCGACATCTATAATTTATGATCTATGAATTTTAGAAAAGCAAAGCTTGGTTCCTCCTTCAATGGAGGTGTGTGCTTAGGGTGCATAGAGGGAGAAGATGGGTAGGTGCTTGCTTGATCATCAACCTGTAAGTTTCTTTATTTTCTTTCATTCTTTTTATCTATCAAGGTTTCCTTAAGATGAAGGAATCAATCCTTGATCATCCATGTATGTGGTGATTAAGATTAAGGAGGGGCTAATTGCGAGATTAGTCCCTTAACTCTTAATCGTCTATGCTTTTGCCATTCTAACTCCCAATTCTCTTGATTTGGTCACTAAATTATATTTCAAAGTTTGCAATATGGTCCTTAAGAATGTCAATGCTTAATTGGGGTTCGATAAACTAATAACACGTCATTTGATCGAAGGTTTCAATGTGAAATTTTCGGTCACCGGAATCAAATTCCTACTAGGCCCTATTTTGGGATATTTAAGCCTGTCCTTACGCTGTCTGAGGTCTAACACCTACCGCGCCAACTCCACCTCTGACTCCATTAACATCAAGAGGAGGTGGAGGGGGCAAAAATCATCATTACGCTTATTCTCCACAACATTACAAGTATTGATTCTAAGTTCTCGTCTCGGTCCCATTATGAAAACAATATGAATCTCTAGTATATATATGCAACAATAGAAACATTTAGGCTAACCAGAAGCAAGAATCCAAGACGCTCAAGTCTGAAAACAAAATCTCTTCATATCGCTAGTAATATGGCAATAGGTACCCCAATTTCTACCCCAACTCATCACATAGCAAACATATAACATATTATCAAACACCGTACACATCACTCAATCAATCAACGGTCAGAACAAGACTTAAAACAACCACCGTGCATAACAAACATGAAGAAATCAACCAACTTGCCTCCTAATTTTGCATAAACCTGGCTCTAATACCACCAAATGTAACCCCCTCGACCCGCCCTGGTTGCAAGACCGAACCGAGCGAGCTACATTATATTTGCTAAAGCAAACCATGAATAAATAACTAGAATTTACGTCCATTTTTTATTTATCTTATCTAGATGCGATATATAACCTATGGTGAGTGATTAGGCAACAGGTGAAAACTCAACTCAATCAAGCGTCGAATCAACATCCAATTGCAATTCTGGAAAATTATAGGGACTTATACCATTTTGGGTTTACCAATCTTTAATTAGTCAGGTTACATGTTTGCTCGTCAAATCTCAGCTCAAAATGACAATCCAAACTCAAGCAATTGCATTTACGAATATCATGGACCAAAATATACAATTTCAAACTTTTTTTCAACTTTGCAAAATACTCCCACTGAAGGTTTCTATACCTTCTCAAAGGTTTCGAAACTATTTTTCCACTAGCGAAAGTTTCCTTAAGGTTTTGAAACCTTGGGCCTGGTTTTGAAACCAGCTTCAACAGGTTTTGAAACTTGTTCATAAGGTTTTGAAGCTTACTTGCAGATTTGCAGAACATGCATATTCAACGCACCTTAGGACATTAAACATATCCATATTAGCCCCAAAAACTTTAATACAAACCCCAAATATATATCACACCCAAAACATGCTTCCAAAGACATACGTAACAATTCACATATCAATTCAAACTCAATATCATCAACTAGAGGCATGCTTCCTAATAATCAAACACTTCAACCCTCAAATGCAATCCAAACCAGAAACCAACTCATAAAGGCCACTTAGAAGTCCATATAAGCAACACAAACTTGTGCCAAAACATGGAGTTTTATATAAAACATACTCCTAAACCAAATTGGTACCCTCCTATTGCAAATTATTACTATCGGACTAGTTTAAAACCATACTTGAGCAAAGTGAAATCCCTTGGACTCTCTTTCTTGCTTCCTTGTTGCCTGAACAAGTTACTTCTCTGCATTGTTAAGAAAATAGAGCGTAAGCAATAAGCTTAGTGAGGGATGCTCAATTAGAAACCAACAACAATGCATTTTAAACCATTTCTCAAACCTCATGCTCAAAACTTCTCATGCTTGAAATTTCTTTTCAAAGCAATTACAAAATCATCTTTTTAACATGTATCATAATTCTCATGCATTAACTATAATGCAAATCTCATTTAAAACTTATTAAGCATGTTTATCCCTAGCATAGCTTAAACACAATCTCATGTATAATACACATTATACAAATAATTAAAAAAACTATGATACATGTTTATCTCATATATTGGCATAACAAGTGACCCGAATGGCACTACCTCCATCCTTGGATAGCACTACCCCTATCCAATCAAGTTCGGATATGCGAATTCCTTGATGGCATTACCCCCATCAAGTCTCATGGTGAAACTACCCTCACCATAATCTCACTTCGGCTGGGATGGCACTACCCCCATTGCCCGTATGTGATAGCACTACCTCTATCACTTCACAATAGCACTGCCCCTATTTTGTAACCAAAGAATTTGTCTTACGTACAAATTTTGTATTTAGAGTGCACTTTAATCCTATTGGTCCTCCAATTATATCCAACAACAATTAAATCTCAGACACATGCCAATATACACTTTAAAACCATGTCACCTTACTATTTTTCCAATGCATAGACATAAACCATTTTCTTCATCCCATTTCAAGAAATCTCAATGCATAGCATTTTCTCAACATGACATAATCTCTTTAAAAGCCATAAATCAATCTCATGGGATCACGTAAATCATCTCTCAATTCATAAAAACATGCATAGTAGTAGGTAACAAATCTCTTTCTAAAACACGAGCATGATTATACAAAATAAAGGGAAAACTGAGATCCGAGAGCGAATTCTTCCATACTTACTTTAAAGCTTAGATTAGCATTTCAAGCTTAATCTAAACCCCCAAACCTTGCTTTCAAACCTTTGACAAGCTTTAAAACCAGTTCCACTCACCGACAATGCTTCGCTTGCTTTGCCGAAGTGATCTCAAGCAACCGGATCAACTGAATCTTCCTCTAACGATACCAGATCAACTTCCCATATTTTTAACCATTCAAAATAGAGGATTAATGCACAATCTTGCATCAAAATCCTCAGCAACACAACTCCACAAGCTTCCCTACCAACTACCAAGCTGCCATCTGAAAACTACCGAAAACATCGGTGAAACCAATCTAACCAATCTTCATCCATTAACAGACGAGATTAACATTAAAACATCATCAATATACATCTAAAAACATTCCCTCAACAACCAAATATCTCTAGCAACCAAACAACTATGTAAGCAAACCATAATCTCAAAGATTTCAACCTAAAAATCTAGCAATTCATCTAGTTTCAGGAGTACCATATCAAACCCATTTATCCACATTGTTAAACAACAAGATTATGATAAAAATCAATCTAAAACCTAGCATTATCAAATCAAAACGAAACCCAACCATTTCCCCATCAAAACCTCAACCCAAGCTTAATTAAAGCAAGATATCAGCGTCTTTAACTCAAAACAATTTACAAGAGTCAAGAGCTTGGGAATTTCAATAAAGAACCCTTGATTAGAGGAGCATTAGAAAGATCACCTCTAACACAAGTTTTTCCCATGTTTGGCAATGATTTGGATAAAAACCTTCAAGAAATTCAATGCTAGTTGTTGTAGAAATGAGAAGATCAATTTAGGAAATCAAAGAATGAAATAAAGTGATTATTTCATCTAATTTTTGATGGGAAAATCATAGTTTGGATGGTGAGAAAGTAGAGGGAAAAGAGAAGAGAAAATAGGAAGTTGCGTAAGAAAATGTTTAAGCATTTTATAAATCTTTTATTAAATCTCTTTAATAAAACCAATTAATTATACCATTTAAAAACATGCAAAATAAGGGAAAAGGCTGATAACACCTTGGTGCAATAGCTCCCTAAAGATTCTAAGCTTTGACTCCTTTCAATTTAGTCTCTAAACACATTTTGCAATCTTTACGACTTAGTCACCGTTTCAAAAATGCCGATTAAAACGAATCCATTTTGTCAAATTGATCCCACCAAAACCTTAAAAACATCATTTTAGGATTTTAGAACATTTTTCCATAATTTATCTCGCCCCAAAACCTTTTAAATCAATTTATTCCTGAAACTAGTCTAAATTGCCAAAACCGGTTCAATCGAACTGCCTAACCAAACCCGACTAACTTCTAAGACCAAAACTGGAGCGCTACAACAAGGCTCACATATATCAAGTTGCTCAAAAACAAAAGAATCTAAAAATCCATCTTTATGAAGTTTTGATATGCGTTTCTCACTTATATGACCCAAGCAACAATGCCAAAGATAAGTTTGATTAGAGTCATTTGTTTTTTTATCTTTTCGTATTTATGTTGTATATGGAATTGTCTTAATCCAGAATATATAAGACATTTAATATTTATTAAATGTGCCACACCATAAAAATATTATTGAGGTAAAAGGAAAAACTATTATCCTTAATAATAATATCAAAGCCAATCTTGTCCAAACAATAAATTGAAATAATGTTTTTATCAAACTAGGTACAAAATAACAAGTCTCTAAAACTAAATCAAGTTCACTAGGTAATGACAAATTATATGTTCCTATAGCTAATGCAACAACTCTTGCTCTATTTCCCACTCGTAGATCCACATCTCATTTTGCTAATTTTCTACTTCTTTTTAGTCCTTGTATAGAAGTAAAAATGTGAGGACCACACCTGATATCTAATACCCAAGAAGTAGATATTGATATATTAATATCGATAACATAAATACATGATCCGGACTAGCCATTTTCTTTTGCTTTCTTGATATCCTCAAGATAGACAGGGCAATTTCTCTTCCGATGTCCAACATTGTTACAATGGAAACACTTTACTTCTTTTGTAAATCCTCCTTTGGGATTTGTTGGGACGATCAATAGATGATGAAAATCCAAGAGAGGGGTGAATTGGAAAATAAAAATTTGGAGGGAAGCAAAGCAAAAAGATAAAAAAAAAGATACAAGAGATTTATAGTGGTCCAAGCTTCTAACAAACTCTACATCCACTACCTTAGCTTCCCACTAAGGATTTCAACACAATTCACTAAGAATTCTTCCCTTTTTCTAGGCTAAGGAGGCAACCATTACAATCGATCAAAACTTTCTACCCAAAGCTTGATCAAGGTTCACTCTTTTACAAGAAGTGAATAGAAAACTAAAAATTCCTCTCAAAGGTGATATGTTTGCCCAAATACAAATTCAAACAAACCCCAAACTTGAAACAAATGATTACAATTTAGAATACACAAGTTGGGTACAAGATATGACTCTAAACGCTCAAAGGGTTGGATTTTTGCTTGAATGTTTGATAGTTGTTCAATGGATGTTCAATAGTTGTTGTTGTAGCTTTGGGAACTTGATTTTATACCCTCTCATTGATTTCTAACTGTTTGCGTGGTTGAGGTCATCAATAGAGCCGTTGGAGACCATTTTTCCCGCAATAAATGTTGTTTGGTGACCAACCATGTCGGTACACGAAGAGTTGTATCTGTACCTATCAAAAGAAGAAAGAGCCATTGTGCAGAGTCGTATCGATACGCTTTAGAGTGTATCGAAACATATATAGAGTAAAAGCAAAGGCATATAGATACGGTATAGCTGTATCGGTACAGTTTTAGCTCACTAGAAGCTGAGAAAAAAGTACAGTGAAAAATGCATCGGTACGCCTAAGGGGCGTATCGATACAGGTTAACCAATTTTCAAAGTTTGGTGATTCCAATAACTGACAAGGCAATGGTAACAAAATTAAATACAAAGATTTGAAAATCTTAACACCCCGTATCAATACAGTAAAGGCGTATCAATACTCGTAACTAAGAACACAAACCCAAATGAAGCTCGTATCGATATGGGGACAACCGTATCGGTACGTTTTTATGATTAAAATTCTAGTAGTGAAAAATCGTATCCGAACGCTAAGGAGCGCATCGATACGCCTGGGCGTAATTGGTTATTTTGAGTATGAAACACTTATAAAATTTTTGGGGATTTAAGTTTTTGTCTTAGAAACAATTTTAGGTTCAAATCCTTGTCATTTTTGTAGGACTTTGAGTACTTAAAAATTTATTTACTTTTACAATTTGGTCCTTAAACAATTTGTTATATCAAAATCAATTATAGGTTTTACAATCTCCCCCTTTTTGATATAACAAAACCAAAATAAATTTTTAAGTAGTTTTGAAAAATACTCCCCTTACTTTAGGATAGTTTTGAAAAACTTAAAAAAAATTAAGTGCCTTTTACTTCTCCCCATTTTTGTTAGATCAAAATCAATAGGTTACAAAAAGAGTAACATATATACATGAAAGGTACTCTAAGCATTAAAGGAATCAACATCGATATCATTAAAATTCAAAGCAGAATTCAAAGCAACAAATCAAATCCAACTTAATTCCTTAAAACATAAACCAAAGCATAGGATTTCATAAACATAAAGACATAGGTGCATAAAACTAATCCTAATATGATGTGATATGATATGCAAGATGCCTAAGGATCACCTTCATCGTCTTCATCTTCATCATTGGCATGGGTTCTAAGAGATTGACGCCACTCACCATGAAAAGCAATAAGAGAGATATCCATCGAATTTTGATGGTTTTCAATGGATGTCACTCTTTCCTCCAAGGATGTGAAATGAGTATCAATCGCGGCAAGCCCGAAGGTCCTGGTGGTATCCAAAGATGCAATATTGGTGCCCAAAGATGTAATTTTCTCAATGAGATAGGACATGAGACCATCATAAGAAGGTTGGGCTATAGGAGCTTGAGAAACTGGAACCGCTTGAGGAGCCACCACCGGATCGGGTTGAACACCTTGAGGTAGATCGGCAAGTCGAACCCATTCTTCATTAAAGTATGTGAACTTGGCTCGGTGGAGAGAACGCTCATTGATTGTTTCAGTGAGAGGTTTGGCAACTTCATAAGAGCAATCAATTTCAATCTTGTGAAATACATAGCTCAAGGCAGTCCATATGTGAAGGAAGAGACAAAAGTAGTATGGCAGTCTTGCACAAGAAAGGCGATCTCCACAAACATAATTTGAGAAAGGTTTAGACACTTACCCTCACAAAATAAACGAATACAAAAGTCGTCAACTTGTCGGATCGTTGAGAATTTTACATCAAATGGGCGAAACCACTAATTGATCATAAAGTGAAGGATGCGATCTTGGGGATCAAGCACGGTCATGAAGAATAAATTCAAAATTTTTTACTCATAAGATAAGATTTGATAGCAACTACTTTGGATCTATCTTTATTATAAATACCCTGGGAATTTGAGTAAAAAATCAAAACAAGGTTTCGGTATAAAATCCCAAGTTAAAAATTGCATAAACATCCATTGTTGCATCAACTCCAGATATTTAAATTGAAATCTTTTAGAAGACAAGAAAGGGATCAAAATAGTACGCTCACGGCTGATTTGAAAAGCTTGATAATGCTTAAAATGATCCATAGCATTTGGATATCTTGGTTCATTAAAACAATTTTGGAAAATATGAGTGAGGTAGGGTCTATTGATCTTGGGATTTTGATTAGGAGGATTGGAACTAGATGGCATATCTTTTTCTTTGTCTTTTCTTAGGACCCATGACAATAATCTGAAATCAAAATCAAACCAAAAACAATGTATGCATAAATCAACACATTCTATCCAACAAGCAATCTAGTGATCCAGGTATTGTTAAAAATCTATATAATATAGTTTAAAAACATATACAAGTATAAAAAGGATTTTTGCTAAAATAAAATTTGAAAACATCATTGGAAAATATACGATATAATTTTATATTCGAACAAAAAAAATTAGACTTGAACTTTTTTACAAAATCTCTAAAAAACATGTTATATACATGCTAAATATATAAATTTAAAAGGAAAACAATATATAAATAAGAAAAAAATTAAAAGAATATAGAAAAGAGGTTTATACCTTGAATAAAGGATTATGGATGAAGGAGCAAATGATGATGCACCAAGCTTGATCATTTTTGTAGGGTTTGATGTGAAACTCAAAAGCCCTCAAAAGATTTGTAGATATGTGCAAAAAACAAAGGGATTTGAGAGGTTTTTATTGGTGAAACCCGTATCTAGGGTTTGAGAGAAAGTGGTGTTTGATTTAAATTGAAAAACCCTCGTTTAATGCCCATTTAACTCTCTAGGGGCTACGCGTATCGATACACCACTTGTGCGTATCGGAACATTATACCGAAACAATTGTTACCTATTTCGATATGTGACCCTGTATTGGTATAGGTCAAAATGTACCGAAATGATCTCAAGATACCCGTACCGATACACTTTACCCCGTATTAGTACCCCTAAGCCAAAAATGTCATTTTTGACTGGAAGGTGCGCAAAAATTTGATTTTACTCGAGTCAAAATGCATGCAAATGATATATGAACATCATGTATGATCTAAAACAGATGCATACTCCCCCTAGCAACAAGCATAGATGTATGTAGGAGCAAAAACACATAAGCAATGAGATCAACCAAATTCAAGTAAAATTTTTAATCATTAAAAGGCTTTAAGGTTAAAGAAAAGCTAGTTAAACCTAACTCTCTCCTAAGAGATAAAAACACTCTTTGTCTAAAGGTTTGGTAACGATATTCACTAATTGGTTCAAGGTGTCTACATATTCTAGAACAACATCATCTTTCAAGACATGATTTCTAATGAAATGATGTCTTATCTCTTTGTGCTTGGTTCTAGAATGTTGGATGAGATTCTTAGTGAAACAAATGGCACTAGTGTTGTCACACTTAAGAGGGATGATACTTACATCAATTCCATAATCTAAAAGTTGTTGCTTCATCCAAAGGACTTGAGCACAACAACTTTTGGCCGATATGTATTCTACTTCGGTGGTAGAAAGTGCTACATTATTTTGTTTCTTAGAGAACCAAGATATAAGCATACTACTATTAGAGTATGCCCAAAGACCAATCATAAGATGATTGTAAATGACATTTATTTTTACCTTGTTCATTCACAAAGCGGCATCGCCATTATTATTTTCAGTTACAATTTTGTGTGCATAAATAAACTAAATTATAATAAAGTCCTTAGAATAATATGATTATTCTTAAATGTTCTTAGTCGAGTATTATTGTAGGAATGGAAAACAATAATGCATTAAGACTAATATGTAGTTGATTGATGACAAAGTGTTGTCATTAACCTGGAGATGTCAAAATCAATACATAAGTATGTGTTAGAGAATGACATACTAGACTGACCCGCTATGAGCATGTTTCTTGGATTATTATGTGACAGTCACAATATTGCTCATAGTAATAACTACATGTATGATCCTCATACTTGAGATCATCATTATTTCAACATCGTGAGTGACATATTTTGATACAGTCAAACGTGTGTCGTAACTGACTACTCTATAAAGACTGATATTGGATATACCATAATCTATGTAGTGGGATATAGTTGATCAAGATAGGATTTATCCCTCTCACATAATAGGTGTAATATCGTAGGCCACTTGATTGAGTGATACCAGAAATGCATGGTCATGCTCGAATAAGTTGATATGAGATATCATAGTTATTCGTTTATAATAGTCTACTTAAGATATCAAGAAATATTAGATGGACTATACAAGTGTGACTGTTCCATGACTTATGTCCAATCTAGATATAAAGGACAAAAGGATGTAATACATGAAAAAAAAAGTTAATCACAAAAAAGTTATGTCGAATCATGATTTCTTGTAACTTAGGTGACAACATATTGCTAGATGTCACTCATTGTTTGTAACATTGGAAATGTTCCAATATTTACTACTAACGTTACATGAACCTACAGGGTCACACCCACGGTTGAAATGAGCATATATTAAACGAATTATATAAGTACAAATTCGTTGTACACAAATTTAGTTAAATTAATATATATTTGACATATATATATAATTTGACTATTGGATAAATATTAAAAGAAAATAATTATTATAATTCTGACTCTTTTAATATATATATATATAAATAATATAATTCGATTTAAATTAATATATATATATATATATATTGAAATCCTAATTAAAGTTGAATTGTGATTATATATATATATATATATTAAAATCCTAATTAGTTGAATTGGGATTATATATTAATATATATTGAAATCCTAATTAAAGTTGAATTAGGATTATATATATTTAATATATAATGAAATCCTAATTAAGTTCAATTGAGATTGTATATTGTAACATACTCTATCCACCCTAGTAGGATTAGGTAAGTTACCACAATTTTAATCAATGATCCATTCAGTTAAAGCTAGTGAGTTCAATTCGTTTTCAATTCATTTTTAAGTCTTTCTTACTCATTAAGTAAGTATTCGAATAGGTGAGGACCCAAAAGACAATGCATGATGCACCTACTAGATATATTAAGACCCATAATGAAATTTGTTATCAAGATCAATACCATTTAGGACTTACATGTTCTTCAAGCAACCATTCGACTAGAAGGAATTCACAATAGAAAATTTCAACATTCAACATAACAATTATGTATACCAATAGGTGATTTACATCAATTACCTATGTGACCATATTCAAACATACATGCTTTCAATGTTATGCACTTCATTCAACTAGGACAATAAGTGACCAAAGTGATTCATGTCTAAACATGTAGGTTACTACATTTACTTGTTGTTAACAAACCAATTTCTATAGATCTAATCGAACCATTAAATGCATAATCTATCCATGGGAATCTAACATTAGGCTAACAAGAATTCAAGCTTAATTAAGTGTATACATACTCATATTTACATACGATACTCTTTATAGATCATAGATGAAGTTAATTTATACAAACCATTACTAAGTGATCATGAATATACATGACTTAGGTACCACTATCCTAGGAGTGCTATAACAAGATGGAAACATACTCTTTCAAGCAAAATGTGACTTGTACGAGCCTAGACTTTGGGATAGGATCCAATATCAACCTGAATCATAGTAAAGAGACTTGAATAAGCAAAGCTTAGTGAGTGAGTTCAAGTTACAAGGCAATCAATACAATAAGTCTCAACTATGAACCATCTAATAGATGGTATGGTTCCCCCATCAATAATGAACCATTCGAAACTATGTAAACAATACTAGATGCATTTGCTTAATTTTCAATCTAATATCAATACAAGGCTTGAAATTTAGACGTGCTCAATCATCCAATTCAAATAAGAATAGGCATAACATGTAATTTGAACACAATCAATGTCTCAAACTCGAGCAATTTCATATAAGCAACGTTCAAGAAATGTCTCAATATCAATAGTTCATGGCATTCAATTTTCCTTTACTATCAATCAATGCAATTCAACGTTGCAATAGATTCAATGTACATGAGGTATAATTTCATTTTAAGTATAGCCTTGAGAATCAATTACTCAGTCTAGATACTTGAGTCCCCAACCAAGCTGTTTCCAATAACAATAGTCAATATGGTACAAAGTACTGGTCAAATCTCTCCAACTGTCGCCAATGACCAATAACAATACTTTTCTCCTACTGTCACCAATTAGGGAACTATGTCCCAGACCGTAGTCCACCCTGATAATGAGCTCTATGGACTCTATGGCATGCCACTTATATCTATGGCCGACTCAAGACCAAGTCTTACAATAATTATCACTTTCATTCAATTTCAAGCATGATTCGATTCAATGTGCACATTTAGTGCCAATATCCCCTTTCAATCGAATAGGGTTCAAAGCCAATACCAATATCAATATTCCAATAGTCAATGAGGGTATGTCAGTCAATATGTCATTAAATAATAAATTGAGTTACTTCTAACTATAACAAACATGCTTTATTTCAATATAGTTCAATTAAGCAAAAAGTTTATCATGGCAATCAATTGCAATTCAAGCATGCTTCTCAATCAAGTAACCACTCAAAATTTCTCAAAAGAGCACTTACCTTGCTAATTCTCCATAGCAAGCTCATTACAAAATTTATACAAAGAATCAATAAATAATTCAAATCAAAAATGGACTTGGAGAGGTTACCGCCATCTCCAAACCTTAAACTACACTCACAGGAATTTTCTGAGCATTGCCGTTCTCGAATCAAAATCCCTTTTCCTCTACTAGCTTGCTGATCCATGTGAACCCTTTTCTCCTCAATATCCACTTGGTCTATCATTCATACAATGCATAGTGTATTAGGTAAAATCCAACAGCTATTTGAGTCATTATGTGACTCCATACACTCAAGCATTCAATTCAAAACATCAAGACTGTTGTTGCTTGGCAGCATGTGCACTACTTGCTTAAATGTTCATATCTTTTATTTCGTACGTCTGAATTTTTAACCGTTTACACTGTTAGAAAGCTAACTTAATTATCCTTCTAACCTTGTAGGCCTTCATTTTTATTCATAGTGAATTAATACAGTTTTTTATTTAAACACAGACCAAATTATGCCACTGGACAGTTTGCACTGTCCTTAAAGATTAATCTCTACAAACTGTTTTATAACTCAGAATTTGATTCCGTTTGTTGCATATGAAACTAGATATACTCATGGTTTTGTACATATAAGATTTATTTCCTAATTTGGTTTATATGATTTTCTACAAATTTTTAAACTTACTGCCCGAAACATAGTCTTTTAGACAGATTTCCTTAAGCTAGATTCTATCTTCATTAATCACTTAGACAAGGGTTCTAACATGATTGTTCAACATATATACTCATTCATACATGTCTAAGTCAGTCCAATTTTGTGTCAAACATATAAAAACAGGGCAATTGAGCAATATTTTTGAATTGGTCCAATAAGACATCGTCTGACTAGAATTTCCAGCAACAAGAATTTCAATTCACACATCAATCATCAATTCTAATTATCATCTAAGTTTTTCCAGCAATTAACATAACAATTCACCATCAATTTGGTTAATGACAACATCAATTTCTCCTACTCATTCGAATGGCACTACCAATTTCATGGATTAATCAATCAATTGAACTTCATAACTAATTCATGGCATTAATTCACTAAGTAATCATCATGCAATTCAAGCAAGAACTTAAAATCTATGTGCATCATATGAATCTATAATGCATTAAGGAGGAGATTTTACCTGCCTATCATGATAATATGAATGCTAGTAACTCCAATTCTTCCAAATTTCAAGCTTGAATCTATGAACATGGAGTTTTCTCACTCATTTCCTTTTTCCCTAATTTGTTCATCTATTCGGCCACAAGGAAGAAGATGATAATAGATCATCAATTATTTCCTCCCAAAATGACTAATTTGTCCATGATTATCCACTAATTAATGACATGTGTAGGGGAACTTAGGAATATAAGAATTTAGCATGCATTCCTTCATTTTATTATTTGTTTCGGTTTGGTCACTTATAAGTTAGGTTACCACTTTTTCATTTACAACATTCTAGTCCTTATTAACTAGACCTAGTAATTTACTTTCAATCAATTAGGGATTAAATGAAGGCATTGTAGTAACTTCCTTTATACTAGTTTTGAGGATATTATAATTCCCTCCTCCTTAAAGAAATTTGTCCTCAAATTTACCTGAGGATAATAGATGAGAGTACTTCTTTCTCATCATTGCTTCGGGTTCCCAAGTGGCTTCTTTTACATTGTGGTTTTTCCATAGAACTTTCATCGATGGCACAGTTTTATTGCGAAGTCTCTTGACTTCTTTATCAAGTATTTGAATTGGCTCTTCATCGTACGATAGATCACGATTAAGTTCCACCTCATCAGGTTCTAAAACATGTGATGGATCCAATAGATATTTCCTCAAAATCGATACATGCAAGATGTTGTGGATTCTATTGAATTCAATAGGGAGTGCTAGCTTGTAAGCAACTGGACCGATCTTTTCTAAGACTTCGAAGGGTCCGATGAATCGAGGGCTTTGTTTACCCTTCTTCCCAAATCTGAAGATTTTCCTCCAAGGAGATACCTTCAAGAATACGTAATCTCCCACTTGATATTCAATACTTCTTCTCTTGAGGTTGGCATAAGCCTTTTGCCTATCAAAGGCCTCTTTCAGTCTACTATGGATCACCCAAACTTGATTTTCGGTTCCACAAAGCAATTCAAGTCCTAAGACCTTATTTTCCCCCAATTCAAACCAGCATAGGGGAGTTCTACATCTCCTGCCATACAATTCTTCGAATGGGGCCATTTTGATAGAAGCTTGATGGTTGTTGTTGTAGGCAAACTAGGCTAATGGTAGAGATTTCTCCCAGTCTTTACCCAAGTCGATAATGTAAGCTCGAAGCATGTCTTCAAGCACTTGGATTACCCTTTCAGATTGTCCATCGGTTTATGGATGGAAGGTAGTGCTAAGGTTTAGCTTGGTTCCCATAGCTTCTTGAAGTGCCCTCCATAATTGAGAAGTAAAACGAGAGTCCCGATCTGATATGATAGATCTAGGAACACCGTGAAGTCTGATCACTTCTTTCAAGTACATTTTGGCTAGCTGTTTGAGGCTCATGTTCATTCGAACAGGTAAGAAGTGAGTCGATTTGGTGAACCTATCAACGATCACCCAAATAGCATCATTTTCCTCAGCAATAAAGGCAATCCCAATATGAAGTCCATTGTTTCGATGGGTTGTAGGAGTCCAGTAGGTAGTTGGTGTTCGACCTTCACCTTCTGGCAAGTGAGGCACTTCGATACGAAGTCAACAATATCGGCCTTCAATCTCGACCACCAATAGACTTCCTTTATAAGTCCTTATACATCTTGATCACTCCCGGATGTATTGAAAAAGGACTACTATGTGCTTCTTTAAGCATTTCTCTCTTAAGGATTGGTTTTGGAGCATCTTCAGGTTTAGGTATTGTTCCTCCAATGATCGTAGTACCAAGTAATTCTTGGCGAGCTCTAATATGATTAGATTTATAAGTAAGCATTTCTTGTAAAATAAGAGCAACACTAAATCCCTCTAGAGCCCAAACCTCTATTTCTCCTACCCGCTGTCCCCCTTGCTTAGATCTTCCTCTAAGTGGTTGTTGTGTAACAAGTGCATAATGTCCACTAGAATGCCCATGTATTTTATCATCAACTTGATGAATTAATTTCAAGATATAAGGTTTTCCTATTATAACAGGTTGTTCAAAAGGGTCCCTCATTCTTCCATCAAATATTCTACTTTTTCCTTGATATTCGGGCTCAAATACCCATGGATTTTTTGTTTGCTTACCTGCTAACCCTAGCGAGCATTCAAATATCTGTCCTACATTCATTCGTGAAGGTACTCTTAATGGGTTGAAGACCATATCAATAGGTCTTCCATCTTGCAAATAAGGCATATCATGTGTAGGTAAAATTTTTGAAATGATCCCTTTATTTCCATGTCTTCCATCTACTTTATTGCCTACTTTGATTTCGCATTTCTGTGAAATATATACACGAATTGTTTTCGGATTGAACCCCGGGTACACAAACCCGATTCTTGAAGTAGAGCACACCATTTGATTAAAGTAAGAATTCAGTGCTCGGTTTTGGAATCAATCTCTTTCAATATTTTCTGAAGTTTGGGATCATTTTGTTGAAGCTCTTTGATCCTTGAATTCAAGTCGGATTGAACTTGAAGTTTTGCCACATATCTCTGGTTCTTTAGGAGCTTAAAATGGGCATTGAAAGTAGTTGAATATACAATTAAAGGATTTCGATTAGTGGATTTCATATCATCCATTCGAATAGAGGGATAAACAATGTTGGAAATTCGTATTTGATCTTACCAATTGAATGTTTGTGACTGAGCGCATCAGCCACAACATTTGCCTTGCCCGAGTGGTAATCAATGATTAGGTCATAGTCTTTTAGTAGTTCCACCCATTTTCGTTGTTGAAGATTTAACTCCTTCTAAGTTAGGATGTATTTCAAACTCTGATGATCTGTAAATAATCGACATTTCTCTTCATATAGGTAATGTCTCCAGATCTTTAAAGCAAACACGACCGCAGCTAGTTCTAAGTCATGCGTAGGATAGTTCAATTCATGTGGCTTGAGTTGCCGAGAAGCATAGGCAATGGCCTTGTTGTCTTGCATCAATACACACCCTAAACTGAGGCAGGAAACATCACTAAAGACTGTAAAGTTTTTCCTTGGTTCAAGTTGGATTAGAATAGGAGCTTGAGTTAGGACTTGCTTCAATTGATCGAAGCTCCTCTGCTGGTCCTCAGACCATTTAAATGGAGTATTCTTTCGAAGGAGTCGAGTCAATGGAGTAGCAAGAATCGAAAACCCTTTCACGAATCTTCGATAATACTCGGCTAAACTGAGAAAACTCCTAACCTTGCTAACATTTCTTGGAGGTCTCCATTCGATGACGGTTTGAATCTTCATAGGATTTACCTTTATCCCTTTGGCCGAGATAACATGGCCAAGGAAGGATACTTCTCAGAGCCAGAACTCACATTTGCTCAATTTGGCATATAGCCGATTCTCTCTCAGTGTTTGGAGTACAATTCGAAGGTGATTAGCATGTTCTTCCTTATCCTTCGAGTAGACGAGAGTGTCATCGATAAAGACAACCAAAAATTTGTCCAAATAGGGTTTAAACACTCCATTCATTAAGTCCATGAAATTCATTGGAGCATTGGTTAGCTTGAAGGGCATAACTACGAACTCGTAGTGACCATAACGAGTCCTGAAAGCCATTTTGGGTACATCCGAGTCTTGTATTCTCATCTGATAATACCCCGATCGCAAATCGATCTTGTAGAAGACTTTGGCATCCTTGAATTGATCGAAGAAGTCCTCTATCCTTGGCAATGGATACTTGTTCTTGATAGTGAGCCAGTTTAGCTGAAGATAATCGATACATAGCCTCATCGACCCGTCCTTCTTCTTAACGAACAATACGGGTGCTCCCCAGGATGAAGAGCTGGGTTGGATGAAGCCCTTGTCTTGAAGCTCTTGCAATTGTTGCTTAAGCTCTTTGAGTTTAATAGGGGCCATTCGATATGGAGCGATAGACACTGGATCACTCCCGGGATGAACTTCAATCTTGAATTTGACTTCCCAAATAAGGGCAATCCCGGTAATTCCTTAGGAAAAACATCAGGGAAGTCAGAAACAACAGGGAATGAATTCGCACCGAATTCAATTTCATCACTTTTAATCATGGTAGCAAAAATACTGACAGGTTGCTTATTGATCAAGGTAATCGACTTTTCTCTTAAAGCACAGAGAAACAATTTTCTCTTTCGGCAATCTACCCAGGCTTGATGCCTCCCTAACCAATCTAATCCCAAAATGAGATCAAACTCAACAAAAGGCAATAACAATAGGTTGGCTAGGAAAGGGATGCCCTGAATAAATAAAAGGCAATCCTTACATATTTGGTTCACTATTACATTGTCTCCTAAAGGATTGGTAGCAATTAAGCTACAACTAACATATTTAGGCTTCAATTTAAGCTTTTCAATTAAAGGAGATCTTATGAATGAATGGGTTGATCACATATCAAATAAAGCATAAATAGGATAAGTATCGAGGTAGATTGTACCTGCTATTACATTAGTAGACTCCTCGTCTTCTCGCCCCCGGATGTAATAGACTCGAGCAGGTGCCTGGGACTCTTGATATGTAGCATTAGACCATTGGCCTTTGCTCTTTACATAGTTTCCCGAGTTAGCTTGCTTCAAACCCTTTCCCCTGGGTGAAAGAGCTTGATTCGACTTGTAAGAAACATGCGAAGGCAACTTATTCAGATTTTGGGGGAAATCTTTGGCATAGTGCGTCGTGTCTCCGCACAAGTAACAAGCATTAGTAAGATTTCTACAAACTCTGGTATGGTTCTTTTGACAAGTCTTACAAGCAGAGTTTTGGGTCTCCCTCCCGGTATTTTTGATACTATCCAAGGACACCATAGGTGTTGAGGCTCTGGACATAGCTTGTGGCTTGGGTATATAGGTACCCTTAGAGAAATTTCCCTGATTGAAAGAATTTCCTCCTTGGTGCTTTTGTTTCTTATTGCGCCTATGAGACTTATGACCATCCCTTAATCTTTTGTTATCTCGGGACTGATTCTCCGATCGTTTTGCCGTAGTCTTCTTCTTGGCTTCGGTAGCTATGACTCGGTTGACCAGTTCTTGGAAGTCGGTAATCCCCAAAGCAATGAACATGGGGCCTAACTCATCATTGAGTCTATCTATGAACATTCTACACTTCTCCTCTTCTTTCTTTATGAATTCTGAGCCGTTTTTGCAATATTTGTAGAACTCGCTAACATACTGCTCGATCAACTTTCCTCCTTGCTTCAGGTACAAGAATTTCTTTTTGCGGTCAGCAAGATATTGATCACTAATATACTTCTTTTTGAATTCTTTGAGAAAGAATTCTCAGGTGACAGCTTCTTCAGGTGCTGCCAAGGTAGTAGTCTCCCACCAATTCAATGCTTGTAATATCCCAAATCCTAGCTTAAAAGTATATCTTAACCTGCTCAATAGTTTTTGAAATCTATTTGCTATCTTTTAGACCAAATTGGTGAAATTAAAACCAAATTGAATTGAAATTAAAACTAGAAGGCTTAAATGGAAGGATGGAAATGTGAACGTGCAAAGCTCTAGAGTTTGCATGTAAATTGAATTAATGTTGGAGGCGTAGACACATGTTCTCATTTGATGAAAACATGTGCCTTGTGAGAGATGACTCAGGGCAAACTAGAAGGGAAAGATGAACAAAATTATGTCATCTTCTTCATCCCCCATAGTCGAATGTTTGAGAGAGAAAGAAGGAGAAAAAGCTTCTTAGATTATCTTCAATTCATGTTTCTTGTTGAGTTTGATCAAATTAGCTTAGTTGAAGGTAAAATGCTTGATTCCTCACTTCAATTACATGCTTAAATCTTGAATTAGTGATATTCTTGTTGCCTAATTTGAATAGGATGATTGTTATTCATGTTAGAATGATGTTAGCTTCTAATGATCCTTGAAATTGTTAGTGTTAGTAGTCAAATTGCTAAAGAGATGTGTATGGGTTGCTGGAAATTGAGAATAGGGATCATGGTTGAAACTAGTTTCGATTAGGGACGATTTTGCTAGATGAAAATGTGTAAACATGCTTAATTGTATATGCTGCCCTAATTTGATCACATTGATAGGTGAATTGGACTGTCTCAAGCATAGCAAGGACAAGTCCATTTCAAGTCTCTAAGTCAAGTGAATCCTAGTTCATTTTGCAAGGTTTCAAGAATTTCCAGCATACTCACATTCAAGCATCAACAAGAATCAAACAAGGATTATACTAATCCTTTTCGAACAGTCACAATACAAGGTAGGTGTTCAAGCAATTATTTTATGTTACAATTTCACTAGCTATCATGTATCAACCATAATTCAATCACCAAGTTTCCATTTAGTCCATTCTTCCCTTAAATTGGTTTACCAAATATGGATTAAGTTCATTTCATACTATCATTTATCAGGCAAGAATTTAGACGTGGATTGTTGGTTAAAACACTAGTCCCAACCCTAAATAAGACTACACTCACAAAACTCTAAGCTTAATCTATCGATCTTTGATGACAATCCCCTTTGCTTTTCCTTTGACTTGATCAATCTTATCTTCTTCAAACAAGTCTTCTACTCCTTGTTCTAACCATCCAATCATACAAGATTATAGAAACAACACATTAGTGTCCCTTACATCAATCAACTTATACAATCAGGCACACTTACAATACAAGCATTAAACTGTTTTTCAGCTTCTGCCAGTTTGCATACCCTTCACTAATCTGCTTATATCTTTTAATCTATACATCAAAATATCAATTGGTTTACACCGTTGGAAAGCTAATTCAATTATCTATTCAAACATATATTGCTCATATTTTTAGCTTTTCTAGATCAATACAGTTTTTTAGTTAAAGACAGGTCAAATTTCCAGTATTGAATTTGCCAGTTTACAATTAGGTTCACTTTATTGAGCTAAATTCTATGAACCTTACAAGTTCAAATCAATCCTTTTTACCTTAGTTTCCCCATGTTTTTCTCTTGTTTTTACATGCTGAGATTAACCCCTAAACAGTCCATTTTAGTTCTTAATTTATCCATTATTCCAGATTGGTCCTTAGTTCACTAATCTGCCAACTAGTCACTTTAAAGCTATTTTTTTCTTATTGATCAAGCCATACAACTTATTAAACACTCAATTTAAGTTCTCCCCTGTTTTTAGCTAACTTTACCAGCCCTTATTTATATCCAATTTAATCCTAAACTTCCTAATTCATCTGAAACATTCCCTAATCAACCTTATAGCAACAAATGTGACTATTTTCCTTATCAGTTCAAGTTCTTCAATCCAATTATCAATCTAACTTGATCAAGGTCTCAATCATAGATTTTTATACAATTCTATTAGGTGATTTCATGTTAGCATCTCCTCCTATTTATTTAACACATCAATTATCTCAATTTGCCTACTAGATCAATTCGGCTAGCATGCTATACACATCAATTCTATGTTTGTACATTTCAACATGTTATCCATGGTTCATTCTTTCAATTCACTTAACTATAACATCAATTCAAGTACCAATCAAGCTTATACAGTAGCTAATTTTATCCATAAGCATCAAACAACACAATTCAATCCATCTTATCATATATTCGAATGAATCAATGGCAAGAGTGAACTTACTTTGCCTTCTAGCTCAATTTTCATGGATAATCCTACTCATGCAAGCTTTAATTCCTAGCATCAATAGTGTTTTCTTCAAATTCTCTCACCCTCTCTATTTTCTCTTCCATTCGATAACGAGGAAGAAATATTGAAGAAGAAGATGACACAAGTTAATGGATTTAGGAATTGCCTAAATTACCCTTAAAGTAATCACCAATCAAGGCATAAACAAGGGCATTTGGGGAATATAGGCTTTTTTGCATGCAATCTCTCAATTCCTATTTTAATTCGGTTTGATCACTCTAAAATTGAACACTAATTCTTTCGATCTTTCAATTAAGTCCTTAACTATCCTAATTAGCTTAATTACAAGTTCAATTTAGCTATCAATTTAGGTAATTAGTTTCAATACTACTAGGCTAGGATTTAGGGCACTACAATTCTCCCCTCCTCAAAAGGAAAATTCACCCTCGAATTTTTACCTGAATTGAATAAATGAGGATATTGCTTTCTCATTGTATCCTCGGGTTCCCAAGTTGCTTCCTCCATATTATGGTTTCTCCATAAGACTTTTACCAAAGGAACGTTCTTGTTTCGAAGTCTCTTGATTTCCTTATCAAGGATCTGGATTGGCTCTTCTTCGTAGGATAGATCGGGATTCAATTCTACTTCTTCAGGCTCTAGAATATGAGATGGATCAGATCGATACTTTTTGAGCATTGAGACATGGAGGACATTGTGGATCTTATCGAATTCACTAGGGAGTGCTAATCGATAAGCCACGTGACCAATTCTTTCAACAACTTCGAATGGTCCAATGAACCGAGGGTTGAGCTTTCCCGTTTTGCCAAATCTGAAGACCTTCTTCCAAGGAGAGACTTTGAGGAAGACCTTGTCTCCAATACTGTATTGAATGTCCCTTCGTTTCAAGTCTGTATAGGATTTTTGCCTATCAAAGGCTTGCTTCAATCGATCGTGGATAATTCAAACTTGTTCTCCTGTTTCTCTGAGTAATTGAGGTCCTAACACCTTGTTTTGTCCAAGTTCGGACCAGCATAGGGGATTTCTACATTTCCTTCCATACACTCCAAGAAAGAATGATGTTGTGTGGGTGATTGTTGATAGATTCACAAAGTCTACTCATTTCATCCCTGTTCAAATGAACATGAGCTTGGAAACCTTAGCTGAGCTATACATCCGTGAAGTGATTCGATTACGTGGTGTACCTACAACTATAATCTTTGATCGAGACCCTAGTTTTGCTTCCCGATTCTGGAATTTCTTACAAAAGGCTCTAGGAGCTAAAGTGCACCTTAGTACAACCTATAACATCCCAAATCCTAGCTTAGAAGTATTGGAACCAAATTGCACAAATTGATAGCTTAATTGAATTTAAAATTAAGCTAAATTGAATAGTCAAGGGTCTAATTGAAAGAATGAATGAATTAAGTGACCAATTTAAAAGTTACTACATTTAATTAA
Source organism: Hibiscus mutabilis (assembly GCA_019671005.1). Classification (NCBI taxonomy): domain Eukaryota; kingdom Viridiplantae; phylum Streptophyta; class Magnoliopsida; order Malvales; family Malvaceae; genus Hibiscus; species Hibiscus mutabilis. Next base: position 23,602,948 of record CM033730.1, read on the forward strand.
AGGATAAAGAAGGGGAATGCATGCTAAATTCCTTGTTTCCCCTAATGCCCTTGATTAAGTTAATATTAAGGATTAAGTAAGTGGCATTTTAGACAATGCACAAATCCAATAACATGGATTTGTTGTTGTCATCTTCTCCATTATCCCTTGTTTGGCCGAAATAGAGAGAGGAAAATTGAGAGAAAGAGAGCTTGAAAATCAGCCATTGAAGAGGAAAATTAAGCTTGCATGTGTAGTGATTTTTCATTGGAATTAAGCTAGAAGCAAAGTAAATAAGATTCTACTTGTGTTCAATTGATTAGGCAAATATATTTGTAGAATTGGACTGTTTTGATGATTATGGATGGAATTAGATATTGAATATATTGTTAGATGATTAAATGGTTGTTGAATCATACAAATTTGAAGAATGAACACTAGGTTCAATGCTGGAAATTATGTGTTCATGCTAGTATAATAAACTAGGTTGTTGGAAAATTGAATTGTGATATTGAAGTGGGAATTGAATGAATGGAACTTAAAATTGAGCTATAGAATTAATGAATTGATTATGATCATGAATAGGTTATGTAAAGAAGGTGTTAAAAAATTGAATTGTTAGCAAACAATGCTGGAAATGGAAGATAAAAGCATGAACATAGTTATGTAACATAGAAACTGTTTTGCGGAATTGAAATTGAGTAAACATGCAAGATTAGGCATTGTAACCAACTTGCCCTATTTTGGAAGCCTTGTATAATGAATTAAAATGGACTCAAAATGTTTAGGATGTTATATGAAATGAATTATAGGACCAAAATATTGGTTAAAATGAATTAAAGGCATTAAAATGTAATTAGATGCAATCTGCCCAGAATTGCTCTGTTCTAGGCAGTCACTTTGAAAATTCACCAAATATTTTATAGATTGAATTGAGGGCTGACATTTTAATGACATGATCCTTAGAATGTCTATTTTCATTAGGTGAAAACAGAACTGAAAACTGGGTCCTATGCTTGAATCTGTAAATAGGAATTGCTGGACAGTGCAAACTGTCCAGGCAGTGTAAATGCCCTGTCTTTGAACAATAAACTGTATTAATTGGCTAAGAAAGAAAATTCAAGTCCTACATGTTCTTATAGGAAATTTTTTTAGCTTTCCAAAGGTGTATAGCAATCGAAATTCTGACATACGGATTAAAAGATATGGCCATTTAAAGGGACAGTGTGCAAACTGCCAGGCAGCAGTGACCTGGGCAGTTTGGGACTGTTTTTGCACCTAAATGAAAACTGTTTCCAAAACAGTTTTGGGACATTGTAACCTGTCCAATTATGCTTTTAAAATGAAGTAATAACAATGTGGAGATGAATTAGTAACAAATGCTTAAAAGGAAACATAAAAATAGTAGCTAAATGTTAGGTATAATGTGATAACATTGCTACTATGATTGTATGATATATTGTGCTTGTTTTGATGGAATGTGTATCTGTTACGCTTGCTAGACCAAGGACAGCAAGTTGGGGAATAGGAGGATAGGAGTGGACATCCTAAAGCTAGAGGCAAAAGGATTTGGATTCAAGACACTTGAATTGCTAGGAGTATTGTGAGTGTAACTATCCTTAAGGTTGGGACTTAGGTCCTAACCAACCTTGTTATTGCCTAAATGAAATGTCAATGCCATGTAACATGACTTAAAGTATATTTGGCTAATTAAGGGAAGAATGAAATGTATAACAACTTGATTGATGCCATGATCTTTGTGTTTACTTTGGTGTTAAGCAAATGTAATGAAATGCATGTCATGTTGCATTGCTTATGCCTAAGGTATGAAATGGCATGCTTGCTTGGAGAATAAGTTATGCACAATGCATACATATGCATGTGTTTGTGAATGCTATACATGGCTGATTGAAATGAATTGAACAAGGATACTACTTTGTATTCATGCAATTCGAATGGCATGGATAGTTTTGTATTGGGAGTTAAGACTCTATAAGCCTAAGGGCTTGACCTTTGAATGGCATATTGTTGAATTGAATAAAGAATTGTACAAAGCTTAAATGAAATGGATAATCAACAACCTTGGTAGCTAGTTTGATAGATAGGAGGGCATGCCTTAGAATCTTGAGATCATATTGGCACTACGGTGCATATTGGCACTGCAGTGCATATTGGTACGACGGTACATATTGGCACGACGGTGCATATTGGCACTTCGGTGCTTATTGGCACTTCGGTGCATATTGGCACTACGATGCATGTTGGCACTTCGGTGCATATTGTTAAGATTTGATTATCTAGTAAGCTACTTACCAAGGATGTTGTAAGATGACTTAATAATTCAAATGAACAATGCTTGTATTGTAAGATACTTGAATGAACTTTCTTTCTTTGAAAGATGACACACGAACGGTTGCAAAACTTGTTACTTATCATGAAAGAAATGTATGGATGATGGCTTTATGTATAAATGTCTAATTGGTAATTGAAACATTGGTTGCTTGTCACTTAAGATAGATGTTCGAATGGTACATGAGTTTCATCATGATGGATGGTGCTATGTTGATTGTGTAAAATGTGAAGCTTGCTTATGTTCTCCTATGAAATTCAAATAGCAAGTGACTTGTATTGATGGTCTTGATTCCTTGAATTACATGTAAACTTAGACTTATATGCTCTGAAATTGACTAGATTTAGTGTTACCTCACTAAGTACATAACTTGTACTTACCACTCTACTCTTCATTCTTCCCATAACAGATTAAATATTACTTCAAGATGATATCTTGGGTTTGAAGCAACACTTGAAGCAAGCTTAAAAGTATGAATTCATACTCTTTGTATACTCCTAGTTTGGTGGAACTAGATTATGTAATAGGTAGCCTTGATAATGCATTTGAATATGTGTTTAAGACTAGTATGTGTATTGTTTTGATGGGCCTAACATGTAATCAATTTGGATGATTCAAACTATGTATATGACTTGGATGATATGTATACATAAGATGGTATGATGTTGAGCATAATATGATAGAATTGCAATGCTTGATGAACCTTGTATGAATCGAATGCTTAACTAGAATGGTATGATCATGCATTTGTTCTTATGGCTTTTGGAATGATTCGGCATTGCTTGGTTTGGGCTAAGGTATGTTTAGACATGAATTAACAATGTATCTAACTAAGTAAGCCATGAAATTGTATGATTGATTGTAAAGAATCAAATGAAATGTGATTAGGGATTTCATGTTGTTCGAATAGGTGTAAGAAAGTGTAATAAGATTGTAAAATGGATATTTTGTATTAATCATGTTAATTGGTTGAATAAGTAGTTTCTTGAGAAGCAAGTAAGCTAGTTAAGACATGCTTAGTGACCACTTAGTGTTATTTGAATATGGCAAATAGAATTGTAGTAAGATTGAAAGTTGAACCATGTAATAGTAACTTAAAGTGAAGTATGCCACACTTGTGTTTGTTGTTTGAATGATGTATGTAAGTTGATTAGAATGGTAATATGATATTAGTAACTTAGGTTATAAGTAAGAAATGGAACAAAATGGTACCTAAAATAGTATGCTATGTATGTTGGTTGTTGTTTACGTGGCTTGCTTGATTGTATTGTATGATTCGATAGGTTTAGTTTGAGGTTACTTGCACCGCAAGTCAAGTAATTCTGAAGTTACTTGTTCAACAAGTAACCTATCTATCGATTTGTTTTAGTTCTGGTAATGCTCCAGTACCAGGTTACGGCTAACCCAGGGATGGGGTGTTACGTTTATTGGTATCAAAGCTTTTTGGTTGATTCTATAAGCTCATTTGCATCATATAGGATATTGTGCCACCTAGGAGACTTGATATAAGCTTGTGTTTTTGCATAAATGTGTAAATCTGATAACTAAGACTCTTATTGTTCTGATTGAACTAGAATGTCAGAAACAAGATTGGGTCGGGATAATGAAAGTCTCGTAGGCTCCTCGAATGAATGAGATAATCTTTTGAGATTAAACCTAAAATCGTAAAGCAAAACCTTGTAGTTTCGAACCCAATAGGGGGAATTACATCCATTAACTTCCTTTGCAAGGAATGTTCTATAGTCATTCGAAACATACCCTTTCCTATTGATTTATATGTATAGCCAAATTGTGAGTTCGATCTAGTGTTAGGACTAGATTGGTTAAGTAAACATAAAGTCTAGATAGATTGTCAAAATAGGAGACTTTATCTTTGGGGTTTAGGGAAGGAATCAATCCTCCTAATCAATAGAAAACTGACCTCAATCTTTGCTGCCATGACTATGCAATATGAATTTGAATTTGGCCTAGATCTGCACCCTATGTAGCACCCTTGTTGTCCTTTAAGTAGAAGGACGAGACGATGAGGCTATGCATCGATTATTGTCAGCTAAAATGGCTTTCAAGACTCGTTATGGTCACAATGAGTTCCTAGTTATGCCCTTCCGGCTAACCAGTGCTCCAGTCCTGTTCGTGAAAAAGAAAGACGGGACTATGCGGCTTTGTATTGATTACCATCAGTTAAACAAGCTCACTATCAAGAATCGGTATCCCCTGCCTAGAATTGAAGATCTTTTCGATCAACTTAGGGATAATGCCATATTCTCTAAGATCGACCTTCGATAAGGGTACTATCAAATGAAAGTGGAAGAACAAGATGTACCCAAGACAACCTTTCGTACTCGATATGGCCACTTCAAATTCCTCGTAATGCTATTCAGGTTAACGAATGGTCCGGCTGCTTTTATGGATCTCATGAATCGGGTATTCAAGCCCTATCTCGATAAGTTCATGGTCGTATTCATTGATGACATTTTGTTGTACTCTCGGAATAAAGAAGAACATGTTGAACACCTCCGAATTCTCTTGCAAACACTCCGAGAACATCAATTGTATGCCAAGTTCTCCACATGTGAATTCTAGTTACCAGAAGTTTCTTTCCTCGGCCATGTTATCTTGGCTGAAGGAATCAAAGTCGATCTAAGAAAGATTCAGTCTATTGTAAATTGGAGACCTCCGAAGAATGTAAGCGAGGTCTGAAGCTTTCTCAGTTTAGCCGGGTATTACAAAAGATCTGTTATGGGCTTTTCCTCTATTGCCGCAAGTCTTACTAAGCATACTCACAAAGATACGCCTTTTGTTTGGTCGAAAAGCCAACAGCAAAGCTTCGATCAACTTAAGCAAGCTCTGACTCATGCCCCGGTACTCATCCAACCATAATCGGGCAAAAAATTCACTGTTTATAGTGATGCTTCTCATCTAGGACTCGGTTGTGTCCTGATGCAAGATGGGAAGGTAATTTCTTACGCTTCAAGGTAACTGAAGCCACAAGAGTCTAATTATCCAACACACGATCTGGAATTAGCAGTTATCGTGTTTGCTCTCAAGATATGGAGACACTATCTATACGTAGAGAAATGCAATCTATATACCGATCACAAAATTCTCAAATACCTCATAACACAGAAGGACTTGAATCTGAGACAAAGGAGATGGCTCGATTTACTTAAGGGCTATGATTTGGTTATCGACTACCATCCGGAGAAAGCAAACGTAGTTGCTGACGCCCTTAGTCACAGACCATACTCGAGTAACTCCTAAATCTAGAATTCTAATTAAATTCATTTGAATCATGCTTTCTATTGTTTTGCAAACAATGAATTTAGAGTTTCCTTAAGCTACAAGATACTATTTGAACAGTCCTTGAAATACAAGTAAACCATTCGAATAAGAATTGTATCTAAAATACTTGTAACCATTGAAATTGAGTCTTTCTTAGCTTGTAAGAAAGAATTCGAACAATGCCTTGTGATACAAGAAACTGTTCAAACAGTGCCTTACATTGCAAGAAATCTATTGAAAAATATTCTAATGACTTTGTTAAAGCTTTCATAGCTAATACGGCTATCAATGCTCATTTTTTACTATCCAAGGGCCGAAATTTTTTGTCTGAACTTCAAGTTCAGTCCAATTTCATCTCGAGAATTAAATAACTCCAACAAGTTGATCCAGATCTTCAGAAGATCATATCTAAGCTTACTTCTGAGTCTAGCTCTGAGTTCTCCCTAAAGTCAAATAGACTCCTATATTTCAAAGATAGAGTTTGTGTTCCTAACAATGAGGAACTAAGACGGGAAATGTTGCAAGAAGCACATCAAAGTTCTTTCTCGATCCACCTTATATCGGTTAAGATGTATAAAGACCTAAAGCCACTATACTGGTGGCCAGACATGAAATCTGCAATCACGGACTTCGTATCCAAGTGCTTAACATGTCAAAGAGTCAAAACCAAGCATCAAGTCCCTACTGGATTGCTTCAACCTATTGAACTTCCCTAGTGGAAGTGGGATCAGATTACAATGGATTTTGTTACTGGTCTTCCTTCTACTCCAAGAAAGAATGATGATGTATGGGTGATTGTTGATAGATTCATTAAATCTACTCACTTTATCCTTGTTCCTATGAACATGAGCTTGGAAACCCTTGCCGAGTTGAACATTCGTGAAGTGATTTGGTTACACAGTGTACCTATAGTAATTATCTCCGATCGTGACCCTTGATTCACTTCTTGATTTTGGAATTCTCTACAGAAAGCTCTAGGAGCTAAGGTACATCTTAGTACGGCCTTTCATCCTTAATCGGATGCCCAATCTGAGACAATTATTCAAGTGTTAGAAGATATGATATGGGCTTGTGTCATTGACTTCGGGAAGAATTGGGAGAAATCCCTACCTGTTGTAGAGTTTGCCTACAACAATAGCTATCAATCTTCTATTCAAATTGCACCATTTGAAGCTCTATATGGTAGAAGATGTAGAACTCCCTTATGCTGGTCTGAATTGGGAGAAAACAAAGTATTAGGACCTCAATTGCTTCGGGAAATCGAAGAACAAATCAAGATCATTCATGATCGATTAAAGGCAGCTTCCGATAGACAAAAGCGTATAGTAATTTGAAAAGAAGAGATATCTAGTATGCTATTGGAGACAAAGTCTTCCAAAAAGTCTCACCTTAGAAGAAAGTGCTCAAATTTGGAAGAAAAGGGAAGCTCAGTCCCTGATACATCAAACCATTTGAAGTTATTGAAAGAATTGGTCCAGTGGCCTATCGATTAGCTCTTCCTAGAGAATTCGATAGAATACATAATGTCTTCCATGTTTCAATGCTCAGAATGTATCGATCTGATCCTTCACACATTCTTGAGCCCGAAGAAGTAGAATTGAATCCTGATTTTTCCTACGAAGAAGAACCTATTCAGATTATTGACCGAGAAGTAAGGATGCTACGGAACAAGATTGTTCCCTTGTTAAGATCTTATGGAGAAATCATAAGGTGGAAGAAGCTACCTAGGAATCTGAAGATGTCATGAGGAAGCAATATCCTCACCTATTCAATTCATGTAAATTCGAGGACAAATTTAATTTAAGGGGAGAGAATTGTAACATCCCAAATCCTAGCTTTGAAGTATTGGAACCAAATTACACAAATTGATAGCTTAATTGAATTTAGAATTAAGCTAAATTGAATAGTCAAGGGTCTAATTGAATGAATTAAGTGACCAATTTAAAAGTGACTACATTGAATTAAAGGAGAAAGAAGGGGAATGCATGCTAAATTCCTTGTTTCCTCTAATGCCCTTGATTAAGTTAATATTAAAGATTAAGTAAGGGCATTTTAGACAATACACAAATCCAATAACATGGATTTGTTATTGTCATCTTCCCCATTATCCCTTGTTTGGCCGAAATAGAGAGAGGAAAATTGAGAGAAAGAGAGCTTGAAAATCAGCCATTGAAGAGGAAAATTAAGCTTGCATGTGTAGTGATTTTTCATTGGAATTAAGCTAGAAGCAAAGTAAGATTCTACTTGTGTTCAATTGATTAGGCAAATATATTTGTGGAATTGGATTGTTTTGATGATTATATATGGAATTAGATATTGAATATGATGTTAGATGATTGAATGGCTGTTGAATCATACAAATTTGAAGAATGAACACTAGGTTCAATGTTGGAAATTATGTGTTTATGCTAGTGTAATAAACTAGGATGCTGGAAAATTGAATTGTGATATTGAAGTGGGAATTGAATGAATAGAACTTAAAATAGAGCTATAGAATTAATGAATTGATTATGATCATGAATAGGTTTCGTAAAGAAGGTGTTAAAAAAACTGAATTGTTAGCAAACAATGCTGGAAATGGAAGATGAAAGCATGAACATAGTTATGTAACATAGAAACTGTTTTGTGGAATTGAAATTGAGTAAACATGCAAGATTAGGAATTGTAACCAACTTGCCCTATTTTGAAATCCTTGTATAATGAATTAACATGGACTCAACATGTTTAGGATGTTATATGAAATGAATTATAGGACCAAAACAATGGTTAAAATGAATTAAAGGCATTAAAATGAAATTAGATGCAATCTGCCCAGAATTGCTATGTTCTGGGCAGTAATTTTGAAAATTCACCAAATATTTTATAGATTGAATTCAGGGTTGAAATTTTAATGAAGTGATCCTTAGAATGTCTATTTTCATTAGGAGAAAATAGAACTGAAAACTGGGTCTTATGCTGGAAACTGTAAATAGGAATTGATGGACAGTGCAAATTGTCCAGGCAGTGTAAATGCCCTGTCTTTGAACAATAAAATGTATTAATTGGCTAACAAATAAAATGCAAGTCCTACACGGTCTTATAGGAAATTTTGTTAGCTTAACAACAGTTTATAGCAATCAAAATTCTGACTTACAGATTAAAAGATATGGCCATTTAAAGGGACAGTGTGCAAATTGCCAGGCAGCAGTGTCCTGGGCAGTTTGGGACTGTTTTGCACCTAAATGCAAACTGTTTCCGAAACAGTTTTGGGATATTGTAGCCTGTCCAATTATGCTTTAAAATGAAGTAATAACAATGTGGAGATGAATTAGTAAGAAATGCTTAAAAGGAAGCTTAAAACAGTAGCTAAATGTTAGGTATAATATGATAACATTGCTACTATGATTGTATGATATATTGTGCTTGTTTTGATGGAATGTGTATGTGTTACGCTTGCTAGACCAAGGACAGCAAGTTGGGGAATAAGAGGATAGGAGTGGACATCCCAAAGCTAGAGGCAAAAGGATTTGGATTCAAGACACTTGAATTTCTAGGAGTATTGTGAGTGTAACTATCCTTAAGGTTGGGACTTAGGTCCTAACCAACCTTGTTATTGCCTAAATGAAATGTCAATGCCATGTAACATGACTTAAAGTATATTTGGCTAATTAAGGTAAGAATGAAATGTATAACAACTTGATTGATGCCATGATCTTTGTGTTTACTTTGGTGTTAAGCAAATGTAATGAAATGTATGTCATATTGCATTGCTTATGCCTAAGGTATGAAATGGCATGCTTGCTTGGAGAATAAGGTACGCACAATGCATACATATGCATGCGTTTGTGAATGTTATACATGGCTGATTGAAATGAATTGAACAATGATACTACTTTGTATTCATGCTATTCAAATGGCATGGATAATTTTGTATTGGGAGTTAAGACTCCATAAGCCTAAGGGCTTGGCCTTTGAATGGCATATTGTTGAATTGAATAAATAATTGTAAAAAGCTTAAATGAAATGGATAATCAACAACCTTGGTAGCTAGTTTGATAGATAGGAGGGCATGCCTTAGAATCTTGAGATCATATTGGTACGACGGTACATATTGGCACGACGGTGCATATTGGCATTTTGGTGCATATTGGCATTTCGGTGCATATTGGCACTACGGTGCATATTGTTAAGATTTGATTATCTAGTAAGCTACATACCAAGGATGTTGTTAGATGACTTAATAATTCAAATGAACATTGCTTGTACTATAAGATACTTGAAACAACTTTCTTGCTTTGAAAGATGACACATGAATGGTTGCAAAACTTGTTACTTATAATGAAAGAAATGTATGGATGATGGATTTATGTATAAATACCTAATTGGTAATTGAAACGTTGGTTGCTTGTCACTTAAGATAGATGTTCAAATGGTACATGAGTTTCATGATGGATGTTGCTATGTTGATTGTGTAAAATGTAAAGCTTGCTTATGTTCTCTATGCAAATTGAATAGCAAGTGACTTGTATTGATGGTCTTGATTCCTTGAATTACATGTAAACTTAGACTTATATGCTCTAAAATTGACTAGATTTAGTGTTACCTCACTAAGTACATAACTTGTACTTACCACTCCACTCTTCATTCTTCCCATAATAAATTAAAGATTACTTCAAGAGGATATCTTAGGTTTGAAGAAACACTTGAAGCAAGCCTAAAAGTATGAATTCATACTCTTTTTATACTCCTAGTTTGGTGGCACTAGATTATGTAATAGGTAGCCTTGATCGTGCATTTGAATATGTGTTTAAGACAAGTATGTTTATTATTTTGATAGGACTAACATGTAATCAATTTGGATGATTCAAACTATGTATATGACTTGGTTGATATGTATATATAAGATGGTAGGATGCTGCGCATAATATGATAGAATTGCAATGCTTGATGAACCTTGTATGAATCGAATGCTTAACTAGAATGGTATGATCATGCATTTGTTCTTATGGCTTTTGGAATGATTCGACATTGCTTTGTTTGGGCTAAGGTATGTTTAGACATGCATTAACAATGTATCTAACTAAGTAAGCCATGAAATTGTATGATTGATTGTAAAGAATCAAAATTTTGACTTACAGATTAAAACATATGGCCATTTAAACGGACAGTGTGTAAATTGCCAGGCAGCAGTGTCCTGGGCAGTTTGGGACTGTTTTGCACCTAAATGCAAGCTGTTTTCGAAACAGTTTTGGGATATTGTAGCATGTCCAATTATGCTTTAAAATGAAGTAATAACAATTTGGAGATGAATTAGTAAGAAATGCTTAAAAGGAAGCTTAAAAAAGTAGCTAAATGTTAGGTATAATATGATAACATTGCTACTATGATTGTATGATATATTATGCTTGTTTTGATGGGATGTGTATGTGTTACGCTTGCTAGACCAAGGACAACAAGTTGGGGAATAAGAGGATAGGAGTGGACATTCCAAAGCTAGAGGCAAAAGGATTTGGATTCAAGACACTTGAATTGCTAGGAGTATTGTGAGTGTAACTATCCTTAAGGTTAGGACTTAGGTCTTAACCAACCTTGTTATTGCCTAAATGAAATGTCAATGCCATGTAACATGACTTAAAGTATATTTGGCTAATTAAGTGAAAATGAAATGTATAACAACTTGATTGATGCCATGATCTTTGTGTTTACTTTGGTTATAAACAAATGTAATGAAATGTATGTCATATTGCATTGCTTATGCCTAAGGTATGAAATGGCATGCTTGCTTGGAGAATAAGGTACGCACAATGCATACATATGCATATGTTTGTGAATGTTATACATGGTTGATTGAAATGAATTGAACAATGATACTACTTTGTATTCATGCTATTCAAATGGCATGGATAGTTTTGTATTGGGAGTTAAGACTCCATAAGCCTAAGGACTTGTCCTTTGAATGGCATATTGTTGAATTGAATAAAGAATTGTACAAAGCTTAAATGAAATGGATAATCAACAACCTTGGTAGCTAGTTTGATAGATAGGAGGGCATGCCTTATAATCTTGAGATCATATTAGCACTATGGTGCATATTGGTACGACGGCACATATTGGCACGACGGTGCATATTGGCACTTTGGTGCATATTGGTATTTCGGTACATATTGGCACTATGGTGCATATTGTTAAGATTTGATTATCTAGTAAGCTATTTACCAAGGATGTTGTTAGATGACTTAATAATTCAAATGAACGTTGCTTGTACTATAAGATAGTTCAAACAACTTTCTTGCTTTGAAAGATGACACATGAATGGTTGCAAAACTTGTTACTTATAATGAAAGAAATGTATGGATGATGGATTTATGTATAAATACCTAATTGGTAATTGAAACGTTGGTTGCTTGTCACTTAAGATAGATGTTCGAATGGTACATGAGTTTCATGATGGATGTTGCTATGTTGATTGTGTAAAATGTTAAGCTTGCTTATGTTCTCTATGCAATTTGAATAGCAAGTGACTTGTATTGATGGTCTTGATTCCTTGAATTACATGTAAACTTAGACTTATATGCTCTAAAATTGACTAGATTTAGTGTTACCTCACTAAGTACATAACTTGTACTTACCACTCTACTCTTCATTCTTCCCATAATAAATTAAAGATTACTTCAAGAGGATATATTAGGTTTGAAGAAACACTTGAAGCAAGCTTAAAAGTATGAATTCATACTCTTTTTATACTCCTAGTTTGGTGGCACTAGATTATGTAATAGGTAGCCTTGATCGTGCATTTGAATATGTGTTTAAGACAAGTATGTGTATTATTTTGATGGGCCTAACATGTAATTAATTTGGATGATTCAAACTATGTATATGACTTGGTTGATATGTATATATAAGATGGTATGATGCTCCGCATAATATGATAGAATTGCAATGCTTGATGAACCTTGTATGAATCGAATGCTTAACTAGAATGGTATGATCATGCATTTGTTCTTATGGCTTTTGGAATGATTCGACATTGCTTAGTTTGGGCTAAGGTATGTTTAGACATGCATTAACAATGTATCTAACTAAGTAAGCCATGAAATTGTATGATTGATTGTAAAGAATCAAATGAAATGTGATTAGGGATTTCATGTTGTTCGAATAGGTGTAAGAAAGTGTAATAAGATTGTAAAATGGATGCTTTGTATTAATCATGTTAATTGGTTGAAAAGTAGTTTCTTGAGATGCAAGTTTGGGCTATTAAGACATGTCCAATTAGTGACCAAATTAGTGTTATTTGAATATGGCAATTAGAATTAGTAAGAAATTGAAAGTTGAACCATGTTAATAGTAAAATTTAAGTATAATATGATAACATTGCTACTTGTTGTTTTATGCTTGTTTTGATGGGATGTGTATGGAAGTTGATTAGAATGGTAATATGATAATAGTAACTTAGGTTATAAGTAAGAAATGGAACAAAATGGTACCTAAAATAGTATGCTATGTATGTTGGTTGTTGTTTATATTAGGCTTGGTCTTAACCAACCTTGTTATTGTAAATGATTCAATGCCAGGTTTAGTTTGAAAGTTACTTGCACCGCAAGTCAAGAATAAATGTATAACAACTTGTTTGACAACCTATCTATCGCTGTGTTTTTTTTGTTCTAGTAACACTCCGAAATGTATGTCATATTGCATAACCCGGGGATAAGGTATGTTATGGCAACCTTTCATCCTCAATCGATGGATAATCGGAAAGAATCATCCAAGTGTTTGAAGACATGCTATACATGGCTGATTTAAAGACTTGAAAATGAACTACTTTGAGAAATATCAAATGGCCCTAATAGTGTTTGCTTACAACAATAGCTACGGACATCTATCCGATGGCTCCTTGTACAAAGCTTAAATAGAAGGAAATGTAGAACTCCCTCGTGCTAGTCTGAACTGGGAGAAAACAAAGTATTGGGACCTCAATTGCTCAGAGAAATCGAAGAACAAGTGAAGATCATTCACAATCGATTAAAAGCGGCCTTTTTTAGGCAAAAAAGCATATGCTGACTTGAAAATGAGAGACATCCAATACAATGTTGGAGACAAAGTCTTCCTCAAAGTCTCCCCTTGGAAGAAAGTCTTTCGATTTGGAAGAATAGGGAAGCTTAGTTCCCGATTCATTGGTCCGTTTGAAATCATTGAAAGGATAGGGCCAGTGGCCTATCAATTGGCTTTTCCCAGTGAATTTGACAAGATTTCTAATGTCTTTCACGTGCTCCGAAGGTATAGATCTGATCCATCACACGTATTAGAGCCTGAAGAGGTGGAATTGAATCCTGACTTGTCTTACAAAGAAGAACCAGTTTAGATTATTGATTGTAAGGTTAGAAAGCTCATGAACAAAACCATTCCTCTTGTTAAAGTCTTGTGGAGAAACCACAAGGTAGAAGAGGCAACATGTAACACCCCCCACTCAGTTTAGTAGTAAACCAACTGAAGAGCGTTACGAAAAACACTAGAAACACGAATAATTTAAAACTTTTCAAGAACTCATCCCTATTAGGTCAGTTGAGTGACTAACAAGGCATTTAAACGTTCATATATTATCATACAACAAGAATATGTATTTTATTCACCCTAGGTTACCAACTTGATTATACATTTGCAATTCTACATTTAAAGATGTCTACTACTTAAACATGTGACCATGCATAGCATTCAGATATCATACTTAGACAATAACATATTCTTTTATACGTAATATCATTGCGTTCAAGTCATGTAGATGTTTCATGTAGGTTTAACTAGTCATGCTTTTATGTACATACATTCAATCCAATCTCAAGCAAGCATATCATGTTTATCATTTGTGATAAGTTACCACCTAGACCTCATATTTAATCATATAAGCATAAGCGAGTTCCTTATTCATTATAGGTCTTTACTTTGATTGGCTACTTCCAATTTTCATTCAAAGTTAACTACTACCTACCCATGAACATGTGACATTCGAATGGCATACAATGGCTAGAAAGTGTTCACTTAATCTCAGAGTTCCGATATGCGCAGATTACTATTCCATTCACAAGAAAATTAGGTCATTACATACTTCAAATTTAATCAATCAAGCCTTCGCACATTAGAGGCCAAATTCATAATCATATGCAAGCTTTCAAAATATCAAATGCTTGACCTAACTTAACTATATTCAAATCTAGCTGCCACCAACTAGGAGAATTACAAACAAGTATGGATTCATACTTGTGCTTTTGCTTGTGCCTTACTTCGTGCTCAAGGAATCTAACTTCAGGATCAAGTAACCTCTTTGAAGCACTTTTAATCCTGTAATTTGGGAAGAAAGGAAACGAGGGTGATAAGTACAAAAATGTACTTTGTGAGGTAGCAACTATTACTAACCAATTTTCAAGATTTGTATCATTTAGTCAAGTATAAACCTAGCTAGAGTTTGCAACATGTGAAATCAAGTCTAGCTTAAGGTTTTGAGCATTTCAAGTCAAGCATGTAGTCATGTAATCATGTATAGCTATTACCATTTATGCATATCATTTCAAGCATAATTCGAATAGCATATCAACAAGAGGATTGTTTTCAATTCAAATTTAATCAAGTATCAAGTCAAGACGAGAAGCATGCTGAAGTATAACAATTCAAGTATAATCACATCTCGTTTCATGTATTCATTTGAGTATCATGAAATCAAGCCAATGCAAGTATCATATCAAGTAACATTAATGCTATTTTTCTTCCTTGCTTAATTTACTTTGGACTAGGCCTTGGTATTTAAAGTGTTCATCTTTATTAAAATATTCCATTAAGTGCATATATATATATATATATACATAAGCAAAACAGTCCAAGGTTAACTTTTATTTCTTCAAATCTGTCCATTATACATGTTTACACACAATTACAAGTAGAACAGTCCATGACACCATTACTCTAAGGTAGTTTTCATATCACGTACACACCTTTTAATCCATCGAGCTTACAAATCTACTCAGCAATTATATAACATGTATTTACACTTAATAGACATGTCTAACAAGTATCAATTATCTACACAAGATGTCCACACAAGAGCATACATAAAGCATGGTATTTGCACTCAACATATGCGTATACAATCACAAAGGTATTCAAACTATTGAATGTACATGTGCACAATAAACATTTACTTAAATGTGTATATTCATATATATATATATATATATATTCTCATGAGCATTCGAGTTAAGATATACATGTGCACAAGCCATTTCAAAGCATGCTCATATATATATATATATAGACAATCGAACATAACATATGATAAGCATGGGTTTCTTCTCTCGTAAGTAATTAAATTAATTCGGTAGTTTAGGCGTAATCCATGTGTTGACTCTAGAGTTGCTTTAGGAATCAAATCAAATATCATCCATGAACTAGTTACTTCAATAGCAACCAATAGAATAGCATAATCCAATTATTACATCAAGTTTCATGAAATCAAGTAATTATATTCGACGTTTGTAGCACCCGAATTGAACATGTAATCAAATAACCATGCATTTAGACAATATTTGGTAATTATTCATACCATAATTCAAAAGCAACAAGCAAGGAATCTAGTATCAACCAAGTTGATCATGACATATTTCATTATCTCTTTCGAGTAGTATGATAAACAATTGACATGGATCATAGTTCAAGTTTACATGTCAAGTATTAAGTATTTTCAAGTAGCAAGCCTTTCAAGTAGTAAGCATTTTAGGTAGCAAACATTTCAAGTAGCAAGCATTTCAGGTAGCAAATCATACAATACAAGGTCCAAGCATAGGCAATTATCATTTCAAGGGTTTTATGTCAAGAATCAAGCATTACATGTCAAGCAATTCGAGCATTTCAAGAATTCATGTCAAGTGATTCAAGTGTTCAAGATTTCTTGTCAAGTCATTTAAGTATTTCAAGATATAATTCAAGTATTCAAGATTTTATTTTGAATTTCTTATTCAATTTCTGAATAAGGTTCATATCTTTTTTACATGTTTGCCTTGGATCACAATTGGTCATGAATAACATTGGTCCGTGTTTGACCATAAAGGTCCAAGAGATACTTAGCTCAAAGAACATAGCAATGGCTAATATCGAAAACATGTAATCCTATACTTCTCACTATCCAACCAACTGTTGCCAATCTCCGTACAACTCCCTTGTTACCTCCAACTATCGCCAATAACATATTACATGTAATGGGGCGCCCCCCCGAGCCGTGGCTCATGGACCGTAGTCCCAAGTATACAATGCATCATAACATTGTATCCAAGGACTTCCATTGTAGGTAACTTAAGTATCTTACCTCCGATTTAAAAGTTGAAGTGTATTTTATACTTTAAAGCTTGTTGTTGTTTCTTATGTTTCATGCTTTCATGTTCAAGGCAAGACAATTCATGTTAGAGGATTATATTCAAGCAAATATTTCAAGATCAAGCTTATCCCTTAGGCTAGTTGAGCCCTAGCTCTTCGTTTCACAAGTTTACTTGTTACTCAAGTAAGCAATTCAAATTATATGCCATTTTTAGGCATCTAGTTATGTCTTTATACTCATGGTTTATATCACTTTTACAAGTATCTATATCATAAGAGCAATTCCAAGCAAGAAATTCAAATGAATACATCCAAGACACGAAATCAAGCATTTCGAATAGGTCACGTTTCAAGTACAAGGATTCAAGCATTCCAATTAGATCACACCTCAAGTACAAGGATTCAAGCATTCCAATTAGATCACAGTTCAAGTACAAGGATTCAAGCATTTCAATTAGATCACACCTCAAGTACAAGGATTCAAGCATTCCAATTAGATCACACTTCAAGTAAAAGGATTCAAGCATTTACATCCATAGTGTAACTCAAGCAAGCAATTCGAATGGAATCATTCAAGGCATGGAATCACACAATGTTTCCATATTTCTTTCTAAATAATTTAACTTATTCATTTCCATGCTATTACTCAATCACAAATTTCAGATTAGACCAATCTTCCCTTTTAATTCATATTCAAGTTTAATTAAGCTCATTGTCATGGCATATCAATAGCAAGATGATAGACATGTAAATTTTGGTTAGGATTAGGTCCTAACCCTAACAAAACTACACTCACAATACTCCAAGTTAGCTTATTTGTCTTGGATCCGATTTCCTTTGTGTTTGCCACAAGTTTGGCCACTCCTTTCTTCATCCACAAGGTTTACTCCTTGCTCTAACAATCCATACAAGTGAACATGTGTTAAACAAGGTACATTGAGTATGATAATTATCTATCTCAAGCTATCCAATATATTTACACAATTACATATCATTGCAACAATGTTAATACATTACATGCATAAAACAGACAGCACATTCATATACACACCTTTATGCATATTACCAAACTGCCTACATTCCATATTAAGGCAAAACATGGCAGCAATTAAACTATCCCAAAAATGTTTGCAAAACAGTTTACCAAACTGTATACAAAACTGTGTACAATTACCTAAACTGCTGCTATCAGGCAGAATGTACTTTGTTCACTTAAACATGCATAACTTTCATTTGTACGTCAGAATTTCAATTGGTTTACACCGTTGGAAAGCTAATTTAATTGTCTTTCTAACCATATAGGCCTTGCATTTTAATTCTTTTCCAATTATTACAGTTTTTAGCTTAAAGACAGGGCAATTTACAACACTGGACAGTTTGCACTGTCCCTAGTGTTCCTTCTCTACAATTTATTCTACAATCCAGAATTCAGTTATGTTTTCTCCTAATGAATTTAGACATGTTAAGGCACTATCCATAAAATATTTAGCCTTAAATTCCATTTATACAATTTATAATGATTTTTCAAAGTTACTGCCCAGAACAGAGTTTTCTGGGTAGATTTCACTAGGCTTGATTTTAGCTTCATTATTCATCTAGATGGTAGTTATAACATGTTAATCTAACTTATATTCACTCTCATACATGTCTAAGACAGCTCTCAAGTTCATGTATTTACATTTCATGCCCTGTTTTTACACATATGATCACCATATGTACCATTTCATATATTCACATGTTTAAACATAAAAATCTGGGCAGTAACTTATATACATCTTCTTAGGCATAAAATTAGCTCTTCAGGATTCATATATGTGAAATTCCATTTTGTTTTCCTATGTTTTTCTAACCATGTTTCAAAAAAATCCATATATATATATATATATAGTATATTTAACAAAACAGTCCATTACTCTACAAGCACAAATCAGGGCAGCTTCATATGTCTATATTATCTCATCAAAAATCAGTCCACATGTGTATGTTTACAAATCAAAAACAATCCCATTAACATACTCAAACAACCATTTATTCTATCACAACAATTTTAAGACTTGTATTAAGCATCCTAGCATCATACATTATGCTTTTAGAATTTCTATGAACGTGGCAACTTAACATACAAACCATCTATCAATCCAGAAAATTCCAGCAAGGTTTCAGTTCTTTAAAGAATTAAATAGATACTTAATCATCATTCAAAACACTTCATGGCTACAAGATTTAGTAATTCATCACATAAGTTAACAAAATCATCAATCAAGCCCCTAAGAAAATTGCTTAACCAATTCACCAAATTCAGCTTAGACAAAAAGTATTACGAGTGATTTACCTTTGCTTCATATGACTTTCCGAATTGGTCTCCTATTTTGAGTATAATTTTAAGCTCCCAATTCCATTTTCCATGGCTAAGATTCAAGTTCTCACTCTCTCTCCAATTTGGAGTGATGGTTCGGTTCTAAGAAGGGAGGAAGAAGATGACCAACATTGGTGTCTATTCTTTCCCTATTAACACTTGCCTTGATCAAAAGTTGACAAGTGTGAAAGTCCTTCTATTAAATTTCTTTTAGCATGCAATCTTGTAGAATTAAAAGGCTTTCTTATTAATCCTTTTGTTAACAGACTACTCATGTTTCCATATTATCAATTTGATCCTAAAATTCCTACTTAATCTAATAGATGATAGATCAATTGAAATTTATTAGTGGTTCCAAGTAGAATTACTTCTACACTAGATTTGGGGTATTACACAAAGTGGGAATCAGAAGAAGTCATGAGGAAGCAATATCATCACCTATTCGATTCAGGTAAATTCAAGGATGAATTTACTTTAAGGGGGGTGAATTGTAATACCCCAAATCCTAGCTTTAAGTATACCTTAACCTTTTCAATAGTTTTTGAAATCTATTTGTTATCTTTTAGACCAAATAGGTGAAATTAGAACCAAATTGAATTGAAATTAAAATTAGAAGGCTTAAATAGAAGGAAGGAAATGTGAACATGCAAAGCTCTAGAGTTTGCATGTCAATTGAACTAAAGTTGGAGGCCTAGACACATGTTCTCATTTGATGAAAACATGTGCCTTGTGAGAGATGACTCACGGCAAACTAGAAGGGAAAGATGAATAAAATTATGTCATCTTCTTCATCCACCAAATCCGAATGTTTGTGTAACACCCCAAATCCTAGCCTAGAAGTATGGAAGTCAATTGCTTAAGTTGATAGCTTAATTGAATCTAGAAATTAAGCTAAATTGATTAGTCAATGATCTAATTGAAAGAATGAGTGAATTAAGTGGTCAATTTAAAGTGACTACATTGAATTAAATGAGAAATATGGGGAATGCATGCTAAATTCCTTGTTTCCCTTAATGCCCTTGATTAAAGTTAATAATAAGGATTATTTAAGGGAAAATTTAGACAATTCACAAATCCAATAACTTGGATTAGATGTTGTCATCATCTTCTTCATTATTCTTCCTATTTCCGTTTGGAAGAGAAGAAAATAGAGAGAAAGAAAGCTTGAGAAATCAGCCATTGTTGAAGGAAAATTTTAGCTTGCATGTATAGGATTTTGTAAGAAAATTAAAGCTAGAAGCAAAGTAGGTATGATTCTACCTTTGTTCAATTGAATAGGCACCTATACTTGTTGAATTGGACTATTTTGATTATTATAGATGAGATTAACTATTGAATATGTTGTTAGATGATTAAATTGTTGTAGAATTATGCAAATTTGAAGAATGAACACTAGGTATCATGCTGGAAATTATGTGTATGTGATAGTGCAACAAAGCTAGGTTGCTGGAAAATTGAAATGAGATGTTGAAGTAAGAATTGAAAGGTTAGAATTTGAAATTGAGCTATGGAACTATAGAATTGATTATGATCATGATTAGGTAATGTAATTAATGTGTTAAAAAAGCTAAATTTTTAGCAAACAATGTTGGAAATGAAAGATAAAAGAATGAACATAGTCATATAGCCTAGAAACTGTTTTAGTAAGAACCTATTGTGTAAACATGCAAAATTAAGCTTTGTAACCAAGTTGCTTTGTTTTGGCTGCCTTGATAAATGAATTAACATTGACTAAACATGTTTAGGGTGTCATATGAAATTAATTATATGGCCAAAACATTGGTTAAAATGAATTTAAGGAATTAAAATGTGAATAAGTGCAATCTGCCCAGAATTGCTCTGTTCTATACAGTCACTTTGAAAATTCACCAAATATTGTATAGATCAAATTCAGGGCTGAAATTTTAATGACATGATCCTTAGTATGTCTACTTTCATTAGGTGAAAACATAACCGAAAACTGGGTCCTAAGCTGGAAACTGTAAATAGAAATAGCTGGACAGTGCAAACTGTCCAGGCAGTGTAAATGCCTTGTCTTTGAACAATAAACTGTATTAATTGGCTAAGAAATAAAATTCAAGTCTATTGTGGTCTTAAATAAAATTTTGTTAGATTTCCAACGGTATAAATTAATCGAAATTCCGACATAGGAACTGAAAGGTATGCCTATTTAAGCATGTAGTGTGCAAGCTGCCAGGCAACAGCAGTTAAGCTAGTTGGAAACTGTTTTGTACACAGTTTTATTGGACTGTTTTGTAAAAGTTTGGGATAATTAGATCCTTCCTAGTCTTGTTTATTGAAATGTTGACAGAATTGTATGAATATGATTATATGTATTGAAATAACCTTGTTGTCATGTTGAATTGTCTTGTGTATACATATTGATGAGTGTGTTTAATCATGAATTTGCTAGAGCAAGGAGTGAACTTAGAGGAAGGAGAAAAGGGAAATCATCCAAAGGCTAAGAACAAAGGAATAGCTATACAAGACAATTGATGGCTTGCTTGGATTGTATTGTGAGTGTAGTTACCTCTAGGGTTAGGACTAGGTCCTAACCAATGTATTTTATTACATTCTTGACATGATAATGAATCTAAGCATGAACTTGACATAATAAGGGAATGTTGATTAAAGAAACACATGAAACTTGATCCTAGTCTTGAATACTTGTATATTTCGAAATGCTTATGCATGATTAGTGAATGCTTGGATGCTTGTGTGTGATATGATGCAACATGATTGTATGCTAAAGACTTGTTGAGATATGATGTTATCCCATTTTGATGAAATGGATCTTGAAAACACTTGACTTGTGAGCTAAGGCTCAATAGCCTAGGGGCTTAACATGAAATGATCTTGCTTGACATGAACATGATCTTGAACTTGATAACTTGAATAAATGGTAATTCGAACAACCTTGGTAGCTAGTTGGACTAGGATCCAGGGCTAAGGCTCATATTTGGCGATAGACGGAGGGTACGTATATGGTCTTTGATGACAGTAGGAGGGTTAACCAGCACTACGGTGCATCTTGTAGTGACAGTTGGTTGGAGACTCGATTACTTATACAAACCAAGTACCTAGGGGGTTGTTTAATGAAATAACAAATGTAATAACAATTCAAATATACATGATACTTGTCTTGAATATCATGAAATGTATGTTACTTGACTTGAAAGCATGTTGCTTGATTTGTGAATTATGACTCCTTGATGCTTATACATGTTGGCCGAATGCTTGCTATCCTAGATAGGATAATCTTGATGCTTGAAGGACTAGATAAGGTCACTCTTGATGTTTGAAAGACTAGCTAAGACTACTCTAATGTTTGGAGGCCTTAGCTAGGTTTACACTTGATTTTAAAGACATGAAACATGAAATAACAAAATGGATAGACTAGTTACTACCTCACTAAGTACATTTTTTTACTTATCACTCTTGTTTCATTCTTACCAACCTACAGGTTAAAGGATTCAAACATTGCTTGATCTTGAAGCTTGATTCCTTGAGCAAGAAGCATCTTACACAAGCTTGGTTAAAGTATGATTCCACACTTGTTTTGTATCTCCTAGAATGGTGGCACTAGATGTATATAGATAGCTTGATCTTGCATTTGAAAGCTTGTATAAATGTCTTGATGGGCTTACCTATGTTATGTATATAGTATTAAGTATGTACTGAACTTAGGTAACATGTAAAGGATGATGTTTTTGCTGCGCATATGTTGCTAGATTGAATGATCTAATGTTTGATCTAGCTTACCTTGGTATCAATCGAATGCTTTGCTATGAATATGTCTTACTTGAATTGGGTATAAGATGAATGAAACATGCCTACTTGTTTTGCTATTCGAATCATGTAGGAGTTGTCTTGGTTTTGTATGATACTTTCTGAATGCTTAAGACTAGGATAAGCCTTAAATGAACTAGTTTCATGCTTTGTATGTGTTTATGCCATGATGAAAAGGCTTAGGTGCTAGCATAGTGTTTGCCAGATGTGTATTCATAATGTATGACTTAATTAGAACTAGTTACATGTAGAGTTGAATGATCAAATGTTCATGTTTTGGGTAAATAAGTATGAAATGATAAATTGTATACAAATTAAGGAGCAATGAATTGAATGGAAGCATGACACATATAGGGTCATTCGAATAGTAAGGAAAAAGGAACTAAAGTGTATTGCTAATGCAGTAACTTGTAAATGGTACCTTGAAATTGAATAGGATTTGTGACCTATTCGAATACTTAGGTTGAAGTAAGAATCAATTGTGAGCTTCTTGCATGATAAGTAATGTATGAATGGTTGCCTATGCCTTGTTCTATTGATTGGTTGCTATTGCTTGCCTTGCTATGACTCTTGTTTTTCTTTCGAATGATATATAAGATGATTTGAAGTCAAATGTGTATTGCTTGTATGTTAAGTAAGCATGAATGGTTATAAGTATGTATGATACGAATGCCTTGTTGCTTGCCATGTCTTGTCTTGTCCTTGCTTCCTTAATAAGTAACGCTCTCAAACCGAGTTACTACTAGCCTGGGTAGGGGGTGTTACATATTAATTGGTAATCAGAGCTTTAGGTTTAGTCGATTCTTGGACGAAAATGGGCTATCATGCATCATATAGGATACTTGTGCCACCTAAGAGACTTATATTGAATAGCTTGTGTCTTGCTTATTAAACCGAACCCCTAATTGTTCTATTTAAACGTAGAATGTCTAAAACAAGACACGGTCGGGATAATGAAAGTCCTAAAGGATCCTCATATAAAGGAGATACTGTGATGATGGAGCAAAATCCTCCTCAACAACAAGCTCAAACCCGAGCTCAAGCTGCTGCTCAACAGGAAGCTCCTGCTATCAATCTTGTGCAGCAAGAATGTCTTCTAAGTATGAAGGAGATGTTCAATCATCTTGTATCTGCTTTAAAACAAGATCATCGTATTGCTCCTAGTGTTGTTGTGCCAAACCAAGCCCTGATTGACAAACTGGCTCAACATCGGGCTTATACTTTCACTGGCACTGATGAAGCAAACCCAGAAGTAGCTGAGTACTTGCTAGAAGCCACTACTCGAATCTTTACCAAGCAATTACCATGTCCCGATGAGCACAAGCTCGAATGTGCCATAGCCATGTTAGCAGACAAAGCTTTAAGCTGGTGGGAAACTACTACACTGACTGCCCCTGCAGAAGCTGTAATGTGGAAATTCTTCCTCGATGACTTCAAGAAGAAGTATATCAGTTAACAGTATCTGGCCGAGCGCCAGAAACATTTCTTGCACCTCAAGCAAGGGGACCAACCTATTGAATAGTATGTGAGTGACTTCTGCAAGTACTGTAAATACGGGTTGGAATATATCAAAACCGAGGCCGACAAGTGCCAAAAGTTCATTGACGGGTTAAATAATGAATTAAGCCCTATATTCACTACCCTAGGTATCACCAACTTCTAGAATTTGGTGAACCAGGTTATAGCAACCGAGGCAAAGATGAAGGCCTTAGAGAAACGTAAGAGTGGAAACTCCTGGAAAGATAAACGATCCAAAAATGATGACAAGCCACACTGGCAGTCAAAGAAAGCTAAATACTATAAAGATCACTCTTCAAGTTATACTCATGTCTAGAAGAGCAATTATATAACGAAACCTCAATCGGTAATCAAATTCTTAGACCCGATCATCTCAGTTTCTAGTACGAGGAATTCTGGTAAAGCTATTCAGTATTCTACCTGCAAGTTCTGTCAGAAGCACCACACCGAGCAATGCAGAACTCAACAAAACTTGTGTTTCTTATGTGGACCCTCAGATCACTATATCAGGGATTATCCCAAGAATCCCAATAAGGTTCCAAGTCGAACGCCTGGAAATGCTAGCTCAGCTCTCTCCAATCGAAATAAGGGTCCTAAACAAGCCCAGTCTGGAAATCAAGGGAGAGGCAAGGGGAACCATTCGAATGCCCCTACTCACCAAGAATCTCGAGCCCCTACTCGAATCTATCATATTCGAGGATTAGAAGATGAAGAAGCACTCAATTTCATAGCAGGTACCATTGAGCTAAATTCAACTCTTGTTTATGCTTTAATAGACTCGGGATCCACTTATTCTTTTATATGCTCATCTTTAATTATCAAATTGAACTTGAAGCCTGAAATTGTAAAACAAATCCTTGTAGTACCGAATCCAATAGGGGAATTATAAATATAAACCTAATTTGTAAAGAATGCCCTTTGTACATTCGAAACATTCCCTTTTTATGTTGATCTATATGTACTCCCAACACGATCTAGTGCTAAGACTAGATTGGTTAAGCAAACATGAGGCCTGGGTAGATTGGCAAAATAGGAGGTTGTATCTTCGGGGTTTAGGAAAGGAATCAATCCTCCTAATTGATAGAAAATGAACTTCAATCTTTGCTGCTATGGTATTACAAGATGAATCTGAATTCGGCTTACCTAGTATGGCAATCGTGTATGAATTTATTGATGTTTTTCCCGAGGAATTCCCTGGTCTCCCTACAATCAGAGAAGTAGAGTTCAGGATTGAAGTTCCACTTAGAATAACTCCGGTGTCCATCACTCCATATTGAATGGCACCTGTTGAGTTGAAGGAACTCAAGAAGCAACTCCAAGAGCTGCAAGATAAAGGCTTTATTCAACCTAGCTCATCTCCTTGGGGTGCATCAGTCCTGTTCGTGAAGAAGAAAGACGGGACCATGAGACTCTGTATTGATTATAGACAATTGAACAAGCTTACGATCAAGAATCGATAACGTCTTCCTAGAATAGAAGATCTCTTCGATCAGCTCAAAGATGCTTTGGTATTCTCTAAGATCGACCTTCGATCTGGATACTATCAAATGAGGGTAAAGGAAGAAGACATGCCCAAAATAGCCTTTCGTACTCGATATGGCCACTTCAAATTTCTTGTAATGCCATTTGGGTTAACGAATGCTCTGGTTGCTTTCATGGATCTCATGAATCGAGTGTTCAAGCCCTATCTCGATAAGTTCGTGGTCATCTTCATTGATGACATCCTAGTTTACTCTCAGAACAAGGAAGAACACTCTGAACATCTCAGAATTGTATTGCAAACTCTTCGAGAACGTCAATTGTTTGCAAAGTTCTCCAAGTGTGAATTTTAGTTGTCGGAAGTCTTGCTCCTTGGCCATGTCATCTCGGCAGAAGGTATTAAAGTAGAACCAAGCAAAATTCTATCTATCATGGATTGAAGACCTCCGAAGAATGTTGGTGAGGTCAAAAGCATTCTCAGTTTAGCCGGGTATTATAGGCGATTTGTCAAAGGATTCTCATCCATTGCCGCAAGTTTGACAAAGTTAACTCGCAAAGATACGCCTTTCATTCGGTCGGAGAACCAACAACAAAGGTTCGATCAACTTAAACAAGCCCTGACTCATGCACCGGTTCCTATCCAACCAGAATCAGGTAAAGAATTCACTGTCTATAGTGATGCATCTCATTTAGGACTAGGATGTGTCCTGATGTAAGATGGGAAAGTGGTAGCTTATGCTTCAAGGCAACTGAAACCACAAGAGTCAAACTATCCAACACACGATCTAGAATTGGAAGCTATCATGTTTGCTCTCAAAATATGGAGACATTACTTGTATGGGGAGAAATGTAACTGGTTCACAGACCACAAGAGTCTCAAATATCTCCTGACTTAGAAAGATTTGAATCTGAGATAAAGAAAGTGGCTAGAATTGCTTAAAGACTACGATTTGGTTAAAGACTACCATCCAGGGAAAGCAAACGTGGTTGATGATGCCCTTAGTTGCAAACCATACTCGGGTAAACCCCTAAATCTAAATTCTATTATATTTCAATCGAATTTGAACTTACTTGAATCACAAGTAACCATTCGAACACCTTACTTGTTTTGCAAGTAACCACTTGAAATTTTCCTTAATGATCCTATGTATTCTTTGTAGCTACTCCGGCTATCAATGCTCATTTTCGTTTATCCAAAGGACGGAAATTCTTGTCTGGACTTCAAGTTCAATCTAGCTTAATCTCGAGAATCAAAAAACTTCAACAAATTGATCCATATCTTCAGAAGATCATATCCATGTTAGACTCTGAGTCAAATTCTGACTTCTCCCTTAAGTCAAATGGACTCCTCTATTTCAAGGATAGAGTG
This sequence comes from Hibiscus mutabilis, assembly GCA_019671005.1. NCBI lineage: Eukaryota > Viridiplantae > Streptophyta > Magnoliopsida > Malvales > Malvaceae > Hibiscus > Hibiscus mutabilis. The sequence continues at coordinate 23,630,404 of CM033730.1, forward strand.
TGTGTTCCTAACAATGAGGAACTAAGACAAGAAATGTTACAAGAAGCTCACCAAAGCTCATTCTCGATTCACCCGGGATCAGTTAAGATGTACAAGGATCTTAAGCCACTATACTGGTGGTCAGGAATGAAATCAACTATCACAAACTTCGTATCGAAGTGCCTAACTTATCAGAGAGTTAAAGCCGAGCATCGAGTCCCTACTGGATTGCTCCAACCTATCGAATTCCCTTAGTGGAAATGGGAACGGAATACAATGGATTTCGTTACTGGTCTTCCTTCCACACCAAGAAAGAACGATGTTGTATGGGTGATTGTAGATAGATTCACAAAGTCTACTCATTTCATCCCTGTTCGAATAAACATGAGCTTGGAAACCTTAGCTGAGATGTACATCCATGAAGTTATTCGATTACACGGTGTACCTACAGCTATCATCTCCGATCGAGACCTCAGATTCGCTTCGCGATTCTGGAAGTCTCTACAGAAAGCTCTTGGAACCAAAATAAATCTAAGTACAGCTTTCCATCCTCAGTCTGATGGACAATCTAAAAAGATTATTCAAGTACTAGAAGACGTGCTTCGTGCTTGTGTTATAGAGTTTGGGAAGAACTGGGAGAAATCTCTACCCCTAGTAGAGTTTGCTTACAACAATAGCTATCAAGCATCTACTCAGATGGAACCATTCGAAGCTCTATACGGGAGGAAGTGTAGAACTCCTTTATGTTGGTATGAATTGGGGGAAAACAAAGTGCTAGGGCCTTAATTGCTTCGGGAAACCGAAGAGCAAGCAAAAATCATTCATGATCTATTGAAGGCAGCCTTCGATAGACAAAAAGGCGTATGCAGATTTAAAACGGAGAGACATTCAGCATAATGTTGGAGACAAGGTTTTTTCTCAAGTCAGCCCTTGGAAGAAAGTCCTTCGATTTGGAAGAAAACGGAAACTCGGTCCCCGATTCATTGGTCCATTCGAAATCACTGAAAGAATTGGACCGGTGGCCTATCGATTAGCTCTCCCTAGAGAATTCGATAGAATCCACGATGTATTCCACGTATATATGCTTAGAAGATACGTATCATATCCATCCCATATTCTTGAACCGGAAGAAGTTGAGTTGAACCCCGATTTATCCTACGAAGAAGAACCTATTCAGATTCTTGATCGGGGAGTAAGAAATCTTAGGAACAAGATTGTTCCTCTTGTCAAGGTTTTGTGGAGAAGCCACAAGATAGAAGAAGCTACTTGGGAATCTGAAGAAATCATGAAAAAGCAATATCCCCATCTATTCTATTCAGGTAAATTCCAGGACGAATTTATTTTAAGGGGGGAGAATTGTAACACCCTAAATCCTAGACTAGAAGTATGGAAGTCAATTGCTTAAGTTGATAGCTTAATTGAATCTAGAAATTAAGCTAAATTGATTAGTCAATGATCTAATTGAAAGAATGAATGATTTAAGTGATCAATTTAAAGTGACTACTTTGAATTAAATGAGAAATATGGGGAATGCATGCTAAATTCCTTGTTTCTCTTAATGCCCTTGATTAAGTTAATAATAAGGATTAATTAAGGGACAATTTAGACAATTCACAAATCCAATAACTTGGATTAGATGTTGTCAGAGAGAAAGAAAGCTTGAGAAATCAGCCATTGTTGAAGGAAAAATTTAGCTTGCATGTATAGGATTTTGTAAGAAAAATAAAGCTAGAAGCAAAGTAAGTATGATTCTACCTTTGTTCAATTGAATAGGCAACTATACTTGTTGAATTGGACTGTTTTGATGATTATAGATGAGATTAACTATTGAATATGTTGTTAGATGATTAAATTGTTGTAGAATTATGCAAATTTGAAGAATGAACACTAGGTATTATGCTGGAAATTATGTGTATGTGATAGTGTAACAAAGCTAGGTTGCTGGAAAACTGAAATGAGATGTTGAAGTAAGAATTGAATGGTCAGAACTTGAAATTGAGCTATGGAACTATAGAATTGATTATGATCATGAATAGGTAATGTAATTACGGTATTAAACAAGCTAAATTGTTAGCAAACAATGTTGGAAATGAAAGATAAAAGAATGAACATAGTCATATAGCCTAGAAACTATTTTAGTAAGAACCTATTGTGTAAACATGCAAAATTAAGCTTTGTAACCAAGTTGCTCTATTTTGGATGCCTTTATTAATGAATTAACATTGACTAAACATGTTTAGGATGTCATATGAAATGAATTATAGGGCCAAAACATTGGTTAAAATGAATTTAAGGAATTAAAATGTGAATAAGTGCAATCTGCCCATAATTGCTCTGTTCTGGGCAGTCACTTTGAAAATTCACCAAAAATTGTATAGATCAAATTCGGTACTAAAATTTTAATGAAATGATCCTTAGTATGTCTACTTTCATTAGGTGAAAACATAACCGAAAACTGGGTCCTATGCTGGAAACTGTAAATAGAAATAGCTGGACAGTGCAAACTGTCCATGCAGTGTAAATGCCCTGTCTTTGAACAATAAACTGTATTAATTGGCTAAAAACTAAAATGCAAGTCTATTATGGTCTTAAAGTAAATTTTGTTAGATTTCCAATGGTATAAATTAATCAAAATTCCGACATAGGAATTGAAAGATATGCCTGTTTAAGCATGTAGTGTGCAAGCTGTCAAGCAGCATCAGCTAAGCTAGTTGGAAACTGTTTTGTACACAGTTTTATTGGACTGTTTTGTAACAGTTCGGGATAATTAGATCCTACCTAGTCTTGTTTATTGAAATGTTGACAGAATTGTATGAATATGTTTATATGTATTGAAATAACCTTGCTGTCATGTTGAATTGTCTTGTGTATACATATTGATGAGTGTGTTTAATCATGAATTTGCTAGAGCAGGGAGTGAACTTGGAGGAAGGAGAAAAGGGAAATCATCCAAAGGCTACGAACAAAGGAATAGCTATACAAGACAATTGCTAGCTTGCTTGGATTGTATTGTGAGTGTAGTTACCTCTAGGGTTAGGACTAGGTCCTAACCAATGTATTTTATTACATTATTGGCATGATAATGAATCTAAGCATGAACTTGACATAATAAGGGAAGGATGATTAAACAAACACATGAAACTTGATCCTAGTCTTGAATACATGTATATTTCGAAATGCTTATGCATGATTAGTGAATGCCTGGATGCTTGTATATGCTATGATGCAACATGATTGTATGCTAAAGACTTGTTGAGATATGATGTTATCTCATTTTGATGAAATGGTTCTTGAAACCACTTGACTTGTGAGCTAAGGCTCAATAGCCTAACGGCTTAACATGAAATGATATTGCTTGACATGAACATGATCTTGAACTTGATAACTTGAATAAATGGTAATTCAAACAACCTTGGTAGCTAGTTGGACTAGGTAGAAGGGCATGCTTTAGAGTCTAGAGCTCATTATGTACGGGTGGACTACGGTCCAGGGCTAAAGCCCCTATTTGGCAAAAGACGGAGGGTACATATGTGGTCTTTGGCGACAGTAGGAGGGTTGACCAGCACTACGGTGCATCTTGTGGCGATAGTTGGTTGGAGATTCGATTACCTATACAAACCAAGTACCAAGGGGGTTGTTTAATGAAATAACAAATGTAATAACAATTCAAATATACATGATACTTGTCTTGAATATCATGAAATGTATGTTACTTGACTTGAAAGCATGACTCATTGGTTTCTTGTTTTGCAAGCATGTTGCTTGATTTATGAATTATGACTACAGTTTGGATCAGCAGGGAGACCTCGCAACACCAATGCCCCTCCAGCTAGTCGTGACCCTCAGACTTCAGCCCAGATGTACCATGTTCAGGGTCGTGAACAGGAGGATAACCCTGATGTGATTGCAGGTATGGTGGAATTATGTTATAACCTTGTTTATGTGTTAGTAGATCTAGGCTCTACGTATTCTTTCATAAGTGAACCTTTGATAGAAAAGTATGCCTTAGACTTTGAACATGTTGTTTCCGAGATTGTTGTTTCTAACCCACTAGGTGATAGTGTGGTTATTCAGTTAATCTATAAAGCTTTCCTTATAAGGATCCAAGGGATCCCATTTCTGGCCTACTTGGTGGCATTACCCTTTTAGGAATTCGATCTCATTATAGGCCTTGATTGGCTAGCTGAACATCAAGCTTGGGTGGACTATTCTAAGAAGAAGTTGTATCTCCGTAGACTCGGTAAGGAGAGTATAACCTTGATGAAATCTGGACCCGAGCCTAAAAAGACTCTTATGTATGCCATAGAGTCTAAAGAAGATCCAAAGCTTGAGAATGTGCCCATAGTGAAAGAGTTTTTCGATGTGTTTCCCGATGAACTTTTGGGACTCCTTCCCACTCAAGAAGTGGAATTTGGGATAGAAGTGCAACCTGGGACTACTCTAGTCTCTATTACTCCATATAGGATGGCCCTAGTAGAGTTAAGAGAGATAAAGGCCCAAATCCAAGACCTTTTGGATAAGGGGTTCATCCAACCAAGTTCCTTACCCTAGGGAGCACCGATGTTGTTCGTAAAAAAGAAAGATGGATCGATACGCTTATGCATTAACTATCGTCAGTTGAACACGGTGACAATCAAGAATAAGTATCTGTTACTGAGAATAGACGATTTTTTATCAGTTGAAACATGCTTCTCTCTTCTCAAAGATAGACCTTCGATCTGGGTACTATCAAATGTTAGTAAAGGAGTCTGATGTTCCAGAGACTGTCTTTCGAACTAGATATGGCCACTATGAATTCTTAGTAATGTCATTTGGGTTTACGAATGCACCTGCAGCCTTCATGGATTTGATGAACCGTATGTTCCGACCTTACCTAGATAAGTTCATGGTGGTGTTCATAGATGACATTCTAATCTATTTGAAAGATGTTGCTACTCATGAAGAACATCTTCGGATTGTGCTTCAGACTCTCCGAGTGAAACAACTGTACGCCAAATTCAGCAAATGTGAATTCTGGCTATCCAAAGTGTCCTTCCTAGGCCATGTAATCTCTTATGCAGGGATTCAAGACGACCTAAAGAAGATTCAAGCAATCCTTGATTGGATTCCTCTGAAGAATATTGGAGAAGTTTAGTTTTCTAGGCCTTGCAGGCTATTACCATAGATAAGTTAAAGGGTTCTCACTGATTGCTAGACGAAGCTTTTCCATAAGGAATCTCCCTTTGTTTGGAAAGTGTATCAGCAAAGGAGTTTTGATCAGCTTATGCAAGTTCTGACCCATGCCCTTGTTTTGTGCAACCCAAGTCGGGTAAAGACTTCACTGTGTAAAGTGATGCATCCCACCTGGGATTAGGTTGTGTACTGATGCAAGAAGGAAAGGTTATAGCCTACGCTTCACGTCGGCTCAAGCCTCACGAGCTAAACTATTTGACCCACGACCTAGGGTTAGCCGCAGTTGTGTTTGCTTTGAAGATTTGGTGGCACTACCTCTACGGTGAGAAGTGTTACTTGTACACTGATCACAAGAGCCTAAAGTACCTCCTAACTCAGAAAGAATTAAATCTTTGTCAACGTCGTTTGTTAGAGCTTTTGAAAGACTACGACTGGTTATTGATTACTATCCTGGTAAAGCCAATGTCATAGCTGATGCTCTCAGTCGAAAGCCCACTTCCTTTTCAACATGTTTGAATGCTCACTTTTGACTTAAGAAGCATGGCAAGTTGTTGGTGGAACTGAGAGTTCAGTTAACCATTGTATCTCGAATCAAAGCACTCTAAGAATCTGATGAAGAGTTGCAACCTCTCATTGCTAACATCAAGGATAACATAGCTCCTGACTTTGCTATGAATTCCGAAGGCTTGTTGTGTTTTCGTAATCTTATATGTGTACCCAATGATAATAATCTTCATAATCAAATTCTAAGTGAAGCTCATTCTAGCCCTTTCTCTGTTCATCTGGGAGCTATCAAGATGTACAAAGATCTAAAAGAGCTATATTGGTGGTCTGGTATGAAGAATGAGATCCCAGACTTCGTAGCAAAGTATTTGACTTCCAATGAGTCAAAGTCGAATACAAGGTGCCGACTAGTCTTTTGCAGCCTATCGAGCTTCTACAATGGAAATAGGAACGTATTACGATGGACTTTGCAAGTGGTTCGCCAATGACTCTGAAGAAGAATGATGTTATCTGGGTTGTGGTGGACCGATTCACCAAATCTGCTTATTTCTTTCCAGTGAGAATGGATTTCATTTTGATTAAGCTCGCGGAGTTGTACATCCATGAAGTCATTCGTTTACACGGAGTCCTAGTATCCATTATCTCCGCTCGTGACCCTCAGTTCGCAGCACGGTTTTGGAGGACCTTACACGAGGCTTTGGGAACGCGAGTGCACCTAAGCACTGTATTCCATCCTCAAACCGATGGCCAATTCGAAAGGGTTATACAAATTCTAGAAGATATGCTTCGAGCTTGTGTTATCGACTTTGGGAATACGTGGGAGAAATCCTTACCCTTAGTCGAGTTTACACACAACAACAGTCATCAAGCTTCAATTCAAATGGCTCCGTATGAAGCTCTTTATGGAAGGAGATGTAGAACTCCTTTTTGTTGGACCGAACTAGGTAAGGCAAGAAGTTAGGCCCTGATTTACTTCAGGAAACTGAAGAAAGGGTGACCATTATCCGCGATCGGCTCAAAGTAATATTCGACCGACAAAAGGCTTATGCTGATCTGAAGAAAAGAGATATCCAGTATGAAGTTGGTGAAAAAGCCTTCCTCAAAGTGTCTCTATGGAAGAAGATCCTTTGTTTCGACAAAAAAGGGAAGGTAAGTCATCGTTTCATTGGTTCATTCAAGGTGATCAAGAAAATTGGACTTGTTGCTTACCGACTAGCTTTCCTTGAGGAGTTCAGTCGAATTCATAATGTCTTTCATGTATCTATGTTATGGAAGTACCGGTTAGATCCCTCCCATGTAATCGGGCCAGAGTTTGTAGAGATTTAGTCTAATCTGACGTACGGGGAGGAACCTGTGCAGATCCTCACACGAGAAGTCAAAAGGCTTCATAACAAGTATGTGCCCTTAGTGAAAGTTCTTTGGAGAAGCCACTCGGTTGAAGAGGCAACATGGGAACCTGAAGAAACCATGCAAAAGCAGTATCCTCACCTCTTTGCTTGATGTGAAAATTCAAGGATGAATTTTCTTAAGGGGGAAGACCCCGAGATGAATCCTACCCTTCTGAGTCTCCCAAGAAAGGGAAACACCACGATTCAATGCCAAATGTGTATTCGCGTCCTTTTCAGTATGAACATTTTGCTAAGCCTCAGTTTGTAACTCATTTCTTTTCTAGTGCCGACCCTATTGAGAGCTTTGATGGCTCGAAACAAGAAACGAAACACCTAATTTGTGACTTCTGTCAACATAGGCAACCTAAAGAGCAATGCCGTAAGAAATCGGGAGCTTGTTTCTTTTGTGGCAAGATGGGACATCTTATCCGAGATTGTCCTAAGAACAAGTCTACCTCTATGTCAACTAATTCGTCCCCTACTCAATTTTTTCAAGGCAATGGAGCAAAGCAAGGATCCTTTAGAAAGTCAAGAGGTTCATCCAAAGCATCATATCGACCCGAATCTAAAGCTTCTACACAAATGTACCACATGAGAGGCAAAGAGCAAGGAAATGACCATCACACCAACTCAGGTAAAAATTCGAGGACAAATTTTTCTTAAGGGGGAGAGAGTTGTCACATCCCAAAAACTGACTTAGACAGAAGTACGTTCCGGTGATCAGAAATTTTGAATCCGATGTGTTAAACGTTTGTAATGATTGACCTTTGTACCCCTCTTATATAATGAAGTTACATTTCGGTCCTATTTGAGTGAATGAACTTCCTTGTATGAAATATAAAGCCAAATTGCAAATTCTAAGCAAGGTGTATCGATTCGGTTAAACCAGTATCAATACGGCCCAACTGCCAATAACTAACTTACCTGTTTTAGTATGAACGTATCGATACAGCCACAAGTATCGATACGGGTCCCCTATTTTGAATCCGTTTGAAGCCTAAATTAGAGGGAATTAAAGTAAGGTGCTTACTCACCTCCTTGCTTGACCTTCCCCACATGAAAGTCATCAGAAGAGATGACTAATTGTCATCCAATTAACAATTGAATAATAGGAAGAAAAGTGGTTTAATTGGGTTTAGCAAACCCTTGGGGAAGGGTAAGCTTCCTATTGGTTGCTATATAGGTGGGAAATAATTAAGGTTGGCTCTTAAGAATTCTTAAAGAAAGAAAGCTTTCTTCCTTGCTATGTTCTTCCAGAACTAAAAACTCCACCTTTACTTTGAATAAGCTCACACCTCCATTTCCATCTTCAAGCTCAAGCTTAAGAAAGCACCTCTGTTCCATCTTTGTCCTTTGTTCAACCGATACTTCTTTTGAAAGTCTGCGACTCAGTGAGTAAAATCCCTATATCGATTTGTTGATTCCATCATTTGTTGAGGTTTAATTTTGAAAGGGAAACCCATGAACTAGGGAGTTAACTTCGATATTCTGATGTTGCCTACAAGTTTTGGTAAGCTTGAAATATGTTTCTGAATCCTTAGGTTGAATTCTAATGCAACTCCTAACTTTGTGTTAGCTCGAATAGTGGAGAAGGATCCCTTGTCACCTCCAAAGGAATCTAGGCACAACAGAGTTGTAATCCAAGAACCTCGTAGTCAAGGTGAGTATAGTCGTGTCAAGGGATTGGCATGGAGCCATCCCGTTGCATTTGTGTTTAAGGGCTCAAGTAGAGCATGCATTTGTGAACTCTAACGGTAAGCATGGTAAGTTTTTACATTACTTTGATATGACTATGAGTACATGTGTGATATCCAATATGTTATGGTTATGATATAATATGATTCTGATATGATATGATCATGCTATGATATGATATGGAGCTAAGGCTCAATTCTGATTCCGATACGTTATGGCCTACGAGCATAAAGGTATGTAATATAATGAAATATGTGCAACCTTGGACATTTGTGAGCTTTGGATACAATTGGTATGCCATAGGGTTATTTGAGTTCGTATAAGTAAGGGATTGGACTACGGTATGAGGCTACGGCCTATATGTGGGGGAGATAAGGATGGATTGCGTAAAGGACCTATTCAAAGCTACGGCTCAAGGCCCTTCGATATATGTATGGTGTAGAGGGGAATTCATATATCCACTTATTACGTTGTCCAAGGGAATTTAAATGTTTTAAGCTTCATTATGATTATGAACAATTATGATAAATGGCCTAAGCATGAGACCTTGTGATTGAAAGAATATGGTTATGATAATTAAGTATGCCAATATGCCATTCATGTTCATAGCATGCCATTTATGTATTGTTATTGATTATGTTGTTATGACTACCTCACTAGGCTATGTAAGCCTAACATATGTGTGTCTCATGCATTTCAAGATCCTAAAGCCTTCCGGACATTGATCGTTTAATTTGCGGTTGCAAGTCACTCCACTACCATATGTATATCTACTTTTTTTTCTAAACTCCTAGTAAGGTGGCATAAGTTTTAAACGCGTTGTAATAGCTTATTCTGATGTGGTTGTGCAACCATAATAGTACCTAGGCGTTGTACGTTATAATGGTATGTTTTGAACTTGGTAAACTAGCTAAAATGAGCCTAAATGCACTAATTGGTAAAACCTTGGTAAAAGAATTTGAAATGCCTTAAAATTTGACACACGATTAGAAATACTTTTTTTTAGGATTTTTGGTAAAATTTTTACTTTTTTAGGATTTTTGGTAAAATTTTGTAAAATTTTAATAACGTTTGATTAGGTAGATCGATTAAAAACTAGCAAATTTTTGTCATTACAAACCAGGGCGTATCGATACGGGTGATGGCGTATCGGTACAGTTAGGCATAAATTTGGCTTAAGGAACAAGACATATCGATAAGCTTAGGGCGTATTGGTACAGAAATTGGTCACTGGAATTTGGGTTGAAAAATGGTATCGATACAGTTTTATAGCGTATCGGTACGGGGTTAACGCGTATCGATACAGGATTAGCTATATCGGTACGGATTTGACATCCTTTAAATCTAGAAATATGAAATTAGGCTTAGCATATCGATACAACCCTTAGGGTATCGATACGGTGTTAGTTAAATCTGTTATAAGGCATAAAAACAAATTTTGGACGGTTTACAAATTGGCCACTAATAACTATATGAACTAATTGATTAGGTTAATGATATCCGATAGTAATGAAACTTCACAGATTAATAATTGGTAAGTTTAATTACAAGTTGGTAATAAAGAATTCGGATTAGGATCGCTAATTTATAAAATTTGCAATTTAGTCCCTAAGTTTGTAAAAGTTTAAAATTGACCCCATATTGAGTCAGTAATTGATAATTAGGTTCACTAAGCCGTAAATAAGAATATTAGAACTTCTGAATGAATTTCAAAATTCGATAAAGCTTTTGATTTTCGAATATGTTTTCTAATAACACTTTCCGACCCGGTTCTCTACCAGACCGGGAAGGGGGTGTTACATCACTTAAACCCAATACTTTAATAGACTCAAAGATGGTTAGATTTGTGCTTGAATGCTTTATGCTTGATCAATTATTCAATTGTTGTTGTTGTAACTTCGGAGACTTATTTATATACCCTCTTATTAATTTCTAACCATTTGGGTAGTTGAGATCATCAATATAGCCATTAGGCTGCATTCTTCCCCAATAAATGTTGTTAGGTAGCCAGGCACATCGGTATGCGAACAACTGTATCAGTACCTGCCATAAAAAGAAAGAGTTGTTGTACAAAAGGGTATTGATACGCGGGAGGGCGTATCGGTACGAAGAGTGAATTTTACAAAGGCGTATCGATACGGCTTAGCCCGTATCGGTACGAGTTTTGTTCATTAGAATCTGAGAAATAAGTAAGGGGAAAAGGTTTTGGTGCACCTAAGGGCGTATCGGTATGGTATAACCACTTTTCAAACTTATGGTTCCAATAAACTGACAAGGTAACAGTAGAAAATTTATTATCAAAACATCTTAAAAATCTAAACACATGTATCAGTACGCATAAAGCCGTACCGATACTCAAAGGCCATTTGGTTTCCAAGTATGAATGGCATATCGATACAGCTTCAAGCATATCGGTACCACATAGCCATTTTGTATAAAAACGTTTTTCCAGTAGCCAAAATGCGTATCGATACGGTCAAGGGTGTATCGATACGCCTGGACCAAATTAGGCTATTTGAGTACATAAACACTTAGAAAAATATTTAGGGTTTTAGTTTTTGACTTAGAAACAATTTGAAGTTCGAATCCTTGTCATTTTGTGAGACTTTTTTAGTACTTAAAATTTTATCTAATTTTGCAAATTGATCATTTAAATCCTTGTTATATCAAAATAAAAATATAAGTTTTACATGTTTGTTTAATCATTACGCTAAATGTTCGAACTACTTAATACTCTTTAATTAAAAAAACTATTTGATGACGAGGCATAAAGGATTCTCTAGAAGATTGTCTCGGGCTTTTTCTTAATTCTATAACATATTTGATCTTTGATTTGATAGTATTTTCTTGGCATTAGAGTCCAAACATCCCAAAAAGGATGATATGGTTATATATGTTGGCATTTAGTCATGTGTGTTTGAATAGGATTGCCAAATGGTCTATATGTTTGAAAATAAGTTACACTAAATTGTATGTTAACATGGTTATGTTTATTGAATTTAGGTATGACATTAGTACATGTAACTAATTAAGGAACATTGAAATGAAATGGAATTATGTTGCATACTAGGGTCATTTGAATGATTAAGTTATAAGATAAACTTAAGTGAATCATGAAAGTAGTAACTTATAGTGTAAGCAATGAAAGAAATCATTTAAATTGCCTAATGGTCTATTTGAATGCCTATGAAGACTTTAAATCAAAATGTGAGTTGCTTGCATGATAAGTATTGAATGCTTGGTTGCTTGTTAGTTAAGTAACTCATCTAATAAGGGTGAGTTGTCAATCCTTGCCTTGTCCTTGCTTGTATTGCTTGCCTGTCTTGTTCATTCTTGTATTGTTTGCTAGCCTTGCCTTGCCCTTGCTTGGTAACGCTCCCGAGCCGGTTGCTACTAGCCCGGGGTAGGGAGTGTTACATGACATGTTTTGATATAGTCAAACGTGTGTCATAACTGACTACACTATAATGACTGATATTGGATATGTCACAATCTATGTAATGGGATATGGTTGATCAAGATAGGATTTGTCTCTCCTACTTAATAGGAGTAATATCTTAGGTCACTTGATTGGGTGAGACTAGAAATGCATGACCATGCTTGAATAAGTTTATATAAGATATCATAGTTATTCGTTTATAATAGTCTACTCAAGATATCAAGAAATATTAGATGGACTATACAAGTGTCACTATTCCATGACTTGTGTCCAATCTAGTTATAAGGACATAAGGATATAATACATGAAAAAGAGTTAATCATGAAGAGGTTATGTCAAACCAAGACTTCCTATAACTTAGGTAGCAATGATGTATTGCTAGATGTCACTCATTGCTTGAAATATTAGAATTGTTCTAGATATTACTGCTAACGCTACACAAACCTACAAGGGTCACACCCTATGATTGAAATGAACATATATCAACTATATAGCATAAGTACAAACTTGTACACGAAATTAGTTAAAATAAATATATATAGATATAGATATAGATATACATTTGATTTTACCTAAAAATTGAAATTATTATAACTATTGTAATTATATAAATAATTTCATTTTTATATATATATATATACATTTTAATAATAGATAATTATTGTAATTATCAAACACTATTAAAATATATATATCCCTAAAGAAACCTAATTGAAGTATAATGAGAATCTACATATTTAATTACATTTGGTTAAATATATTGTATATTTAATAAAGCTGAATTTAAGTAGAATTAGGTTTTTGAATGCTATATAAAGGTATAAGGTCTAGCACCCAAATATATGCATATTGCGAAAAGCCTCTCTAACAGTTAAAGAAGTAAAATATTGTTCGTTTTATTCAGGTGGACTACGTAGAGGTCGGAACACTGTTTTGACGACTAGGAATCAATATCGTGCTGAAGGAATTGGATTCTTCAACGTCCATGTAGTTATCATATTTAATTAAGGTAACGTTTCATCCCTTTTTCTCCCCGAATTCGTTCCTCATACATGGATCACTGGTGGAATTCGCCGAATAATTTTTTCGATGCTCCATAGGATGTATCACGTACTATACCCTTTTTAAAATTGTCACTCCATATCGATATGCCTTCTCGTGTACCAGTACCCCTTTGTTGCAATGGCTCTTTCTTATTTTGGCAAGTACCGATACGAGTGCTCGTGTACCAATACCTAGTGTTGGCAGATAACATTTATTGCGGAAAAAATGCAGCGTAACGGCTCTATTGAATATCCTAACAACCCAAACTGCTAAAAATCAATAATGGGGGTATAAAATCAAGTCTCCAAAGCTTCTTCAACACAAGACAACTATCCAAAAGCATTCAAGCACAGATCTAACCTTTTAGAGCTTTTATTTCAAAATTCTTGTAAACCCACTTGAGTGATTTTTATTGTATTTTATCTTTCATCAAGTTTGGGGTTTTAGTGAACTTTGAATTGTGCAAATATTCATCCTTTATAGGATTTCATAGTTTGATTCTTTGTATCCACCTTTAGGAAAAATGGATCACTAGACTTTGGGGTATAAGTTTAGGAGCTTGTGAGGTTATCTCTTTTAGCCTAAAAGGAAAGACAAATTTGTGAATTTGTAAAAATCCTTTGTGTAGATAGCTAAGCTAGTGGATGTAGACTTTGTTTGCAAGGTTGAACCATTCTAACCACTTGTGCAAATTTTCTTTCTTTTTGCTCATTGCTTCCACCAAAAATTTTAATTGTCAATTCACTCTTCTCTTGGCCATTTCAATTGATTGTTCAACCTAACAGTAAGTTTGAATCATAAATTATAAATAAGGTTATAAGTATGAAAAAGTTATGTATGAAGTAAGCATATTTGGTTTTAAGCTTTGAACCTTATGTCATTAGATTGAAAATGTGGAAATTTGATGTATGATACATTTTTACTTAGCCTCGATATCTAAGAATCCTTAGAAGCATGTTTATGGTGATTTAAGAACCTTTAAAAGGGATTAAAATTGACTTTTAATCTCAAAATTGCAACTATGTGCAGAGTGTACGAGTACGGTATACTCGTGTACCGGTACAATTTGGCATATAAATGCGGAAATGGTACATGTGTATCAGTACCAATAAGTATCGGTACAAGTCTTTGAGTACCGGTACTCATGCTAGTTAAGTTAGTTATGAAATGTTTCAAGTTTTAGATTTCTTTTAAATTAGTCTCTAAAGTTTCATGATAAAATTGAATGAGTTCCAAACACCAGATGAGTTAGCATTTGACATGAATGCATGTTTTTATTTGAATTTTACAAGTATGTCCTTAATTTGTTAAAAACACTTAGGGTCCATTTGGTTCTAGAGAATGAAGACTGTTTTCATTTTTATTTTCCAAAAAACTGAAAAACAGTGAAGAAAACGTGTTTGGATAAAAAAATTAGAAAATAATTTTTAGAAAATAAAAACAAAAATGAGTGAAAATTTTTAGTTACCTAATGCTTAAACTCGATTTTCTTCAAGACCGGATATGGATGTTATAAAATTGGTTCTCAATTGGATTTTAAAGATGTTTAGGTTGGGGAGAGGTTAAAAACAATAGTAAAGAATCTGAGTGAAGGTCAAGGAAGAAAGAATCGAGTTTCTTTCTCTCTCTAAACTAAGAATATTTTGGAACCTTGCTTGCATGTGCACCGGCATATATCAGATCTTGTGAATTGACCAAAATTATTTTTAAAAAAACACTGTTAAACAAGTCATTATTAGACTAAATTATTTTTTCATAAAATAAAGCTAATATAAAATTAAGACATATTTTTTTGGATAAATAATTAAGACATATTAACCTACCTCTTTAGTGAATTTTTTCCTTCAAGAAATATATAAAAAGATATCATCGTCAAACATAATAAAAATAAGGGTAAACTACACGAAATACCAATAAACTTTAGCCTTTGTATCGATCATACCACTGAAGTATAAAATGATACATGAAATACCACTGAACTTTGTTTTTTGTTCAATCCAAGCACTCGACGGTTAAATTGTAACAGACCGTTAAATCGAAAACAACGTCGTTTTGGCATAGTTGTTTTATGCCTAAGATAGACCAAAACGACGTCGTTTTGTTAGAAAAAACTTTAAGAAAACATTTCATTTCGGGAGGATTGAACCAAAGACCTTTAAGATGAAAAGTTTACAACAAACCACCAAGCCAACTTAAATAATTAATATAATCGTAACGAAAGTAGTATGTAAATAATACTGCAGTTGAACTTAATTTCATTTATCTCATTATATAATTTATAATATTTAGGCTTAAATGAGAAATAAGTGCACAAAGTATACCACTTTTGAACTTTATGTATCTAATGTATTTTTTGTAAAAATAGGTGCCTAAAATTTTAAAAGTTAAAATTTTAGATGCCCGACCGTTAAAAAAATTGTTATCCATTTAAAACGCGACACATGGCATGAATATTGGTTTTTTAATTTTTTTTTGGAAAAAACTTTAAAATTTATTTTTTTTAAAAATCTCAAAATTTACAAAAATGTTCAAATTAGTCCCTAAATCCCTAATCCTCACTGTTTTTGAAACCGGGCATCGTCTCTGGGATCAAATTAGTCCCTAAATCCCTAAAAATCCCCAATCGAACGGTTATTTCATGTTCGACGTTCAATGTTCGGCTGGCACACTATTCGCCAGTTTTCGGCGACAGCGAGTAGGGGAAATGGTGTGATGACGTTTTTCCATTCTTTTAAAATATAAGTGTGGTTTTCTTTTAGAAAATCAATTGATAAGTATTATCCCATAAAGCACTTTTGAAATATTAGTTTAAAGGGATTTCTTTTGAAATTTTTATTCTTTTGAAAACAATGAAAACTTGGAGTTGTCACCGACCGCTTGGATAAGGGAGTTGGTTACGTGTGGAGAAGGATTAGCACCCCCATCACGCCTGGTAATTGGTACCAAAATATTTGTTGCTTTTAATCGAAGGAAGTTGTCAAAATTTGAAAAGGAATTTAATTTGGTGACCTTAATTGAAAATTAACCTTAATTGAACGGGCTTTAACAAATTGGTGGGTTCAAATTAATTGGACATTTAATTAATAAGGTTGATGATACTTCGATCCATAGACTAAACCGACATCATATAAGCCTGACTGTCATGTTAGTTAATGGTTCGAATCTCGCACGTCACCTTTATGCATTGTACAAGCAATTAAAGAATGATGTAATGACTTTGTCAAGTTTTAATTCTACCTTGAATCGATAAGGATTAATTTAAATATTTGGTCAACATCATTTAAGCTCGGACTGTTATGACACAAATATCAGAATTAATGAATACCTCCCTTTTATGATTTAAATTAATTAACATGTAAACCAAATGGGCCAAATGATGACAAATAAAATGGATGGCAAGTAAAGGCATAAAAGATATACACACAAAAGCCCGCCCAAGATCCTAAGCTAAAAGGTTAAAATAATGAGAATTCAATTAATGTTCTAATTAATAACTAGGTGAATCTAATATTAATCCTAAATTAATTAATCCTAAAAAGGCTAGAGAACACAAATAAATTATGAGTTATCTTGTGATATGATAATTAATCGATTAATTTTAAACTAGTATTCCAATAAGCCAAGAATACTATTTAAAATAAGTCAAATTAATTAATCATAGCTTTAAATTAAAATGTTAGTCTAATTTCCATGTCAACTTTATCTTAAAAGATAATTAAAAGGTGTTCAACCAATTTTAATGAATTTAACATTTACCCCAATAAGCCAAAGGCAAATTTCAATTCACTAAACTGATTCAAACCTTAAGACTAACTATGGCTCTAAAACTAATCCTAAATTAATCTAATTAATTTAAAACCGTGCCCCTATGATACGAGCACACGGCTTAAATTAATTAAATTAATTCCTAAACTAATCTAAAGGCCTTAACTAACACAAAACCCATCTAAATTAGGCCCAAGGCCCGAAAAACAAGGCCCAAACTAAAACTAAGTAAGCACTAAGCCCAAAGCACCAAGAGGCCCAAACTTCTAAACTAAACCCAAATGAAAAACCACATGTATATACTTTTAAGAAAATATACTTTAATTATATATCATATACCATATACAAGAAAATATATTATAAAATGGATAATATGAAACCATGAGAATAAAGTACATACAAGCTAATAATAAATCAAACAACATTCAACAAGTGAAATAACATACATATCGCAAGTAAAAAAATAAAATAAAATAAAACACATAAAAAGGAGACTAAAAAAACAACAAAGGTTACCAATAAAATCATCCACATTTTCATTGAACTAAGAAAATGGATTATACATGAATAAAATAAGGAAAGAGAATACCAAAACCCAAATATTTGCTTGATCTACCAAATTCCACATGTTGTTGTTAGGGTTTAGAAGTTCGATTCAAGGGTTTAATAATAGTGGAAAATGATTTCGATTAAGGAAAATTATAGTAGATAAGGGAATTGAATGGTGAGTTAGTTGGGGGCTGGGGTCTTTGGTGATCTTAAAAAAAGAAAACGGAAGTGGGGAGTTTTAAAAAATGAAGAAAAAGGTAGTGGGGGTTTGATTTTTGAGAGCTTTTTCCTTGAATCGGCTAAGGGATTTGTTTTAATCCCCTAAGGTCGTGTGTTTTCTCCTCTCTTTTTCTTAGGGTTTATGTGTGTGGAAGGGGTGTGATGAAGGGTATTTTTGGTTTATCCCCTTAAAATGACAACCAATAAAAATTAAGACCTTGGGCACCAAGTATTTTTCAACCAATGGTAGTCAAGCCTTAATGAGGAAGGAGGTGAGATTTTTATTATTTTTTATACTTTTTTCTATTTAAAATCATATATAATGGGCCATGAAATTTTGGGCTTAGGGCATAAGGTAAGTTTTTGGGTATTAAAAAGGGTGATGTGGATTGATCTTATTATGAGCATTTTAATTTAACCCGACAAAAATTAGTGATTACAGCTGCCCCTCTTTATTTATTCTTGTAAAACGAGAATAAAGCAAAGAACATAAGCATTAATTTTGTCCCACTTTCCTATTTGACGATTTGCTCTTTTGAAATGGCAACGAGGGAATCCAAATAACTTGTTGTTCCGTAGTGGCAAAAACAACTGGGTAGCACTGTATGTTCTTTCGAAGCGACAACGAACAGACCAGTCAGCTAACGACTCATTCCTCTGGAGTGGCAATGAAGGAATCCAAAAAAACTTTGCTTTCCTGAAACGGCTGAAAGCGAACGGGGTGGTGCTGGCATATTCTTCTGAAACAGCAGTAGACGAGCCAACTAACCTTCAAATGACTCATTCTTTCGAAATGGCAGTGAATGAATCCAAATAACTTTGCTTTCCTAAAGCAACAAAAAGTAAACGGGTGATGCTAGGATGTCCTTCTAAAATGGCAGCAGACAAGCCAACTAACCTTCAAATGATTTATTCTTCTGAAACGGTAGTGAATGAATCCAAATAACTTTGCTTTCTCAAAACGGCAGAAAACAAAACAGGTGGCGCTGGGACATCCTTTCAAAACGGCAACAGATGAGCCAACTAACCTTCAAACGATTCATTCTTCTAAAATGACAGTGAATGAATCCAAATAACTTTACTTTCCTGAAATGGCAGAAAGAAAACAAGGAGGTACTGACATGTCCTTCTGAAACAGCAATGGACAAACCAGAATAACAAACGATTCATTCCTCCGAAGTGGCGGCGGACAAATTTACAAAAAAAATTCTAAAGTGGCAAAAATAGACTGGGTAGCATTGGTACGTCCTTCTGAAACAGAAATGGACGGGCCAGATGGTAAGCCATTCATTTGTCTGAAGCGGTAATGTATAGACCCAAATAACTCATTTTCCTAAAATGACAGAAGACAAAATCGACAAAGATAACATGTTTGTCTAAAATGGCAGCGAGCAAATCATATCTCCTATAATGGTAGGTGGACTCATTTCCTGGAGTGGCAAAGGCAAATGCACCGCTGTGTTCCTCCCAAATCGTAGGAAACAAATGGCCACTCTTGCCATGAAGATTTCATTCTTCTTGGACCTATATGGATAAGCCTTTCAACCTTTTTGTTCGAACATTCTTGAACTGTGGGCATTTTCCTCTTTTCCTCTGAGGTTTTGTTGTGGTGTGTTTGAAATCCTTCGCATGATATCCTTGAGCTGTGAATATTTGCCTCATTCATTTTGAAACCCTAATATGGCAAGTTTTTACTCCTTCGCCTAAAATCCTTTCTTGGACTTTCTCTTTGCTGTTTACTCCTCTTCTTAGAAGATATCCGACCTATCTTTCAAATATTTTGTACTCTCAGTCACTTCTTTCTTCTTGGTCCATCAATCTCAATCTTTTCTTGACTTCCTATTTATTTCTTTGTAATGGTGGTTCCTCGTCTCACATTCGGGTTCAACCTTTTATCCCCTTTCCCTTGAGTTCTTAAACCTTTTTGCTCTAAAGTGCCTTTACAGGTTTTCTTTTTCAGAGATTTTCTTTCTTTCTTCTTCTTCTTCTTCTTCTTCTTCTTCTTCTTCTTCTTCTTCTTCTTCTTCTAGGTTCCCTTATGAGTTTTTGCCTCTAGTCCCTTGGATTTCAACACGAGAGGCATTTGTTGTCCTTTCTCGGCAGGTTTTGTATCTAATTTCCTCCCGCCTTAACTTTGGCAGATTTCTTTTCACGTCTTGATTAGAGTGCTAGTTTTATCTTGCTTTATTGACTTTGTCTTTAAGATCTCGAGTTCCTCTGAAGCTTCTCGCTTTTTCATGGCTGGTTCTTCGGACTACGAATTCCTCTTAGTGCCAATTTCTATTGTGTTACCATCTTAGCATCATTCACAGATGGTTTACTAAGAGCCCAGAGGTTTTTATGGGAAACAAAACGGCTTCTAAAGCTTAAAAGCTACTCTCCTTGCTACAAAAGTCTTTGATCTTTCACCAAAGCTCAGGGTCTAGAGTGGTTCTTCTCAAAGTTCTTCATTCCCCGAGGTCCAAAATTACCGAAGGTGAAAGCTGCTTTCCTCACGTCGGATTTCTTCAATCTTCGCAAATGTTGACGAATCATGGATCCTTCTCATTTCTAAATTCTAGTATTATCCATAAAGATTTCACCTCTTCTTCAGGTTCATCTCATCATCAACTTTTCATCTTTCTATCAAGGTTGATGTCTGAATAGTTCTTCTCATCATAAACTACTCATTCTCCCAGGTAAGCTTTTCTTGTTATAGACCATTCTCTTTTGGCTAAGCGAGTTCTTCTGCTTAGGAGCTCTTCAAATCTTTGTTGGGCGAGTTCTTTTCTTTGGGGACTCGTTATCTTTACTAAGATCTACCTCTCCAAATGGGCAGCTTCAGGTCCAAACCTTTTCTAATCTTTGAATCTATCAAAAGCCACCAAAATGATTGTATGATATGAGTTAGCATGATCCTAACCTAGGGATGTCTAACTACATATGATGCATGAATTGTGACATTTTTAGAGATGCTAGGGAAGCATTCTTGTTTTCTGGTTGATCACCCCTTAACTTCCACAGCTTTCTGTCTTCGCTAAATCTTCACTTGTATCTTATCTTAAAAGGACATTACTAGTCTATACCAAGTTGACTAAGATCCACCTTCCAAGCACTGCCCCACTCAACTTGGCTTCGTTATTTTCCCTTCATTGACTCTTCATGATGAGTCATATTCATTCTCAACATTAGGATGCATACATACCCCTAAACTTTCCAAATCTTTCTCATTTCTATATGGTATGGTCTTCACTTTTATTGACTAAACCTTTCTTCTTTGTGCCTTTAGAAAAGAGATGTTGACTCGCACCGGTCAGAACAACATTGCCCTTACTTAACTTGGGCTTAACTGTTGCCTCTTCATGGACTCTTCAAGATGAGCCTTTTACAATCCCCTTAATCGGGTGAACTCATGCCCCTTAGATTTCCAAATTTTTCTCATTCCCAAATCTCTAAACAATCCTAGCGTATGAGATCTTGCTATTGTTCTCTTCGTAGTCACTGAAAAATTATGCTATGTCAACCATGTAGACCCTTGATCTGAAGCTGTGCAGAAAAACCTTCATCGTTAACTGCTCAAAAAAGTACAAAATAACGACACCACCGTCACCCAAGACTCTTGAAGAAAATGCTCAAGCCATAAATCCCCTACGTGAACAGATCCATCTTTGTGACCTCATTCAGGTGTGTAGTCATGCTCCCATGAAAGAGGCGGTGTTGTCCCCATGACTCTCAATCAAACTTTTGCCCCAATCTTCACTCATTTCGGCTAAGGTTCTAAGCTCTAATGGATAATCGCGGGACTTCGACTGCTTTGTGTAAACCCAATCCTTATGAACACTCTTCTGATTAAGCAAAGTGGTATACTCCTCAAACGTAGACATCAATTCCTTCCTGTTAAAAGTGAAGCAACAGAAAGCGAGATTTCAAAACTAGAAGATGGCTCGGAAAGAAGGCCGATTAACTCAGGCATACATCAAGCGCGCAATGTCACTATAACTCTCATGGAACCAACTTTGCAACCATTAATCCCATCATTCCCAGATCCACTTCAACTCCCACAACTCGTTTTGCTGTAAGGCGACATAAGTATACCCTGCTCACTTGGTGCCCTGTTGCATTGTACCCTTTAGTTGACTTCTGACCGATGTCATATGGTTTAGCCGTTGGCTCTTTTCTTACCTGACCTTAGCAGTACTCCATTTCTTTCTCAGGTTCAACGGTTTCTTATCTTTGACCCACTAGTATGATCCTACTCTTATATCATCGCTAGGACGAAGACATGCCCTATGAGTCTCCAATTTTCAAGAGAATTCAATATTTGTTTTTTCTGAGCCAACCAAGTCCTTATGGTAGATAATCTTTTCGGTTCTTTGAATCGCGTAGTAGGCAAGGGCTTGCTATTATTCTTGTCAGAATCACTGACAGGTTTGCGCTAGGCTGATCATGTAAATATCTGGTCTTGCACGCCAAACTCCATTCTAAAAGTGCGGAGAGATCTTATTCTTTCTATTTCTTTCTTTTTCTTTTCTTTTCATTTCGTCTACACATTGGTTTGTTAATCAATATTTCAACTAATGATGTTTTTTTAGGTTAATATATAAAATCAAAATTAATAATAAAAGAATAGAATGCCTCATATATCAAATGCAAGATCGTCTTAGATTCGATCCCCAGTGATCAAGAATTTACCATTGAATGTTGCGGTGATATTTGCGAGATCCCTCTTAGATTGCTCGATTCATCCTCATGATTATGGTACTTGCTTGATCTGTCCAAAAACTACTCCTCCTAGTTCTCATTATCTTTCTCCATAAAAAAATTTAAGCTTTTATTTAGCCCATGGAATACGGACAATGTCATTCTAAGAATTCTTAAGCTTAAGCTTATGCTTCTGATTATAATTAACATTATTTCAGTGTCCTCAAGGATTCATCTCTGAAGCTAGGGTATTAAACAGGTGGAGCATGGATCCTTATTAGATTTTTTCTCCTCCCACAGCTCTATCAGGATACTCCGGGACTTATTTAGTTCGTTCATTCATTTCCTTTTTCTTATGGGAATTCAACTCATCACAGTCCTTTGTCTCAAGAATAATGATGGAACATACAATAGTACCCCGAGTTACTCGGCATAGTCATGATTTGAAAACTTACTCATATAGCCAAGGCTTTTGACTCAATTAGAGTAAGTGGAGCAAAGCGTCCTTATTTAGCCTTTTTCTATAGCGAAGTACCCTTTAATTATTAATTATTTTTGTTTTGTTTTGAAGCACACTATTTTCCTTTCGGGGCACCTTCAGGCAATTCTATTTGGGCTCTCCCAGGAGATTTTCTTATCATCGAACATCATCGAAGGAGTAGTAATCTTGCTTCTCACGCTTTACCAACCAGAACGTATTGAGGGAGAATCACGCTTCATCGTTGTCACAGCATTTGATTGATCTTTTTTATTAGAATCAATGCCACATCATGCACGTGATATTCGGGGGTCTACAAGGGTAAGAAGGGATATTTACATATATAGGATCGTCATTTTGAAAAAAGATGCATCCTTTCATTAAAATATAAATCTACAATCAACATAGGCCCTTTCAAAAAGATCATTGCTACTTTCGGGCAAATAGTAGCGAAGTTGATTCCACGCACTACTTCAAGAGAAAAATTAGAGTGCATAGAAACTTAAACACCGACCCCTAACATAAACATGAAAATATATGTGTAAGATGCCTCGAAACTCTAAACAACTTTGGAACTGACTTCTCATTCATTTCACTTCTTCAGTCCTTCACCTAAGGCAGTTGCTTCCCTTATCTCTTTTACTTTCCATTGCTTAACCATATCAAGTGTCAGTGTCCCATTACCGAGCAGCTTCTCTATTTCTTCTTTCAAAATCCAACACCTCCTAGTAGGGTACCCTAACGCCCCCATGTGGAAATCACAAACACTGTCCAGATTGTAATTAAGTGATGGATTTGTCGTCTCCTCCATTGGCCTAGCGGTGAGATATTTCACTTGAATTAAATGAGGAAGCAAGAATGCAATTGACATCTTGAGAACCTTGAGTGATGCCCTTGTTGGACGTTGCCCCTTAGTTAATTTCTCCTTGTTTATTTCCTTCTCGGTCACAATTGTCTTTTTGTTCTCCTCTCCAACCTATAGAGAACTCTGATCTTAATAAGCTGTTGACAATGGCCGATTGTGAAACTGATTTTGGTCCTTTGTCAACTTTCTGGCATGCCCCAATCCTTGGTGGAACCTGGGCTTTCCCTCTTCAAAGCAAAGTAGTCCCCTTTCGATAAGGCTATAAACCCTACGTTTCCAAAACGCGCAATCTTCAGTTGTGTGACCACAATCACCATAATGGAAACCACATGCAATCTTGGTACCATACACATTAGGGTTAAAATAAGAGTAGCGTCTCGATGGGGGTAACTCCAAAAGCTTGTTCTGAACGAACAAGGGTAACAATTCAGAATACGTCACCGGGATTGCCATCTTTGTCTTCTTGTCACTCTTCTTGGTGTCCTCAACATGCGTTTCTTTGTTCTTTGCTTTTCTTTTCTTTGACTGGAATTGACTTTCCTTGGGAACCTCCTCGTTCCCGATCACTGTCGTTTTCATGGAATCTTTCAGAGCCATCCTTAATTCCTTAAACGATTTTGCTTGTCGTACAACCCTCTTAACCAAACGCAATTTCCCTTTGTCCTCTTTGTCTTGATTTTCATCTAATTTCGTAGATGGATAAGTGATATTCAGACCTGAAACTATCAGTTCAAACTCTAATACCCTGACATCTAGGAGGTGCTGAACTTTACGCTTAAAGTTTAAGCATTTCTTGATGGAATGACCTTGGATTCCAGCATGGAATTCACAGTGTTCCTCCTCTTTAAACCAACTCGGATACAGAGGAGACTGAGGATTGACGAAGCACAGAGCAATCAGTCGAGCGTTTAGCAACTTGGAAAACAAATCTTGATAAGTTAATGAACTAGGGCTAAATTGAAAGTCCTTCGACTTCATTTTTTCTCTTGGGACCCGGAGGCCTCGACAACCAGCAACTGCTGAGAAAAAGCTGATGCCAGGGGTTGACCTTGTATTAGCCGAGGTGACTCTTTAGACTCCAATGTAGTTGACACCTTCATCCTCTTGTTGCATATTATACTTTTCTCATATTGTGGCTCTAACTTATTCGATTTTTCGTTTGCTGACGATGACAAGATTTTCGAGAGAGAGTCATCGGACTTATCCAACACTAATTCGATAGGGCACTCTGAAATGGTGCACGCTACCTCAAATTGGTTGATGATAGCTTGGTCTTCGTCAGACAAAATCCTTTCCACTATGAAGTCGCAATCCCAACTCTCATTCTCCTCCTATACGAAAGAGTCTTCTTTCATGCCCTCTTTTTTGGCCATCATACCCATCAGTTCATCGATTTGCCCCAACGTTTCCTCTTAGAACTTTTTCACATATGATATTGTCTCCCTTTGATTCCAAAACAATTATTCATGAAGCTCATTGAGTTTAACTACCCTAGCTGCTAGGTTATTCATTTTTCTAGAGTCGAACTGGTCATAAGTCACTCCCTTCTCACTTTTTGAGGCGAATGTTTTCCCCCGATTGGTGATGCATATGATGTATGTGAATGTACAAAAATGCATTATTTGAACAAAAATAACAAGGCAACACAAAATAATGCTACTATGAATACATGAATGCAAAGAGCAACATTGAGTTTGGAAAATATCTTCATTAAACGGCTTGCATTAATAGGAAAAAAAATTCGTTACAATAATCAAAGGAAACCCATTGGCTATACGGTCTTAAGCTAGCATATAGGTCAACGGTCTTTTCTCTCTCATCGGATTCAACATCTGCATTGTCTTGAAGCTTGGCGACATCTTCCCCTATGAATTGTGACTTTCGGGCGACCTCTTGTATCAATTCTCGCTATTGCTTCCAAATAGAGAAGCCGGCGAAATGTAGTCACTCCAATGTTGGCATTTGGTGTACTTAAATTTCTCCCTTAAAAGAGTCCCGATGAACTCGACCCTCGTGTTGTGCTGAAGCTAAGGCCAGAATTCCTTCCCACTCGAAATATTTTTTCTTGTTCTAAGTTGGGACTTGATGGTAAAGTGTCTGAGAAATTTTCGAGCTTGCCCCAAAAAGCTTTATTGTTGTTCGGCATAGTTCTTGTTGATCTTCTTGCAAGGGCTTGAGACTCTTCAATTATCAGGGTCAAATCAAAGTCGTCAATCGTGAAACAACCATAGGCGGAGTTCCAAAACCCTACCAATGCTTGAAGTAGTGATTGGTTGATCAAAATATCTAGCGGATATGTGATATCGCCATGCTCATTTTTGAAAGAAAACTATCCTCATCATGGAGTTGCTCTCCTTCCGACCATATTTGTACATCAGGATTCTTTGCATCATTGTTACGAACCAAATCTCTCATTAATCTAGCCTTTAATTTCATACTATTTCCAACTCTATGTGCTCTTTATGATATGATAAAATATGCAAAACAAAAAGGTAAAAGGAAACGAATAGAAAACAAATAGAAGCCTATTAGTCACAAGATAAGAAATGAATTTGAAAACGATAAAAGATAAGCGTGAACAAATTAAGCAAAAGGCAAACACATAAAAAAATAAACCTAACCACATCAATTCCAGTTCGCTATGGTTATTCACAAGGCTATAATGGGGTGGGCTTCCTAGATTCTCACACATGGGTTCGGTTCTAATACAAGGGTACCAGAACCTGTCTCATTGCCTACTAAAGCAACAAGAACCCCAATTCTGGCCCATTACAAGCTTGTGAATTGGTTTCGGTTCAAGGGAAAGTACAACCTAATAATGTGGAAGGTTGTTCATGTGTCAAAAGGCGTGAATTCTGGAAGTGAATCACCGACCCGTGGAGGGCTACTTGTAATATCCTCAAAACTAGTATAGAGAAGTTACTACAATGCTTTCATTCGATCCCTAATTGATTCAAAGCAAGATACTAGATCTAGATAATAAGGACTAGAATGTTATAAATGAAAAAGTAGTAACATATTGTATAAGTGACCAAACCAAAACAAATGACAAATTGAAGGAATGCATGCAAAATTCTAGCATTCCTAAAATGCCCCTACACATGTCATTAATTATGGGATAATTAAGGGTGAATTAGTCATTTAAGGAAGGAAATTAATTGAAGAATTATCATCACTTTCCTCATTGTGGCCGGGTAGAAGAAAGAAAGAATAGAGAAAGGGGATTGAGTGAGAAAGCTTTATCATCATAGATTCAAGCTTGAATTTGGTGAAATTGGAGTTGCTAACATTCATATAATCTTGATAAGAAGGTAAAATCTCTTCCTTAATATGTTATAGAAACAAATGATCATGTAGATTTAGGGTTCTTGCTTGAATTACATGAAATTGATGAATAGATAGTGAATCGATGTTATGAACTAGTTAAGAAGTGCAATTGATTGATCAATCCATGAATTGATAGTGTCATTCAAATGAGTAGGAGAAATTGAGGTTGTCAATAGCTAAATTGATGGTGAAATGCTATGCTAGATGCTGGAAAATTTGGATGGTGATTGGAATGGATGATTGAAATGTAAATTGAAATTGTAGATGCTGGAAATTCTAGTCAGTTGATGTCCTAATGAATCAAATTAAATATGTTGCTCAATTGCCCTGTTTTTATAGGTTGGACATATAATTGGACTGACCTAGACATGTAAGAATGCGTATATATTCTGAACAACATGTTAGAACCTTGTTTAGATGAATTATGAAGCTAGAAGCTTAACCTAGTGTAATCTGCCCAAAAAAAACTCTATTCTGGGTAGTAACTCTGCAAAATCACCATAAATTGTATAAATGGAATTTGTGGCTGAAATTTTTGTGGACAGTTCCTTAGCATGTCTAAATTCATTAGGAGAAAACAGAACTGAATTCTGGATTGTAGAAGGAATTATAGAGAAGAAACACTAGGGACATGGCAAACTGTCCAGTGTTGTAAATTGCATTGTCTTTAAGCTAGAAACTGTATTAATTGGCAAAGGATTAAAATGTAAGGCTTATATGGTTAGAAGGACAATTAAGTTAGTTTTCCAACAGAGTAACCGGTTCAAAATTCTGACGTACGAAATAAAAGATATGAACATTTAATGACTCAATTGATTGCTAAATTGTATCTAATACCCTATGTATTTTATGAATGTTAGATCAAGTGGAAATTGAGGATAAATGGGCTCACTTAGATCAACAAGCTAGTAGAGGAAAAGGGATTAAAATTCAGGATCGACAATAGCTCGAAAAATTCCTGTGAGTGTAGTTTAAAGTTTGGAGAGGGTGGTAACCTCCAAGTCTATTTTTGATTTGTAATTTTTATTGAATCTTAAGTATAAATTGTACAATGAGCTTGCTATAGAGTATTAGCAAGGTAAGTACTTTTTTTAGTGGTTACTTGATTGTGAAGCATGTTTGAATTGTCATTGATTGTAATGATGTGCTTATTGCCTAATTGAACTATATTGAAATGAAGCATGATGTTATAGATAGAAGTAACTCAATTCATTGTTGAATGATATATTAATAGATACTCCTTCATTGATTATTGAAACATTAATATTGGATTGGATTGAGCCTTATTCGACTAAAAGTGAATATTGGCACAAATTGTGCACATTGAATTGAATCATGCTTCTAATTGATTGAAAGTGATAATTATTGTAAGCCTTGGTCTCGAGTCGGTCTTGGATATAGTTGGCATGCCATAGAGTCTATAGAGCTCATTGTCGGGGTGGACTACGGTCTGAGACATTGGTCCCTAATTGGCGACAGTATGAGGGAAGCATTGTTTTAGTCATTGGCGACAGTATGAGGGATTGACCAGGTACTTGGTACCATATTGACTATTTTTATTGGCGACAGTTTGGTTGGATACTCGAGTATCTAGACTGAGTAATCAATTCTCAAGGCTATACCTAAAATGAACTAAGAACTCATGCACATTGAACCTATTGCTACATTGAATTGCATTGATTGATTGTAAAGGTAAAATTGAATGCCATGAACTATGAATATTGAAACATTGATTGAACATTGCTTATATGAGTTTGCTTGATTGTAAAGGAAAATCAAATGCTATGAACTATTGCTATTGAAACATTGATTGAGCCTTGCTTATATGAGATTGCTTGAGTTGAAACATTGATTGTGTTTAAATGGCGTGATGAGTTTGATTGTTAATCAAACTGGATGATTGAGTATGTCTAAACTTCAAGCCTTGTTTTGTTATTGGATTGAAAGTTAGACAATGCATCTAGTAGTGTATGCCTTGTTCGAATGGTTCCCTATTGATGGGGGAACCATACCATCCATTTCATGGTTCTTAGTTGAGACTTATTGTATTGTTGCCTTGTAAATTTAACTTACTCACTAAGGTTTGCTTGTTCTAGTCTCATTTCTACGATACGGTTGATTTTGGATGTTGTCTTGAAGTCTAAGCTCATACAAGTCACATTTTGCTTAAAAGAGTATGTTTCCATCTTGATATAGTTCTCCTAGGATGGTGGCACCTAAGACATGTATATTTATGGTCACTTAGCTATGGTTTGTATAAGTTAATTCTATCTATGATTTATAAGAAGTTTGGTATGTATATATGAGCATGTATGCACTTTAATGAACTTATATGTTTGATAGCCTAATGTTTAATTTCCATGGATGAATTAAGCATCAAATGGTTGAATAGATCTCTTGAAAATGGTTAGTTAACATCAAGTAAATGTAGTAAACCATATGTTTAGACATGAACCACATTGATCACCTAAGGGACTAGCCATATTGTGTAGATAATAATGGAAGCATGTATGATCGATTATGGTAACTTAAGTAAAAGATGCGATCACCTATTGGTATGCATAATAGCTACATAGGAAACTTGAAATTTTCTCTTCCATGTTAATCTTCTAGTTGAATGCTTGCTTGAAGGACAAGTCCTAATTGGTGTTGAACATGATATCTAATTGCTTTATGGGTCCTAATATATCTAGTAAATGCTTCATACCTTGTCTAGAGTATCCCCACCTATTTGAATTGTAACTTGAAGTGCAAGAAAGACCTTAAACGAAATGTACTCACTACCTACAATTGATTGAATTGTTGATTGTAAATGTAGTAACTTGCCTAATCCTACTAGGGTGGTTAGAGTATGTTACAGAATGGTATCAGAGCTTATGGTTGCATGATTCTAGGGTTTATTGCATGAATAGGCTATTGTCATTGATCATTTAGGTGCCACCTAGCAGTTACTTGAATATTTATTGGATTGTGACTTAAGCTTGACTTCTCTTATTCCATATATATAGAATGTCTGAAACATGATTGGGCAAAGATAATTAAAGCCTGACTGGCTCCTCCAATAAGAGAGGGAGCGTAAGGATGAACCAGGATCTCCTGAAGCCTATTAAACCCCAACAAGTTCAGTAGGAAGTCCCTGTAATTCATCCTATTCAACGAGAATGCTTCTCCAGTATTAAGGAGATGTTTGATCAAATGATTGTCTCAATGAGACAAAGTAATTTTGAATCTCTGGTAGAAAAACCAGCAAGAGCTCCTATTGATAAGTTAGCTCAACATCGAGCTTACACCTTCACTGGAACAAGTGAAGATAAGCCAGAAGAACCAGAGTACTGGTTGGAGAATATAGCAAGAATATTGTCTAAGCAACTGCAGTGCTCAGATGAACACAAGCTGGAGTGTGCAGTAGCATTATTGGCCAAGGAGGCATTGAGTTGGTGGGAAACTACTACTTTGGCAGCACCTAAAGAAGTTGTCACCTGGGAATTCTTCCTTAAACAATTCAGAAAGAAGTATATAAGTGATCAGTATCTTGTTGATCGCAAAAAGAAGTTCTTGTACCTAAAATAGGGAGGAAAACCTATCGAGCAGTATGTCAGTGAATTCTGGAAATATTGTAAACACGGCTCGAAATTCATAAAGAAAGAAGAGGACAAGTGTAGAATGTTCATAGATGGACTCAACGATGAGTTAGGCCCCATGTTCACTGCTTTGGGGATTACTGACTTCCAAGAATTGGTCAATAGAGTTATAGCTACCAAAGTAAAGATGAAGATTTCAGCAAAACGATCAGATAATCAGTCCCAAGATAACAAAACATCGAGGGATGATCACAAGCCTCATTGGCGCAACAAGAAACAAAAGCATCATGGAGGAAATTCTTCCAATCAGGGAAATTTCTCAAAGGGTAGCTATATACCCAGGCCACAAGCTATGTCCAGATCCTTAACACCTATGGTGTCATTGGATAGTCTCGAGAATACCGGGAGGGAGAATCAAATCCCTACTTGCAAGACTTGTCAAAAGAACCATACCAGAGTTTGTAGAAAGCTCACTAATGCTTGTTATTTGTGCGGAGACACAACACACTATGTCAAAGATTGCCCCCAAAATCCGAACAAGTTGCCTTCTCATGCTTCTCAAAAATCGAACCAAGCTCCTTCACCTAGGGGAAAGGGTTCAAAGCAAGCTAACTCATGCAACTACGGGAAGAGCAAAGGCCAAGGGTCTAATGCTACATATCAAAAGTCTCAGGCACCTGCTCGAGTCTATCATATCCAAGGGCATGAGGATAAAGAATCTACTGATGTAATTGTAGGTAAAATCTACCTCGATACATACCCTATTTATGCTTTATTTGATACAGGATCAACCTATTCATTCATAAGATCTCCTTTAATTGAAAAGCATAAACTGAAGCTTGAATATGTCAGTTGTAGCTTAATTGCTACCAAACCGTTAGGAGATAATGTAATAGCAAACCAAATATGTAAGGATTGCCTTTGTTTATTCAGGGCATTCCATTCCTAGCTGACTTTTTATTGTTACCTTTTATTGAATTCGATCTCATTTTGGGATTAGATTGGTTAGGAAGGCATCAAGCTTGGGTAGATTACCAAAATAGAAAATTGTTTCTCCGAGGTCTAGGAGAAAAATCCATTACCTTGATCGACAAGAAACCTATTAGCATCTTTGTTGCTATGATTAAAAGTGAAGAAATTGAATTCGGGGTAAGTTCATTCCTTATTGTTTCTGACTTCCCTGTGTTTCTTGAAGAATTACCGGGATTACCCCCTATTCGGGAAGTTGAATTCAAGATTGAAGTTCAACCCGGGAGTGATCCAGTGTTTATCGCTCTATATTGAATGGCCCCGATTAAACTCAAAAAGCTTAAGAAACAATTGCAAGAGCTTCAAGACAAGGGCTTCATCTAACCTAGCTCTTCACCCTGGGGAGCACCTGTATTGTTCGTTAAGAAGAAAGACGGGTCGATGAGGCTATGTATTGATTATCGTTAGCTAAACTGACTCACTATCAAGAACAAGTATCCATTACCAAGGATTGAGGACTTGTTCGATCAATTCAAGGATGCCAAAGTCTTCTCCAAGATCAATTTGCGATCGGGGTACTATTAGATAAGAATACAAGACTCGAATGTACCTAAAACGGCTTTCAGGACTCGTTATGGTCACTACGAGTTCCTAGTTATGCCCTTTGGGATAAGCAATGCTCCAGCGGCTTTCATGGACTTAATGAACAGAGTGTTCAAACCCTATTTTGACAAATTTGTGCTTGTCTTTATTGATGACATTGTCGTCTACTCAAAGGACAAAGAAGAACATGCTAATCACCTTCGAATTGTACTCCAAACATTGAGAGATAATCGGCTATATGCCAAATTGAGCAAATGCGAGTTATGGCACTTGGAAGTATCCTTCTTGGGCCATGTTATCTAGGCTGAAGGGATAAAGGTTGATCCTAATAAGATTCAAACCATCATCGAATGGAGACCTCTGAGAAATGTTAGCGAGGTAAGGAGTTTTCTCGGTTTAGCCGGGTATTATCGAAGATTCGTGAAAGGGTTCTCGATTCTTGCTACTCCATTGACTCGACTCCTTCGAAAGAATACTCCATTTAAATGGTCTGAGGACCAGCAAAGAAGCTTTAATCAATTGAAGCAAGTCTTAACTCAAGCTCCTATTCTAATCCAACCTGAACCGAGAAAAGACTTTACAGTCTTCAGTGATGCTTCCCACTTCGGTTTAGGGTGTGTATTGATGCAAGATGACAAGGTCATTGCCTATACTTCTCGGCAACTTAAGCCACATGAATTGAACTATCCAACACACGACTTGGAGCTAGCTACGGTAGTGTTTGCTTTAAAGATCTGGAGACATTATCTATATAGAGAGAAATATCGATTATTTACGAATCATCAGAGCTTAAAATATATTCTAACTCAGAAGGAGTTAAATCTTCAACAATGAAGATGGGTGGAATTACTAAAAGACTATGATCTAATCATTGATTACCACCCGGGCAAGGCAAATGTTGTGGCTGATGCACTCAATCGCAAACATTCAATTGGTAAGATCGAATACGATTTTTTCCAACATTGTTTATCCCCTATTCGAATGGATGATGTGAATCCACTAATCGGAATCCTTTAATTGTAGCTTCAACTACTTTCTATGCCCATTTTAAGCTCCTAAAGAATCAGAGATATATGGTAGAACTTCAAGTTCAATTCGACTTGAATTCGAGGATCAAAGAGCTTCAGCAAAATGATCCCAAACTTCAGAAGATATTGAAAGAAATTGAATCCAAACTGAGCATTGAATTCTCACTTCAATCAAATGGAGTGCTCTACTTCAATAATCGGGTTTCTTTACCCAATAATCCAATCCTTAAGAGGGAAATGCTTCAAGAAGCACATAGTAGTCCTTTTTAATACATTCGGGAGTGATCAAGATGTATAAGGACTTAAAGAAAGTCTATTGGTGGCCAGGATTGAAGGCCGATATTGTTAGCTTTGTATCGAAGTGCCTCACTTGTCAAAAGGTGAAGGTCGAACACCAACTACCTACTGGACTCCTTCAAACCATCGAATTGCCTCAATGGAAGTGGGAGTGTATAACAATGGACTTCATATCGGGATTGCCTCTATCACCGAGGAAAAATGATGCTATTTGGGTGATCATTGATAGATTCACCAAATCGGCTCACTTCCTACCTGTTCGAATGAACATGAGCCTCCAACAACTAGCTGAATTATACTTGAGAGAAGTAATCAGACTTCATGGTGTTTCTAGATCTATCACGTCTATTTGAGACTCTCGTTTTACCTCTCGATTCTAGAGGGCGCTTCAAGAAACTATGGGAACCAAGCTGAACCTTAGCACTGTCTTCCATCCACAAACTGGTGGACAATCTGAAAGGGTAATCCAAGTGCTTGAATACATGCTTTGAGCTTGCATTATCGATTTCGGTAAAGACTAGGAGAAATCTCTACCATTAGCCGAGTTTGCCTACAACAACAACCATCAAGATTCTATCAAAATGGCCCCGTTTGAAGCATTGTATGGTAGGAGATGTAGAACTCCCTTATGCTAGTCTGAATTGGGAGAAAACAAGGTCTTAGGACCTGAATTGCTTCGTGGAACCAAAAATCAAGTTCGGGTGATCCATAGTAGACTGAAAGAAGCCTTTGATAGGCAAAAGGCTTATGTCGGTCTCAAGAGAAGAAACATTGAATATCGAGTGGGAGATTATGTATTCTTAAAGGTATCTCCTTGGAGGAAAATCCTCAGATTCGGGAATAAGGGTAAACTAAGCCCTCGATTCATCGGACCTTTTGAAGTCTTAGAGAAGATTGGTCCAGTTGCTTACAAGCTATCACTTCCTACTGAATTCAATAGAATCCACAACATTTTCCATGTATCGATGTTGAGAAAATATCGATCAGATCCATCACATGTTCTAGAACCTGATGAAGTCGAACTTAATCCTGATCTATCGTATGATGAAGAGCCAATTCAAATACTTGATAAAGAAGTCAAGAGGCTTTGCAATAAGATTGTACCATTGGTGAAAGTTCTATAGAAGAATCACAATGTAAAAGAAGCCACTAGGGAACCCGAAGCAACGATGAGAAAGCAGTACCCTCATCTATTCCCCTCAGGTAAATTTGAGTACGAATTTCTTTAAGGGGGAATTGTAATATCCTCAAAACTAGTATAAAGAAGTTTCTACAATGCTTTCATTTGATCCCTAATTGATTGAAAGCAAGATAGTAGATCTAGATAATAAGGACTAGAATGTTATAAACGAAAAAGTAGTAACCTATTCTATAAGTGACCAAACCAAAACAAATGACAAATTAAAGGAATGCATGCAAAATTCTAGCATTCCTAAAATGTCCCTACACATTTCATTAATTATGGGATAATTAAGGGTGAATTAGTCATTTAATGAAGGAAATTAATTGATGAATTATCATCACTTTCCTCATTGTGGCCGGGTAGAAGAAAGAAAGAAGAGAGAAAGGGGATTGAGTGAGAAAGCTTTATCATCATAGATTCAAGCTTGAATTTGGTGAAATTGGAGTTGCTAACATTCATATAATATTGATAGGAAGGTAAAATATCTTCCTTAATATGTTATAGATACAAATGATGCATGTAGATTTAGGGTTCTTGCTTAAATTACATGAAATTGATGAATAGATAGTGAATTGATGTTATGAACTAGTTAAGAAGTGCAATTGATTGATCAATCCATGAATTGATAGTGTCATTCGAATGAGTAGGAGAAATTGAGGCTGTCAATAGCAAAATTGATGGTGAAATGCTATGCTAGATGCTGGAAAATTTGGATGATGATTGGAATGGATGATTGAAATGTAAATTGAAATTGTAGATGTTAGAAATTCTAGTGAATTGATGTCCTAATGAATCAAATTAAAAATGTTGCTCAATTGCCCTGTTTTTATAGGTTGGACATATAATTGGACTGACCTAGACATGTAGGAATAAGTATATATTTTGAACAACATGTTAGAACCTTGTTTAGATGAATTGTGAAGCTAGAAGCTTAACCTAGTATAATCTGCCCAGAAAACTCTATTCTAGGTAGTAAATTTGAAAAATCACCATAAATTGTATAAATGGAATTTGAGGCTGAAATTTTTATGGACAGTGCCTTAACATGTCTAAATTCATTAGGAGAAAACAGAACTGAATTCTGGATTGTAGAATGAATTGTAGAGAAGAAACACTAAATTGCCCTGTCTTTAAGCTAAAAACTGTATTAATTGGCAAATGATTAAAATGTAAGGCTTATATGGTTAGAAGGATAATTAAGTTATCTTTCCAACGGTGTAAACAGTTCAAAATTATGACGTGCGGAATAAAAGATATGAACATTTAAGTAAGCTGTGCACATGCTGCCAGGCAGCAATAGTCTAGATGTTTATATTGAATTGTATGCTTAAGTATGGAGTCACATAATGACTCAATTGATTGCTGAATTGTATCTAATACCCTATGTATTGTATGAATGTTAGATCAAGTGGAAATTGAGGTAAAGGGGCTCACTTAGATCAACAAGCTAGTAGAGGAAAAGAGATTACAATTCGGGATCGACAATAGCTCAGAAAATTCCTGTGAGTGTAGTTTAAAGTTTGGAGAGGGCGGTAACCTCTCCAAGTCTGTTTTTGATTTGTAATTTTTATTGAATCTTAATACAAATTGTATAATGAACTTGCTATAGAGCATTAGCAAGGTAAGTACTTTTTTGAGTGGTTACTTGATTGTGAAGCATGTTTGAATTGCCATTGATTGTAATGATGTGCTTATTGCCTAATTGAACTATATTGAAATGAAGCATGATGTTATAGATAGAAGTAACTCAATTCATTGTTGAATGACATATTGATTGATACTCCTTCATTGACTATTGAAACATTGATATTGGATTGGATTGAGCCCTATTCGACTAAAAAGGAATATTGGCACAAATTGTGCATATTAAATTGAATCATGCTTCTAATTGATTGAAAGTGATAACTATTGTAAGCCTTGGTCTCAAGTCGGTCTTAGATATAGTTGGCATGCCATAGAGTCTATAGAGCTTATTGTCAGAGTGGACTACGGTCTGGAACATTGGTCCATAATTGGCGACAGTAGGAGGGAAGTATTGTTATTAGTCATTGGAGACAATAGGGGGGATTGACCAAGTACTTGGTACCATAATGACTATTGTTATTGGTGACAGTTTGGTTGGAGACTCAAGTATCTAGACTGAGTAATCGATTCTCAAGGCTATACCTAAAATGAACTAAGAACTCATGCACATTGAACCTATTGCTACATTGAATTGCATTGATTGATTGTAAAGGTAAAATTGAATGCCATGAACTATGAATATTGAAACATTGATTGAACATTGCTTATATGAGTTTGCTTGATTGTAAAGGAAAATAAAATGCCATAAACTATTGCTATTGAAACATTGATTGAGCCTTGGTTATATGAGATTGCTTGAGTTGAAACATTGATTGTGTTTAAATGGCATGATAAGTTTTATTGTTAATCGAATTGGATGATTGAGTATGTCTAAACTTCAAGCCTTGTATTGTTATTGGATTGAAAGTTAGACAATGCATCTAGTAGTGTATGCCTTGTTCGATTGGTTCCCTATTGATGGGGAACCATACCATCCATTTAATGGTTCGTAGTTGAGACTTATTGTATTGTTTCCTTGTAACTTTAACTCACTCACTAAGCTTTGCTTATTCTAGTCTCATTTCTACGATACAGGTTGATTTTGGATACTATCTTGAAGTCTAAGCTCATACAAGTCACATTTTGCTTAAAATAGTATGTTTCCATCTTGATATAGTTCTCTTAGGATGGTGGCACCTAAG
Source organism: Hibiscus mutabilis (assembly GCA_019671005.1). Classification (NCBI taxonomy): domain Eukaryota; kingdom Viridiplantae; phylum Streptophyta; class Magnoliopsida; order Malvales; family Malvaceae; genus Hibiscus; species Hibiscus mutabilis. The sequence continues at coordinate 23,667,934 of CM033730.1, forward strand.
AGATGTATATTTATGGCCACTTAGCTATGGTTTGTATAAGTTAATTTTATCTATGATCTATAAGAAGTTTGGTATGTATATATGAGCATGTATGCACTTTAATGAACTTATATGTTTGATAGCCTAATGTTTAATTTCCATGGATGAATTATGCATGAAATGGTTGAATAGATCTCTTGAAATTGGTTAGTTAACATCAAGTAAATGTAGTAAACCATATGTTTAGACATGAACCACATTGATCACCTAAGGAACTAACCATATTGTGTAGATAATATTGGATGCATGTATGATTGATTATGGTAACTTAAGTAAAAGATGTGATCACCTATTGGTATGCATAATAGCTACATAGGAAACTTGAAATTTTCTCTCCATTTTGATCTTCTAGTCGAATGCTTGCTTGAAGGACAAGTAAGTCCTAATTGGTGTTGAACATGATATCTAATTACTTTATGGGTCCTAATATATCTTGTAAATGCTTCATACCTTGTCTAGAGTATCCTCACCTATTCGAATTGTAACTTGAAGTGCAAGAAATACCTTAAACGAAATGTACTCACTACCTACAATTGATTGAATTGTTGATTGTAAATGTAGTAACTTACCTAATCCTACTAGGGTGGTTAGAGTATGTTACACTACTCACGTGGGTATGTGGCGTTTCACTCCCACTTAAGGGACGAAGCTCGAGATAGAGCTTGATGATCATGATGCAACACATGTCGGTGATTCCTTAGAAATTAAATGAAAAATTAATTCAAAAACCGCCAATTATCAAAGCCCGTACAATCGTAGTTTCATTTTCAAGAAAGGATCAACCTCACTAGAATCGATTAAAATTCCAACAATTTTCCATCATTAAAAACAACAAATATTTTCTTGGCCTAACTCTCTTTTTGTTTTATAAAAACAAAATTCGGTCCCCAGCGGAGTCACCATGTTGTGATGACGTTTTTTCCTTTCTTTTAAAATATAAGCGTGGTCTTCTTTTAGAAAATCCATCGATACGTATTATCCCATAAAGCACTTTTGAAATCTTAGTTTAAATGGATTTCTTTTGAAAATTTTTATTCTTTTGAAAACAATGAAAACTTAGAATCGCCACCGACCACTTGGATAAGGTAGGTCGGACACCACAAAACCAGAGATTCATTTTTAAAGGGCTCGGGAGTTGGTTACGTGTAGGGAAGGATTAGCACCCCAATCACGCCCGGTAATCGGTACCAAAATATTTGTTGCTTTTAATCGAAGGAAGTTGTCAAAATTTGAAAGGAATTTAATTTGGTGACCTTAATTAAAAATTAACCTTAATTGAACGGGCTTTAACAAATTGCTGGGTTCAAATTAATTGGACATTTAATTAATAAGGTTGACGATACTACGGACCATAGACTAAATTGATATCATATAAGCCTGACTACCGTGTTAGTTATGGTTCGAATCCCGCAAGCAGTTAAAGAATGATGTAATGATTTTGTCAAGTTTTAATTCTACCTTGAATCGGTAAGGATTAATTCAAATATTTGGTCAACATCCTTTAAGCTCGGACTGTTACAACACAAATATCGGAATTAATGAATACCTCTCTTTTTATGATTTAAATTAATTAACATGTAAACCAAATGGGGCAAATGATGACAAATAAATTGGATGGCAAGTAAAGGCTTAAAATATAAACACACAAAAGCTCACCCAAGGTCCTAACCTAAAAGGCCCAAATTATGAGAATTCAATTAATGTTCTAATTAATAACTAGGTGAATCTAATACTAACCCTAATTTAATTATTTCTAAAATGGCTAGAGAACCCTAATAAATTATGAGTTATCTTGTGATATGATAATTAATTCGACTAATTTTAAACCAGTATTCCAATAAGCCAATAATACTATTTAAAATAAGCCAAATTAATTAATCATACCTTTAAATTAAAATGTTAGTCTAATTTCCATGTCAATGTTATCTTAAAAGATAATTAAGAGGTGTTCAACCAATTTTAATGAATTTAACATTTACCCCAATAAGCCAAAGGCAAATTTAAATTCACTAAACTGATTCGAACCTTGACTAACTACGGCTCTAAAACTAATCCTAAATAAATCTAATTAATTTAAAACCGTGCCCCTATGAGATGAGAACACGGCTTAAATTAATTAAATTAATTCTAAAACTAATCTAAAGGCATTAACTAACACAAAACTCATCTAAACTAGGCCCAAGGCCAAAAAAAAACAAGACTCAAACTAAAACTAAGTAAGCAAACTAAGCCCAAAGCACCAAAAGGCTCAAACTTCTAAACTAAACCAAATGAAAAACCATATGTATATACTTTTAAGAAAATATACTTTAATTATATAGCATATACCATATACAAGAAAATATACTATAAAAGGGATAATATAAAACCAAGATAATAAAGTACACACAAGCTAATAATAAATTAAACAACATTCAACAAGTGAAATAACATACATATCACAAGCAATAAAATAAAATAAAACACATAAAAAAGAGACTAAAATAAACAACAAAGGTTACCAATAAAATCATCCATGTTTTCATTAAATTAAGAAAATAGATTACACATGAATAAAATAAGGAAAGAGAATACCAAAACCCAAATATTTGCTCGACCTACCAAATTCCACATGCTGTTGTTGGGGTTGAGAAGTTCAATTCAAGGGTTTAATAATGGTGGAAAATGAATTCGATTAGGGAAAATTATAGTAGATAAGGGAATCGAATGGTGATAGAGTTGGGGGCTTGAGTCTTTGGTGATCCTAAAAAAAAGAAAACGGCAATGCGAGTTTTAAAAAAATGAAGAAAAGGGCAGGGGTTTGATTTTTGAGAGCTTTTTCCTTGAATCGGCTGAGGGATTTGTTTTAATCCCCTAAGGCTGTGTGTTTTCTCCTCTCTTTTTCTTAGGGTATATATATGTGTGTGTGTGTGTGTGTGATGAAGGGTATTTTTGGTTTATCCTCTTAAAATGAGAACCAATAAAAATTAAGATCTTCGGCACCTAGTATTTTTCAACCAATGGTAGTCAAGCCTTAATGAGGAAGGAGTTGGGATTTTTATTATTTTTTATAATTTTTTTTCTATGTAAAATCATATATAATGGGCCATGAAATTTTGGGCTTAGGGTATAAGGTAAGGTTTTGGGAATTAAAAAGGGTGATGTGGATTGACCTTATTCTGAGCATTTTAATTTAACCCGGACAAAAATTAGTGATTACAAATGGATGGCTAGGTTCGGCGACCGAAAGAGTGGAGCCGGCGACGGCGGCTGGCGGAGGCAAAGGTGAGGATTTGGGAATTTAGGATTTAGGAATTTGGGGACTATTTTAGAAAGTTTTAAAATTTCAAGATTTTTACATACTATTTTAAAAATATATCATGAGATAAATGAAATTACGTTCAATTGTAGTATCATTTACATACTATTTTTGTTAAGATTGTATTAAGTATTTAAGTTGGCTTGGTGGTTTGGTGTAAACCTTTTATCTTAGAGGTCCTTGGTTTAATCCTCCCTAAATGTAATGTTTTCTTAATTTTTTTCTAACAAAACGATATGCCAAAACGATGTCGTTCTGGATTCTGGATTTAACGATCTGTTACAATTTAACGGCTGAGTGCTTAGATTGAACAAAAAATAAAGTTTAGTGGTATTTCGTGTATCATTTTATAGTTCAATGGTATAATCGATACAAAGGCTAAAATTTAATGGTATTTCGTGTAGTTTACCCAAATAAGGGTATACTTTGGGCACTTATTTTCATTTAAGCCTAAATATTATAAATTATATCATGAGATAAATGAAAGATAATACTTTGGATAAAATAGTTAATTTTGAGAATTACATTTTAGAATTTAATCGTTAACTCATACTACTTTGATATTGGAATACATTAAAAATAGTTAATTTTAATATATACATTTTAAATAAAATATCAATTTAGCTCGAACGGTTAGTTTTACTAATTTTTCACTTTCTTAACGCTAAAAACTCTTTCAACTAAAATTCTAACCTAAGTCACTCGTCGTCGATCGCCGTTTACCATCGTTGATTGGATAATATTTTAATTCTAAAATTTATAGATTAATTCTTTTTGGCATTCTAAATATGAATTAAGTTGAGATTACTCGAAATATCATTTAAGTTTCATGAATCTAACAACAAAATCCAGTTCACCGATGAGTCAAACTCAAGGCGAATTGTTGCAGCCATGCTTTAAACTAACTTCTGTGTCAGACGAGTAAACTGTGTTAGAGGGTCGAATTATCTTTAGTGTTTGTGTTCTCCCTTGACAAAGTAGAAATAATTATTGCTAAAAAAAATTCAATATTTTCAATCTAAATTGAAATATCAGTATGTTTTGTACAACATCTACTTAAAATAACTAAAGTCACTGTATGCATCTTTGATTTATTTCGTTTTAATTTTTTATTATTGTTATCATTCATTTTATTTATTAGTTTTCATTGTATAAGCCTTTTACTTTTTAAATGAAAGCTTTTTATTTTCTATATATTCTTTACCTCAAAAATAAATTTTAAAAATATTAAAATAATTTATATTTTATTAAAGACTTAACAAGACTAACACGCCAACAAATTATAATTCATAATATCTTTGTTGTCGAGCTAATATTTTATTTTATAATTTTTAGTGTTTAATACTCAAAGTCTCAAATAATTTTTAAAAAACTAAGACATAACCAAGAAACTTGATATTTACAAGAAAATATAATATTTTTTATTAATATACAACAGAATTGCAAAATAAGACATATTTACTTCTTCACTGTTACTTTTCATATGATCCCTTTATCCATTTCAAAAATAATAGCTTCTACCCCTATTTATAGAGTTTAATGGTCATTGAATTGTTGACACGTGTTAACATCTTAACCATTAACCTTTCAAATATCTAGATTCTTCTATAGATAATTTTAGACATAATATTAATATACTAGTAGTATTATTTTAATAACAAATATCTAAATGATTTTTAGGAATTCTCTAGAAAGAGATAAGCTCATGAGTATTTAACACATTTTATATTTCAGAAAATGGAAAGGGAAGGGTACTATCTGATTCGCCTATTGGGTTCATATAACTCCAATAATATTACAACAAATCTCAACGGTGAACTGAAGCGCCTTGAGAAAAGGAGCATATAGTTTGAAATTGGTGTGATCCGACAGCGGAGTTGGGGAGATCAAAAAAAGGAAGACTAAGAGTTCTAAACTATATATTTATGGAGTTAAACTTTTCAAGTGAAACGACAATGAATTGACATTCATGAGGCCAAAAGGGGTGAACCGTATTAAAGGATACTTTGTAAAGGATTCTCTCTGAATCTGTTATGATTGGTTATTGGATCAGTTAATCTGTTGTAACTGCTCACCAGGTCTAACTGGCTGGCCCATCTTAGTTGGCAGACGATTATGATCCTATTGAAGCTCATTTTATGGTACTGGCTCAATTTATGATTAGTTGGCAGACGATTTGGCCTGGATTGTAAAACCTAAATCAACCTTTTATTTTTCTCTTTCCTTTTCTTGTAGTCGTCTCGGCTACCTCATCTTTAACCCTAGAAGGGTTATTCTCGAAGAGTCGATTTCTGGTCCGATATATCTTTCCCGGTGTGTTTTTAGTTTTTCTTCTGAGTTTCTTTTCCTCTGTCGATGCCGCCCGCAGAAGGAATCTCCGATGATTCTGGTGATGGCAGTCTTGTCGTTTCTGATAACCATTTCAGTCTGGTGTTCGCTAACAAAAATATCAGTGTTCGCCTGGACGATAATAATTTTCTCTTGTGAAACCAACAAGTGTTTCTCATGGTCTGTGGTCATGGCCTTAAGCATTTCCTCGAAGAGGCTACCTCCGTACCTGCGAAGTTTGTAGTCATCGAATCTGGTGACAAATTTCCTAATCGGGCGTATGTCCGTTTTTGCAAACAAGATAGTTCTCTTGTGTCCTGGCGTTTATCTACGATGAGTGCTGGTATTCTACCTCAACTCGTCGGTGCTGAGACAACCGCCGCTATTTGGAGTGTTGTCGTCAGTTTATATGCGCAACTTTCAACCACAAAAGTTATGCATCTTCACTACCGTCTTCGGCTTATCGCTTACTATGCGTTCATATATTACACAGATCAAAGAGATCTGTGATCTTCTTGTTGTTTGTGGTAGTAAGATCTCTAGTGTTGAGCAACTGATTACGATTTTGAATTGCTTATCGGTTGAGTATGAGTCTTTTGTTGTTGTCATCACCGGTAGCCGCGATCCGTATTTTCTTCAGGCAGCTGTCTCCTATCTTGTTGATGCTGAGACCAAAGTCATGGATCCACAACGTGTGTCTATTGGAATCAACTACACTCAGCATTCTCGGCATTCTAGCAGTGAGTCTAGGTCATCGAATCAGACCGATCAAATGCTTTCCAATGAGCCTAGGCCTCCCACTCAACGCTCCAATGACAGGTATCGCAGTCGGTCCAGGACACAATGCCATATCTGTGGTAAGCTAAGTCAGGTATTTTATTTACAAAAAAAATGAAAATAATGTGTTTGATAAATTTTAATTATATTTCTGGTTTACAAATAAAATATTAAATTAATTATTTAAAATAATATAAAATACTTTTGTTCTATAAGGTCTATTTTGATTCTTCGCTTGGGACTCCGAAAACATATGAGACAACTCTGAATTGAAATATTTAAAAAAAAAAATTCACAAGTTCAGAAATACTATTATACCTAAAGAAATTAATTATGTATATTGAGATTGTGAGAGATTGATAACGAAATAGTAATAAATTATCAACGAGTGTTTTTGTAATGTTAAAGCATTTGTACTCCTAAAAGAAGTGAGAGACAACACTATTAAAAAGAGTAATCATTATCGACATATTATATTATTTGTATATTCTAATTACTATACTTTTTCTACCTTTTTAATCAATAAACTTATTATTATATTGCACATTAACATAATATTACATATTTTTTATTTTGTTTTTAAAAAATATAATGAGTATTGATCTGAGTTGTGGGATAGATGGTTTAATAAGGTAATTAGAGCCTTTGGATCAAGTTTGGATCTTAATGGATAAGTAATGGACTTGTATAGACCAAAATTGGACATTTTTGAATTATGAGTAGTAGAGGAAGGACCAATGGAACAATTATATCTTTTTGCTTTAGAAATGTTAGGTCCTCCTTAATTTCAATTTGTATTTACATGGTAAAGGGAGAGGCAAAGCAGTTGGATGAGGTCATCCCCTTACCTTCATTTTTTTTCTTATCTACCTCTCTATTCGTCTCCCTTCAAAACCCTAGCCACTAGCCATTAAAAAATTCTTAACTTTATCATCCTAGCTAATCATCCGAGATTAAAGAAGGCGGAAATTATTATCAACGTCTCTAGAGCTTCAAGAAAATATCATCTCATTGAGAGATAATATGAAGTTATCTAGAGATTTAGAGAGGGTTTAAACCATGAGAGCTTTTCTCAAGTTGATTTCAACTTGCTTTTACACTCTAAATCCATTTCCTCACTTCTAGTTTGTCATGTGCGTAAGTGATTCATTTCCATGCTTATTGATTAGTTTAAGAAGTTAAGGAGTATTCTAATGCAAGAGGGAATGAGAAAATGAGTGTTAATAGCATCGATACTCAAAGGTCGATATCGATACTGGTTGTACTTGTTGCTTTTCCAGTGTGCTCTTGTTGTACCCGTACTCAATAGGAGTATCGATACTTAGAAGTTCAATTTAATACTCAGAATTGAGTATTAATACTAATTATTTAGTATTGTACTCACAAGAGAGCATCATTATAATGTATTTTGGGTTAGTAACTTTCTATTAAGCTCGTTAATGGTTTGATATACCTAAACAACACTCATAAGTTGCTATATGACTAAATTATTCTTATGCATAATGTACTAATACTTAGGAGTCTTAATCAATTATGAGTCGTGTAGCCTCGTGGGCATTGATTGCTTGCATGATTTCGTGTGGTGTGGAGATCTAGATATAACACCAAGGAGGTTAAGCTTTCTAGATGTATGTTCTAATGCTATGACACCATGCCTCATCCTAGTATTGTAACGACCCGAATTTCTGATTCAATAGTGGGGCTTTGACCCAGGTTATAGACATTCGTATTATATTGGATAATTGGACCCTTTGGGTCAAATTCGGACTTAATTGGATGAGTTTTAGGGATCTTGCAAGCTTGGGCAGTGATTATTTTATAAAATGAGAAAACCATGTTTTATGCTGCCATTGGACCAATTTTTAAAAGAATGGTTGACCACTCTTTACTTTTCCTTGTCTTCACGTGAATAAATGGGGGGACAAAAGGTGGGTTTGTGATATCACCCATTTTTCGCATCTTTTCTTCTTCTTCTTTTTTCCTATCTTCTTCTCCATGGAAGCCAAAACCACTAAAGGTTAAATATTCAAGCTTTCTTGATCATTTCTTCCATATAAGATTTGATATTCAAGTATGTAAATCTCCTCTTCATAAGCTTCAAGAAAAGTATAATTTTGTGGGAAAAGGGGTAAGTCTTCATTTATGGGTTTTTGAAGGATTAAAAGTTTCAAAAGCTCCCATCCATTTCTTATGCTGCAAATCTGAAGTAAAACCTTCCCTTAGCTTTTATTTCAATTTTTGATTCATTTTCCATGGTTGTATGGCTAGAGGAGGTGTTTGTGGTTTCTTCCAAGCTTTGGTCAAGGAAAGGAAGTTGAAGAAGCTAAGTGGGTGAGTTTGTATCAGGATTTCTAGCTTAAAGTCAGTACATCTCTAACTCCTATTCTTCTTGAATATCATAAAGTGATTGTTTTGCTTGATTTTATAGTTTATGGGTATTGTATGGTTGAAGCTTGCCCTAGGTAATCAAGTAACGAATTTGATGATGTAAATGATGTTGATGACTCTAATATAACCATAAATAACTTGGTAAACCTTAGCAACTTTTTGGAGTGGTTTGGATATGGTTAGAGACAAGTTAGGATGGATTTTCGAGCCTTTGGAAGTCATTTTTGGGTTTCAGCATCGGTACATGGGGAACCCGTATCGGTACCCCTTATTCGAGTGAAGAACAATGATGAACTATAAGACGAGTACTAGTATGGTGTTCAACCAATACTGGTACGTAATTTAAGGTAGTATCAGTACAGGTCGACCTGTACCAGTACGCGCAGGCTTATAAATTTCTAGTAAGCTATTTTGGTATCGGTACGCGGATGAGTTCTGATACCCAAGGCCTGATTACCGGTACGGTCGACCCAGTACCGGTACCAATAGCCTTTGAGGAATTCAAGTGAGCAATTTTGGTATCGGTACGTGTGTGAGTATCGGTACCCATGGTTAGCATATCGACACTCACGAGATAATATTCCCAAAAGTATCAACTCGAGCCTGAGGGGCTGGAAAATTGCAGGTTATGGCCTAGTAGGCTTCTATTGAGATAATAGAACATACCAATTGAGAAACTGAGATTTTACTCCTAAATAAAAGCATAATGTGTAATAACTTAACAATTGTAAAAGAGAGAATTATTATGATAGCAATCCTAGAGATGTTTGGTACCATGTTGTCCTTGTGTTCTGGGTGGGCATTTGATGGGATGATATTTATGAATTAAGAGATAATCATGTTGGTTCTATTCCTTGGGGGTATTTGCTTGATAGCTTGGCTTGGTGCCACTTACCTCTTGGTAGGGTGTATGAATGCTCGGGGAGCATGTCTTATCTTATGATTGTTGTAAAGGAATCTGGATACCCTAGAGTCAATACTACAATACTTATATAAGAGGATGCGGACTCAAGGTTGTGTGATCAAGTACATCCGACATACCTGATGGCTGAGTGAATACGTGTAACATCCTAAGACCAAGCCTAGTTAGAATTTGATTCCAATGACCAGAAATTTCACATCGAAAAGTCAATTTAAGAGTTGACCTTAATCAAGTGGCATAATATTAGTTTATCGAATCCCAATCAAGCATTGATATTGTTAAAGACCATATTGCAAACTTTGAAACATAGTTTAGTGACCAAATTAAGAGAATTGGAAGTTGAAGTGGCAAAAACATAGACAATCGAGAGTTGAGGGACTAATCTCGCGGTTAGCCCCCTCCTCAATCTTAATCACCACATACGTGGATGATCAAGGGTTGATTCCTTTATCTCAAGGAAACCTTAAGGGTTAAAAAGGATGAAAGAAAGGATACAAATTCACCGGTTAATATTAAGCAAGCACCTCCCCCATCTTCTTTCTCTTGACACCTTAAACACACACCTCCATTGAAGGTGAAATCAAGCTTTGCTTTTCTTAAGTTCATCAATCATAAATCATAGCAATCGATTGGGTAAGTAATTTTCCTCAATTGGTTTATCAAATCCATGGCTAAATCATGTTTAATCTCGAGCCCAAGGATTGAGTTAAACCCTAGAGACTCCCTAGAGATGTTATGGCTTGTTTATTATCGTTTTCATAGTTATTGAGTTGCTATGATTTCGTTATCGATATTGAAATCCTTGTAATCTCGATTTTGTGTAGCTTAAGATAACCAAGGTGAAGAATCACCAAATCCTCATAATTCCACCAAGTTCAAGAACAAAGGAGTTGTCATCCAGGAGCCTTGAAAGCCTCAAAATCATCGGTGAATGTAGTCGGAGTCAAAGGATTGGCTAGGTGTCTTTCTTGAATTTGTTGATATTGAATTATTACATTATCATCATTGACCAAGGTATGAATGCAAGAGAATCTTGCTAAAGGTATCATTGGTAAGCTTGGGTAAGCTTATTACACTGACAAGTTAATTATTGAATTACTACTATATCATTGATATCATAGAAACATTGAGATTGACCATATTGCTTATAGTACATTATTAAAGCTACATTGACATTTACATGGCTACCATCGTTGTTATCGCTATTGTTATTGATATCGTTACCGTTCTTGTTATTGTTATAGTTATTTTTATTGATATTGGCAAGTATTGAATCCTTGGATACGAATGGACATGAGATACAATTGGCATGCCATAGAATTCATGAGCTCAATGGTAAGGAGTAGACTACGGTCCTTGAGCTAAAGCTCTTATTGGTGATGTTGGCAGGACGTGGTTGTGATGGTCTTATTGGTGATGTTGGCAGATATTGACCATTCATTGTTGACGATGTTGGTTGGGAATTCACGTATCTACAATACATGTCGATTCAAGGAAAACATATGAATAAGTGTTGCAAGTATTGTTATGATATGTTTTGAGATGCATTTACATTGTTATACATGTCATGGTTTTCATTAATGTTCATACGGTTGTTTATGACTACCTCACTAGGCTAAATAAGCCTAATGCATATCATTTCCATGCATTTTCAGGTTAAAGGATAGTTGGATCAAAGATTGGAGCAAGGAATGTTTTTGAAGCAAGTCACATCCCCTATATGTAATGTTAATCTAGTCCTTGAACTCCTAGAATGGTGGCGTAGGATCTAGACAAGTTGTTTTAGTCTCATTTTGTATGTATACGTGGTCCACTATGTTAAAAGGGTTAAAATGCTCATTTTGGTCATGTTAGTGTTTTGGTTAAAAGCACCAAATATGCATATTTGGCCTAACTAGTGAAAACGTGTTAAATGGATTCATTTGATCATAAAAACTTTGCATGCCAATAGATTTTAGTATTTAAAAGTTGCTAGTAAAAATTCATTGCATTTGAACATCGTTCAACAGGTTAAATTGATTAAAAACCAGAAGAAATATGTTATTACAGTGCAGGCGTAGCGATACAGGTCAAGCTGTTTCAGTACAGCTTTACATATTTGGTCGGCCAAAGCTTAAGTCAACTAGGGCGTACCGATACGAGCTAGGACATTTTGGTATGAAAGTTGACAGTAAGGTTGAGGAATTTAGTTGTATCGATACGGCCTTTGGGCATATCGAAACAAGTCAACCATGATCAATTCGTATCGATAAAATCCTAGCTGTATCAAAACAGGTAAGGATTTTGACAAATGAAACTTGAAACTGTGCACATCGGTATCGATACGGCCCTAAGTGTATCGAAACAAGGGTCAAAGGTCAAGTCAAATTAGGTCAACCCGTTTCGATACACCCCGTAAGTGTTTCGATATGGTGTCTGTTAATTCTGTTATCTTGTATCGGTACTAGTTAAGCTGTATCGAAACGGAATCTGACAACTTCAAATTAAGGCTTAAATCGTGCATACCCGTATCGATAAGCCCCTTGGTGTTTCGATACGGTGACAGTTAATTTTGTTAATGGGCTATGAATATTGTTTTAGATAGTTTACAGATTCGTCACTAAGTATTGCATGGTTTAATTGAACTAGTAAATGAACTCCGATTAAACTAAAAATTTGCATGAATATTGATCATGGATTAAATTTCATTATAGTATAGTTAATTATAAGCAAGGACCCCTGAATTACAGAAATTATAGTTTGGTCCCTAAACTTGAAAAAGCCTAAAATTGATCCCTGATCAATAACTCAAGTATAGAATTGAATCGGTAAGGCTATTGTATTGATATCGGAATATTATGTAGGCATAGTACTGGTTAACGTTTGAATTATAACCTGAATTCATTGCTCCGTTCATCGTATAGTTCACCGGTGACGTTCTCCGACCCGGTTCCTTACCAGGCCTGGTGGAAGATGTTACAATACAATGCGGTTAGAACGTACTCGATAGGCTGAGTGACTAGAATTGTTTTAAGTATAGCAAAACCCGTACTGCAAAATACCTTGTCCCAAATTATTATTTAAGTATAGCAAACACGTACTACAACCTCATATTGTTTAGTGCATTAAGCTTGCATCTAAATCATAGGACGCCCCACTAATTTTCAATAGTGACTATAATTGGACAGTCACCCATGACAAAGCTTAGATATTGGTTTTGAGAGAGACCGTACAAACTTCAAGGGATGTTTGTCTATTGTAGTAATTACATTCATGGAGGCAAATTCGCTTTTAATGCACTGGTTTATTATAACACAATTGTTGATTTTTTACTTCGGTTATATTGATTATTATTATCATGTTAGACTCGTTTTGCAGTAGTATTTTACCAAAGATATAGGAAGAATGATAATGAAACAAATGTGTGGATCAAATATTTCTCATCCATAAATCATCCATGTGTTCTTTTTTTAATATGTATTTCGTTCATGATTCATAATGGGCTAACGAAAAGACCATTTGAAAATTACATGATGTGTACTAAAATATTATGTAATTCATTTTAAAATTTTGTCAAATAATTATATCTCCATTATTTCAGTCAAAAAGTCATTCCACTAAAGCAGCGTGGTTAAATTCTCCCACATATAAAATTACTGACAGCTTTATTATTGTAGCTTTTGTCAGAGACCTTGTTATAAATATATTACTCTGATAGGATATTCGTGACCCCTTCAGATTTTATTCGTCCATTCAGTTTAATCAGTTTTATCTCAAAATTCTATTGTAAACTATATAGTAAAAATAAGTATTGCACAAAATTATAGCTAAATAATTTCCCCTTGTTTCATTTTCACAAACAATTACAAAGTAATAGTATCCAAGACAAACTATTTCATCATTTAGAATTTGAGCACAAGACAATAGCTAATAATTTTTATGAATTATTCACTCAGGATAATTCTTTTGGACTGCAAACATATTTAAATTACCGGCTAATATAAATTGTCTTATATATTAAAATCAATCTTATAATACAACTTATATTTAGTTAAATCACTATCCAGACAATGAGTCGATATTTTATTACACTTATTTGCTAATATAAAATATCAAATTGAGCACAATGTACACAACAAAATAGATTAAATCATACATACATTTTATTTGTTTCGTTTAAGTTCAAATGATTTCATAATTTCATGAAATATTCACTTAGGACACTAAAACTCTAACAATTTGATCAAATGAGTGCATTAATATCTCTACACTATGATGCTATGTAAAAAAACTAATGGAAGAAAGTCGTGTTTTCTCACTCGTAATTCTCAAAAATATATAGAGAATTTAACAGAACAAACTATAGAATAATTAACTCTAGGAAAAACATTAATCACCGATATATCTAAAATATAATAATTATTCTCTCATCATTCGCATTCCAATGAATGATGACTCACATTTCATTAAAATGATAACATGAGAAATCACCATTCGCCTTCTATCGGTAATATTGTGGCACCGACTCAAGATAATTTTCTTCAATAAAAAACTGAAAATATGATTTCAAAATGTAAGATTATCTCAGAATTTATAAAGTAAATGCATCCTTAGAAAAAAGTTAATTAATCATTTGATGCAGAATGATGTATATGTTTGATACATAATTTGTGTAAACTTTAATTTACATAAATTTTTTAGTTTTAGGAATTATGGGATTTAGTTTAAGATTTAGAATTTAATATTAGTATATAGAGTTTAAGGTTTAATTTTTAAGACTTAAGGTTAGGAACTTAAGATTTAAGTTTTATAGTGTAAGTATGCAGACTTGTGTAAAATAAATTTTAGGGTAAAATATCTAATTTATCACTCAACTTTGCTTTCTGACCTATTTTGGTCACTAAACTTTCAAAACGATTAATTTATTCATTGAATTATACTCTCTGACCTATTTTAATTCCTCTGAATTATTTTATTAATATTTTAGTATGACTTGGTATATTTTATTATTATTAAATATAAAAATAATTTAAAATAAAATTTATATTTTATTATTATTTAATATAAAAATAATTTCAAATAAAAATCACAAATAAAACCCCAAATTATACCCAATCTCCGATCCACAAATCCCAAAACTCTTGCTTCACTTCTACCGGACATACCCTCACCGGCCACATTAAACCATGAGCAAAAGCTGCAAGCCAGCAATTTAGGCAAAATGTTAACCTGTTGAAATCCCATGGTTTGCCGGATACTTGTTCGTATATGGCTCGAAAGGAGTGATCGAGGTCGTGATCAACGTAGGCAGCGGTGTCCTTGAAGGTGACTTTAGTGGATTTGGGGTCGGAGGTGGAAATGGGGTTGAATCCAGATCCTGTGACGCCGTCGATTTTTGAGTTTAGTGTTTTGAACCACACTAACATGTGGTCGAAGAAACGATTCTCTTAAACCAAAACGACCACTATTTTGATCAGAGATGGAGTTGCAGAGCTTGTTTCTGCTGTCATGGTTGATTTCTTGTCAACTTCTTTGGCTTTAGCAAAATGCGATTAGCTTGATTTTGCTCATGGTTTAGTGTAGTCGGTGAGGGTGACCGATGAGGGTGTGGCCAGTGGAAGTGAAGAGTTATGGGATTTATGTATTAGAGATTGGTATGATTTGAGGTTTTATTTTTGATTTTTTTATTTTAAATTATTTTTGTATTAAATAATAATAAAATATAATTTTAATTTTTAAAATTATTTTTTTCTATTTAATAATAATAAAATATGTCAAGTCATACTAAAATAGTAATAAAATAATTTAGAGTGATCAAAATAGGTCAGAAAGTAAAATTCAGTGAGTAAATTGATTGTTTTGAAAGTTCAATGATCAAAATAGGTCAGAGAGCAAAGTTAAGTGATGATTTATGTATTTTACCCTAAATTTTACACTGCCCGTACATCAAAATTTGACCCATGTTTTATATCCAAAATAAATATGCATTTTGTATATATGATTAATATTATAAAAATTTTAATGATTATAATATAAAATCATATTGAATAAATGGGTGATTAGATTTATATCGAATAAATAAGCAAAAATATCGAGATCCACTAATTAGCTTAGTGGTCAAGAATGTTCATATTATCATATCTTGTATAAGTTTAAATCTCGACATTTGCTTTAAAAATGTAATATTTTTGTACTTAATAAAAAAATTCACATATAATGATGATATTTAAACATGAATTTTCAAATTTCTTAAGATCTGTTGAGATATCATTGACAATTTTTCTAAGGACGATCTTGGTGACAATTTGATATTACTTTTAATTTGGTAACTTAAAACAAAATAAACTACAATATAATATAAATAATTGGCAAAGCATGAGTTAAGCTTAGGAATCAATCACATGCACAAAAGTTTGACCAAATCATGAAATTCTTAATTCAGAACCGAATTCAACTGTCAATATCATTTTGGTTGAGAAGGTTTAGTATCTTTGACCACAAAACGTGAAAAAACATGCAACGTGCTCAAATGAGTAAATTTTAAAGGTAGAGAACGCCACCAGCCCATCCAACCAATATTTTTTTTAAATTACTGTAATCTTTATCCGTTTGTTTAATATGGTAACATGTTTAATTATGTCAGAGAATAGGTGGCAACGGGATAGGTCGAAGATAGTTTTGCATTGTTCATTTTGTTTTCGATATTTACGGGTTCGGTTTTGGGAAATCTTATTAAATGTTTTGGAAGTTTTTTCGTCTTCATATTCATCTATTGCGGATCCCTATAGATTTCGGTGAATCCTCATAAAAACAAATTTTAATACATTAAAACAAATACTCAACATTTTCAAAATTACAAAAATAAATGATAAATTTCAACTCAAAACATGCCTTTTCAGTATTCTCTTGAAAATAATAGAACAACATCTAATACTCCATAATTCAATCTTATTTCAATTGAATCTTTAAACTTTGAATTATCTCTTTTCCAAATTCAAGAGTTTTCATCAACTATTCTATACAATTCTTATACTAAATGAAAGGAGAAAATTTTCCACTTCATGTTCAAATCCCAAATTGTAATACCCTAATTTTACCCAGGTATTCATATATAATATTTTCATTATAAATAAAACCATAAATAAATAAATAAAAACCCAATAAACAAAATCCAATAGTCCAAATTTCCAATCCAAATGTCCTTTTTATTACATTTCAAATGCCCAAAACCCTTTGTACAAATCTAAAAACACCTAAAGCCAAAAATACAAGTCCAAGGCCCAGTTTACAGCTCATTTCTAATCCATTTTCAGATAAAAATGGGTTCCCCGCTCAAATTTGATAGCAAAGGCCCAAAAAAACACATTTGTGTTTCTTGAGCCTGCCAAAAGGGCCACGTGTCGCCCAGAGAATGGCCAAGCCCTTTCACGCGGATTAAGCCCTCCGCTAACGTCACCTAGGGTCAGCACTATAAAAATTCTTGGAGAGAAAAAAAAACACAATTAATGACGAGGCAATTATTGCATCATTATTGAGGAAAAAAAGAAGATCAAAGGTTGAGAGGTTTATTAGAGCACGAATAGTCACCGGGAAAAATGAACGTCGCCGGATATCATTACCGGAGTTCATCTGACATTATTCAAAGGTAATCTCCCATCGCCAACCTCATTTTCCTACAAAAAAATCACAAATTAGATCTTAACTTCGAAAATATAAAAAAACAAAAAATTAAAAGGAAAAATAACTAAGGACTTAGCTTTTACGGAGGCCGAAGATTTTCCTTTACATTGGCAGAGTTGAAAATGATAGAGTTTGGGCAGTCTAGATAGAAATTGGGAAAGCAGGGAGAATTCTATTGAATCTAGGTAGTTTAGGTATGATTTTGGGGAAGAACGAGATAGATCAAGTCGGATCGGGCTAGGATTTAGGATTTAGGGTTGAAAATCAAAAGTTTTGCAAGATTTAGGATTTGGTATGGCGGAGGAGCGGCGGTCGGCGATACCTTGTAGAGGCCGGAGTTCAAACTATGGCTGCCGTCGAACAGTTGTTAGTCATCGGAGTTGGGTGGTTGAAGATCGAAGGGTGGAGGGGACAATGTTTTATGGTCGGAAAGTTTGGTGTTTATCCAAAACGGATGAACATTCATCCGAATTCATGGTTTTTGATCGAAAAGGGAATGATTTTTGGGAATTTGGTGTTCGAATGCAGAGGATTTTGGGTATAAGGGAGAGTAGAGAGTGTGAGGCTCGGTGCAAATGGTCGTTTCAACTCGGTTTCACCCCTTTTATATCCGAGTTGAAACGGTGCCGTTTTGGCACTGGGTTAAGATAACCCGCGCGTTTTTCAACGGGCCAGATACAAGATCCGCGCTCTTCTTTCCGGATCCTTAGAAATTTGGCCTTCTTTTTGTTTTCAATTTGGTCACTTTAATTTGTAATTTGGCACCTATCTTTTAATAACAGTTCAATTTAGCCTTAGTTTTAGACATTAATTCATTTAATTTAATTGCTTAATGGTTGTTTAATTTATATGTATGATTGCATATTTTAAATTAGGCATATAGTTTTAATATCTAGATAATTAATTCACCTAGTTTAAATTAATTGTTAAAAGCCTTAGTGTTAAGTTCAATTAGGATACAATAATTAAATTAGGGAGATCATCACTATAGTAAATTAGTGTATTTTAAATGGCAATTTTGAGGTTCAAAATTGGATGGTGCTCCACTTGCTTGCAATGAGGTATTATTTCAAAATTGGCCTTAAAGAGGTACATATAAATATATACTACAACCTATAATCAAATAAAATTACTTAGTTATTTTTAATAGAACCTTAATTAGGTTATCACTTTAAGTAATTAGAATAACCATTTTAATTAGTGAATATCATTTAAATCTTGGGGTTCTGAGATGGACGGTATTCAAGTGATTAATATTGTCTCATAAAGGCCTTTAAATTTAAATGATATTCATAGTTTAATAAACTTAATTAAATAGAGCCTAACTAAGTTTATACTTAAAATGAAAAAGACAATAAAGAATCGTGCATTCGAAACCTTTTATGTCGAAAATACATTTTTATGAATATGAATGGGGGTGCTTCTTAACATGACGCCTTTAATCTCATATTCGATATAAAAATGTATTTTCTTGTAAAAGGATATCTCCATTTGGAATAAAAGTTCGATTGATAATTACAGTCAAATTAGATTCAAATTATTATTCGAAATGCCAAAATGCCACGTAAAATTAATAGGTATTGATAATAGGCGTTTGTGGGGTGCTAATCCTTTCCCATGCGTAACCGACTCCCGACCCAAATTTTAAGAAAAAGAATCTCTGGTTGTTTTTATGGTGTCTGGTCTACCAAAGTGACCGGTGGCGACTCCAAATTGTTTTCAAAATTAAATAAGGGAAAATCAATTTTAATATAAAAAACTTTTATTTTCAAGATCAAATTAAAAATGGTAAAATTCCAATTTCAAACTTAAATTTCAAGATTAATTTTCAAAATAAATAAAAGGGAAATCAAAAAATGAAAACCCTAATTTTTAAAAAATAAATCAAAATCAAAAAACCCAATTTTAAAAAGGAACTAATCGTCGTTTATTTTCATGTCGGTTTAAAAACGATCACGACAGCTTGGCGACTCTGGTGGGGATAAAATTGAGTCAGGCCTAATTACTTAATTTTACGTGGCATTTGGGCATTTAAGAGCGGTAATTTGATTTTAATTTTGCTGATAATTATTAGGTGATTTTTTAGATAGAATGGAGGTAGTATTTTGTTGTGTGAAATATTTGTCATTCATGCATAACCTTCTACCCAGGCTTTTACCCTTAAGTGGGAGTGAGACATTGTCTTACGTTGAGTTATTCATCTCTGTGATCGGACGTTTTTCTTTCTTCCTGTATACAAACCTTATACACCGTGGGGTTTTGCTTCCGCTATAAGGGATCGTATACTCCCGAATCGATGTCTTATTGTTGTAGTAGGCGGTAACAACGGTTTGGGTACTAGAGTATAGAACCAAGCCCGCATGATGTAATCTAGAAACCCACCTCACTAGTGCTAGAAAGGACCTAGGATAGGATGTTTCGGTTTAAATACTTCTCTAATTATTTTCTCTGCTTGAATATAACCTGTTTTGTTGTGTTTATTTAATTTAAGTTTTTTGTCTTTAATATTATTTCATTGATACTTACACATTTTATTTTGTGTTTTGTTTTCTTTTTTTTTTGTTTTTCTTTCTAATTGACATCATATTGCATTTAAAAAGGGTATTGATTTGAAGACTAGTTGAATAGGAAATATCACATATGGCTAAAGTGTCTGATAGACGAGGAAAGATAATACTACCGTATGGACTTGGTCGGAGGAGATGCAATATAGAAAGGGTGATAGTATATGGGCAGACCACGTGACACGAACAAAAGATAAGGCTAATATTAATTCGGGACAAAACAACTATTTGTCGAACTTAAAGTCATATGGCAACGATAGGATGAGTCGATGAAGGAAAAGTTTCAGATGGAATTTGAAGACATAGTAATGCTGCTAGATGTCCAAATAGATCGTGAACTTATCAGGGCTATGACTTAGTATTGGAATCCATCTTATAATTGCTTTACGTTTGGGGAAGTAGACTTGACACCAACACTTGAAAGGTACGAGGCCTTAATACATTGCCTAAGAGTTGAAAGATATAACATTTACACAATACCTCCTAGTTTTCCTATCTTTAGAAAGATGTTGAAGTCAATCACTGGAAAGAACGAACTCTGGTTTAATGGAAAAATAAGTTATAAGGGAAATAATGAAATGACCGAAGAGAACGAACGGATCAAGTGGGAGGTTATTCGAGATCTAATCTTGGCAAGTGATGAAGCGGATAGGAAAACAAAACTATTTGCCTTATGTATATATGGGTTAGTCATATTCCCGAGAACTCAAGGTTATATAGACCCATCAACTTTTTGTTTGTTCGAATGCTTGGGGGATAAAGTCAATCTAGCACCGGCCATCCTAGTGGAAATATATAGAACCTTGACCGCGTGTAGGAAGTTAGGAGACGGTAGATTCTAGGGTTGTGCTTAGTTGTTAGAAGTCTGGTTTTGGGGACAAAGATGGATTACACCTTATAGAGCTCATAGATGTTGCATTGATTACTCACCATTGGAGGAGTATCTAGATGTGTATCAAGTTGAGAAAAAGACTAAATAGGAATGGAATGACTTTTTTCTTAAATATGAAGGATCCTGGTTTTGGAAAACACCTTGGCTGAATCTGGTCAATTATTTATACTAGTGCAAAAATTTGATTGGTTCATTATTGGGGTTTGGGAGGAACAACTTATTGTCCATTGTTGGTGTCCCAGTAGTTTGCTTCAAGATAGTTTATTCTTTCTACTTTCGGTATAGAAGGTTTTGAATACATGTACAAGATGGAAGGATACAAGATAAAGGTGAAGGATACTCTAGACGCTGGAGGTCACCGAGAAGGGTAAGACTTTAGGATGGAACAAGAGTTATGCCAAACTATATGGAGTGGAGGACGCGAAGGATCAATGATGGTGTCCCCACAGAAAATCTCAGGTAATGCTCAATCAACTAATGAGTGTGGAGGAAATGCATCGTTGGTAATAGAAAATTAAAGCACGACCATGAGAAAGAACCGAGGGGTTATGAAAAAAGAATTAGTGAGATGAACCATCAACTTTCCATGTCGACATTGGAGGTGAAGGCACAAAAAGGTTCAAGGAAAATAGCTCTCTAGGTAGAATCAGGAGATGAATCAAAAATTGAAGGACTTACAAGAGATTCATGATAGCTACAAAGCAAAGCAAAAAGAAGGGACGAGCAATATAGTGCAGAATTTGTTAAAGCAATTAGACAATATGAGGAAGGAAAAGAATAACTACAAGAAAATGTATGAGAAGAAATCCCGGAGAACAAAGAATCAAGTAACAAGGCTAAGAAGAAACTAGAAGAGGAGAAAGCTTGAAACTTTGAATTAACAACCCAAGTATCATAATTAGAAGAAATGGTCACAAGATATCACAATGAAGACACAATCAAGATAGAGCTAGAAAATGAGGGAATACAGAAAAGGGTGTTGGAGTTGGAAAGTGCAATACAAGACTTGAAAGAAAAGCTCGCGAATTATGATGGGGCATTATGTCAGGAAAGCGGTGCGTGGAAGGGCAAGTATGAAATGACGCAACGTGTTGTCTGAAGTCAAAATGATGAATTGGTTAACTTTAAGAAACAAGTCAAGGGTGTGGCCTCATACGTACATATCTTGTCAAAGCAAGCTACAAGTTTGTTGGAGCAACCAGATATTGAGCTCGAGCATGGAGAAGCCATTACCTGATTGTTACATGAATTAATTAACCTAGGAATCAGGGCAAGTAGCTTTGTGTAATTTGAAGACTATCTATTTCCTGTAATCGACTTTTCTAGCTAATGGATGTTTTTCTAAGGACCAATTTTTGAATTCGATACCCCTTTTGCATCCATGCATTCATTCATACATTAATATATTCATGCATTTACATTACATTTTATTTTGCAAAATAAAGGTTTAATAAAGAAAGGTTCTATGGCAGTTTGTTTTTAAACCGCAATCATACGAAATATGCCTGAGATCAAAGACTATGGCTGCAGATGACATAATTACCAGTCTTGAGAATGACCGTGCGGAAGTGCAGAACAAATTTGATAGGATTGAGTAGTCCATGAAAGACCATCTTACCCAGGCTCAGAGGGAGATAATCAACCAGCTGACTGCTTTGCTAGGACCAAAGGAATCTGGAAAGGGCAAGGCACATGATGGATCGAACGAAATGAATGAACAAGGTGATACTACATCTCACATAATGGAACAACCTGATAGACCACTTTCTGTGAAGAAGGTCTACATCAATCTAGCTAGAGCTATTGCTAGTCATCCAGTCAATATTAGAGCAAACTTTGGGAGTGGTGATGAGGTCCCGGACTTGAACACTATCAATGAAATTGAAAAGATCTGAGCTGAAATAGAGAGGAAATATGAATAACGTTGCAAAGCTTTGGAGGATCGTTTGTTGGAGATGCAAAAAACGAATGAGCAAGGGTCTAGTGTTGTGGATTTGAGTATGGTTGTTGATCTGGTCATGCCACCCAAATTCAAGGTACCAGATTTCGAGAAGTATGATGGGTCGACTTTTCCAAGAGCACATCTTACCATGTATTGTTGTAAGATGGATGCCCATCTGAAGGATGAGAAATTGTTGATTCATTGTTTCCAAGACAACCTGACTAGCTCAGCAGAACGATGGTACACTTAGTTTAAGTCGAGTAAACATAAGGACATAGAAGGACCTTTTTGGAGCTTTTTAAGAACAATACAAGCATATGTATGAAATGGTTCCCAGTCGGGCCATGCTACAAGCCATGAAACAAAAACCTACTGAAAGTTTACGACAATATGCACAAAGATGGAGGGAGATGGCAGCACAAGTACAACCAGCGATAATGGAGAGCGAGATCACTCACATATTTGTAAACACTCTGAGGGGGCCACTCTTTGAACATTTGATTGATAACGCCACCCATAACTTTGCTGACATGGTGATGACAGGTGAATTGATTGAAGCGGTAATCAAGAGTGGAAGAATAAAAAACATAGAAAGTTATCGCAAGAATTTCAAAAGAAAGGACAATAAAGTAAATAATACTAGTGCTTACGAGGCTCTGAAGAATGCCACGATCACACCCATTGGGACTGCATTAGGAAATACACAAAATTCGAATAGAAAAGATTCTCGGGGTTCGAGAAATGAAAGGATAAATTTTACGCCTATACCAGTCTCGTATTCTAAGTTATACCCATAGTTGTTTGATGCAAATTTGGTAAGGCCCTATTATCTTACCCCTCTCCAGCCTCTATATCCTCTGTGGTATGATCTGAAGGCCCATTGTGAGTATCATGCTTGGATCCCTAGGCATACAATTGAGAATTGTACCGTATTCAAGAAAGTAGTTCAGAATTTGGTCAATACTGGGGTGTTGAAATTTGATGAACCCAATATTGCAGCTAATATGTTGCCAAACCATAGGGGCGAGGGGTAAATGTAATAGAAGAAGATGATGAGGCCAAATGACTAAAAATCGATATGCCTGAGATCAGATCTCTTTTGAAGTTGGTGTTTGAACAACTATATAATGTTGGAATGATACAAGTAGGGATGAAAGTTGAGAAAGAAGTGGATTCATGCGTATATTGTGAATATCATTAGGAAGATGGCCATGAAATTCAGCACTGCTCTGAGTTCAGGTGCTTGATTTAGGGAATGATGACAACAAAGAAATTGAGTTCTTTGAAAAGACCGGTGGAATAAAGGAAGTTGAATTATGCACCTCTGAATCTTCAGGGGTTAAGTATGGGGTCAACAGGCTGTTGGTCATCTCTGTTAGGTCAAAGATTGAAGGCTCTTCAGTTAATGCGAAGCCGGTTGTGACTCCCAAGATTGCGATTACTCCACCAGCCCTGTTTGCTTTCAAGAATTCCCATAAGGTTCCTTGGAATTATGCTGCTACTATGTCTTTACCTGTGAAGACAAAGTCCCAAGAGGAAGTAAAGCCACTAGATGAAACAAAGGTGGTTTCGAAAGAAAAGAAAGATGAAAAGCCTAATTTAGAGCCGATAAATGAGGTGGGGCATTTCACCAGGGGTGGCAGATGTTATTCACCCGAAACATCTAAAGAGGGTGAGAAAATAAAAGGGAAGGCTACTGCAATATCGGAGAGGATTTTTGGGAAGGAGCCCGCTCCTAAAATAAATGAGCCCGTTACAAAAGAATAGGCCCAAGAGTTCTTGATGTTCTTGAAGCATAGTGAATACAATATAGTTGAGCAGTTGAAGAGACAATAGGCTAGAATATATGTTCTCAAACTATTGTTGATTTTAGAATGGCACCGCAATACTTTGATAAAGGTGATTAATCAGACATTTGTGCTAAATGATATATCAGTACACAAGTTGTAGCGACCTTTTTGTCTCTTATCTTTTAAAATATATAATAGGTTTGGTTGCTACGAGGGTATCCCCAAATCATTCTTTGAAATTTTGTTTAAAGGGGATTTCTTTTGAAAATTCTCGTTCTTTTGAAAACAATGAAGACTTGGAGTTGCCACCGGCCACTTGGATAAGGTAGGTCGGACACCACAAAACTAGTGATTCATTTTGAAAGGGTTCGGGGTTGGTTACGTGTGGGGAAGGATTAGCACCCCCATCACGCCCGGAAATCAGAACTAAAATATTTGTTGCTTTTAAATTGATAGGATTAATTGAAATTTAAATTGAATTTAATTTGGCATACTTAAATGAAAATTGGCCTTGATTGAACGAGATTTATCAAATTGGTGAGTTCAAATTAATTGGAAATTTAATTAATAAGGTTGATGATACATTGGACCATAGATTAAACCGACATCATATAAGCCTGACTGCCGTGTTAATTTATGGTTCGAATATCGTACGTCATATTTATGCATGGTGCAATCATTTAAGATATGATGTAATGATTTTATCATGTTTTAATCTTACCTTGAGACGGTAAGGATTAATTTAAATATTTGGTCAACATCCTTTAAGCTCAGACTATTACGACACAAATATTGAAATTAATAAATACCTCATTTTATGATTTAAAGTAATTAACTCAAAATAAAGGGTGACATGAATGACAATTAGAATGGATGTCACAAAAGGGCTTGAAAATTAAACGCACAAAAGGCCCACCAAAGCCCTAACCTAAAAGGCCCAAATTATGGAAAACCAATTAGTGGTCTAGTTAATAACTACGTGAATCTAACTATTTAACCCTAAATTAATTAAACCCTAAAACTAGGAAACCCTAACAATTTATGGATTATCTTGTAAAATGATAATTAATTCGATCGGTTTTAAACTAGTATTCCAATAAGCCAATGATACTATTTAAAACAAATCAAGTTAATTAGTCATGGTTTTAATTAAAATGTCAATCTAATCTTCATATTAATTTTATCTTAAAGGTAATTAAAAAGTGTTCAATTAGTTTAATGAATTTAACATTTATCCCAATAAGCCAAGGGTAAATTTAAATTAATTAAATTAATTCAAACCCTAGGTCTAACTACAGCTCTAAAAAAACTAATCCTAGATTAATCTAATTGATTTACAAATCGCGCTCCTATGAGACGAGCACACGATTTTAAACTAATTAAATTAATTTGCCTAATTGTAACCTAAGATTAATCTAACAAGTCCAAAGCCCACCTAAAATAAACAAGCCCTAGGCCCCAAAACACAACAAGGACCAAACCACTAAACTAAGCACATACTAAAAAACAAACATATATATATATATATATAAAACTTTAACTAAATATTATATACTATAAAAATATATTATATATACTTAAAACTATATTATATATATCGTAAAAGCTACGTATTATATACATTATATAAAAGAAAACTTTATATTATAAATTATAAAAATTTATATTATGTATATATTAAAAAAACCTTATATTATAAAAACATATACCACACATTAAAACTATACATTATATTTTATTATAAAAACTATATTATATATATACCATATATTATATATTATAAAAAAACATATACTATATAATAAAAACTATATATTATATATGGATTATATATTATATAAAACCAGATGCTATATATAGTATATACTATACAACATAAACCACATATCAAAATGATCTAACAAATTTAAACAAGAACAACCATATTAAACAAATAAAAAAGCTGGAAAATAAAAATGCATGAAAAAGGGAACTATTAACACTGAAATTTGGACCAAAATGCAAAGAAATAAATCAGAGGACCAAATTAAGAGAATAAGCAGACGAAAATAAATTAGAGGATCAAATTAAGAGAACAAGAAGACTTAATAAAAATGGGGACAAGATTGAAAACCAATGAAGAAACATAGGGACCGAGGGAGGGATTTAAAAAGATGGAAACCCTTACGGGTGTAATTTACCCATGCGGAGGGACCAAAGTTGAGATTTAAAAGTGCGGAAGGGACACGGGCATAATTATCAAAACGCGGAGGGATTTAAACGATGAATAAACCATTTTTAAAACGTTTAAACAAATAAAAGGATAGGCTCCGACCATTTTTGCCCTTTTTGGCCCAAAGATGGTCCCTGAGCTCTCAAACGCTCTCCCAACCTTTGAAGCGGGGATGAACGCCGACGTGGTGTTCATCCCCAAACCCATAAAAACACCTTCATTTCCAGAATTCGGTGATCGGTCGCCGCTAGCCGGTGCTGGAAACCTAAAAAACTCCATTTTTTATCCCTTTCTTTTTCTAAACTCCAATCTTTCTAAAACACGATGGAACCCCTTTTTGAGTATAAAACATATCCCCTTTTTCTTAGAAAGCTGAGACCAAAAAAATGGCCCCCTTTGGGCTACCTCCCCGTTCGTCTCACTATTCACGACCTTGGAACGCCGAAAGCTTTTTGATGGTGAAGGGAGGCTGCCGGCACCCGGGAAGGTGAAACGACAAAGGTAAAAAAAACTAACTTTATGCATGCATATGATGATTTGAAAAAAAAAAAGAAGAGATGTACCTTAAAAATGCTTGAGGCTTTGGCTTTTCTTCTTTGCTCTATTGTTTTGAAATCTCAGAATCGTTAAAAAATGTTTTTAGGGCTTTGTTATATACCCTTTTGAATTACATGTTTGTTTACATAACTGAAAATAAAATCGTAAAAAATGTCATTGGTTGCTCTGAAATTCTGGCATATTGGTGCATTTTTTTAAATGTCCCATAATTCCCTGTAATTTTATTTTTGTATCTGACACCATCCTTTTCTTGTTTCTTTGTATGTGGTGGCTGTGAGGAGAGGAGTGGGACCAGAGAGAGAAGGGGCTTGGGTAACAAGGAACTAGCGGTCCCTAAATCCGACGTGGTCGAATGGCAGTAAGGTTGTGTCTGGCTATTGGTTCTCTATCGACCGATGTGGTGATCTGAGCGGACTATGGAAGCTGAAGCATTTTGCGTGGGATCCACGCGTGCATGAAGGAGTCGCGCACGCGGCGCGTGCCGAAACTAAAAAAGTGTCATCGTCACATCTGGACCGTCATATCTAATCTAGATCTGACGATTGGGAACAAGCGGCTGCAAAAGGCAAATTACGGCTTAGATTTAATTAGTTAACTGGGCCTTATCAGGCTAAAATGTATTCATGAATATATATTTTTTGGGTTTTTGTATATTGGACTGTTATAACAAACAAATGGCATAGGCTTTTATTTAAGTAAATTGGGCTTATATATAGTTTATATTTTTTTTATTCTTTTCTAATTTTAATAATAACAAAAATATCAGTAACAATAATATAATAACACTAGTAATAAAATATGTTCAAAAATAAATGATGGCAATGATAATAATAGGATAATAACAGTGATAATAATAATAATACTAAAGATGCTATATTACTTCATAAAGGCTATAATCTAATAATATTTTGGGCTTCTCAATTGGGTAATAACATAAAACACACACACAATATATAATATAACATAATAGTAAAGAGTATAAAAACAAAACACATATATAGAAAAACTTAAATCAAATAGCACTAGTAATCTTTTGGTTTTTATGATGGTTTCATATGGTATAAAATAGTTAAAGTAAACAAAGCCCTTTTATTTACAAAATATAAAACGGGTTACCCTAGACAAAATTAGTGATTACACAAGCTGGATAGAATTGTGAACCATATTACTGCAGACAACTACATTACCTTCATTGATGACGAGATCACGGAGGGTGGAATGGGATTTGTCAAGGCTTTGAACATCACAACTCACTGTAAGGGTCACGTCTTTCCAGGAGTTCTGATAGATAATGGCTCGACAATGAATGTTTTGCCAATGATTACCTTGCAAAGGTTGTTAATTGATGATTCACACATGAAAGCATACAAGAATATTGTGAGGGCATTTGATGGTACTACTCGAGACGTGCTTGGGAAAATTGAGGTGCCACTGTTAATTGGGCCTACAATTTACAATGTTGACTTTGTGGTTATGGACATCAAGACAACATACAATTTCTTGTTGGGAAGGCCATGGATTCATTTTGCTGGCGTAGTACCTTCATCATTGCATCAGAAACTAAAATTTGTGATAGATGGAAAGTTGGTTTGTGTTGGAGCAGAATAAGATATTATTGCTTCGGTAATTGCTAATGCCCCATGTATTGAAGCAAATGAAAATGCTCTTGAATGTTCTTTCAGATCTCTGGAGTTTATCAATGCGACTTTCATTGCTAAAGGCAAACCAATACCTCGACCAAAGCTACCAAATTGCACCAAGATGACCATCCGCGAGACACTAGGTGGAGGTGCAAAAACAGGGAAATGACTTGGAAAACACCTTCAGGGATATCTGCGTCTGAAACCTGTCATCATGAAGAAGTATCGCTTTGGACTTGGATTTAAGCCCAACATTCAACAAAGACAGAAGGACTTGAAAAAGAGAAAATACCAAATGAGGGCCCGATTCTTGGGTACTAAGGCTCCCTCCGAACCCATGACTTTATTTGACTTGACCAATGTCTTCAAGTCTCACAGTTTCAAGAATATGGAAAATCAGCTTGAAAATGGCAATCTAGAGACTGTGAAGCTTCAAGAAGAAGAGATTTTTGGCAACATCATGGAGGGGCTGCATGTCAATGGCATATTTTGGGATCCTAAGCCTGGCAAGTTCCTGGAGGGAATTCGTCCATGCTTTCTAGTGAAGTACTCAACAATTGGACAACTGAAGATCTTCCCATAGTTTTTAAGAATAAAACAGAGTAATGCCAAGAACCACCTTGTACTTGTGCCCATGAGTACAAGGGATTATCTGTAAAGGGCTATTATGCAAGTTTACTTTGATAAAGATGCTTTCATAGTGATTCTCAAATGGCAAACATGTTTCTTATTTTTTTCGCATCCATTCCAAATGTATTATTATTTTCTTTTTAGGTCTTCAACTATTAATGGCATGAATGATCCTGAACCTAATCCTGAATTAGATTCTGAGCGGCCAACGTGTCTGATGGAAGTCAATGAGTGTGAAGATGAGACAGAATGTGAAATCCCTGACGAACTACTGAGGTTTGTAGAAAAGGAAGACAAGAATATCTTTCCTCATAAAGAAGAGATAGGAATTTTGAATCTCAGAATAGATGAAATTAGAAGAAAGGTGAAGATCGGTACTACTTTCTCGTCAAAAATCAGACAAGAGTTTCTTGATTTGTTGCGAGAGTTCAAAGATATCTTCGTCTGGTCCTATCAAGATATGTCAGGATTGAATATAGATATAGTGGTGCATAAGTTGCCCATAAGGCCAGAATGCAAACGGGTTTAGCAGAAGCTCAGAAGGTTGAGGCCAAAGATGGTATTAAAGATCGAAGAAGAGGTACAAAAGTAAATTGATGCAGGCTTCCTCGAAGTAGCACGATACCCAGAGTGGGTAGCCAACATAGTCTCAGTGTAGAAAAAAGATGGAAAAGTACGCATGTGTGTGGACTATAGAGATTTGAACAGAGCGAGTCTGAAGGACAACTTTCCTTTACCACATATTGACATTATGGTTGATAATACATCAGGACATTCATGGTTATCCTCCACGGATGGTTTCTCGGGGTACAATTAGATACAGATGAACCTACAAGATAGGGAGAAAACAATATTCATAACATTGTGGGGCAAATATTGTTACAAAGTGATGCCTTTCAGACTGAAGAATGCAGGAGCAACATATCAATGAGCCATGGTAACTCTTTTCCACGACATGATGCACAAAGAGATTGAGGTGTATGTGGATGGTATGACTGCCAAGTCTCAAACTGAGGAAGATCACATTAAAAATTTGCGGAAGTTATTCCAGAGGTTGAGAAAATATTAGTTGAAGCTCAGCCCGAACAAGTTCACTTTCGGGGTCATGTCTGGGAAACTCCTAGGCTTCATGCTAAGAATAAGGGGAATTGATATTGATCCAGACAAGGTGAAAGTAATCTAGAATCTCTCACCACCTCGTTCGCAAAAGAAAGTTTGAGAATTCCTCGGGAGATTGAATTACATTTCTCGGTCCATTTCCTAGTTGACTGATAAATGTGATCCAGTCTTCAGATTGCTTCGAAAGAATAATCCAGGGGAATTGGATGAAGAATGTCAAGAGGCACTCGACAAGATCAAGGAATAGTTTTCAAATGCTCCAATTCTAGTGGCACCAGTTCCTAATAGACTACTCATCCTTAACTTGACGGTCTATGAAGACTCAATGGGATGTGTGATGGGGCAACATGATGACATAGGAAAGAAAGAACGAGCCATTTATTATTTGAGCAAAAAGCTTACAAAGTGTGAAGTACAGTACCCACCAATTCAAAAATTATGTTGTGCCTTGGTTTGGGTAACTCGTACACTCAAACAATATATGATATACCATACTACTTGGTTAATATCTCAAATCGATCCATTGAAGTTTATGATGGAAGCTCCAGCGTTAACCGGAAGATTGGCTCATTGGCAAATCTTGCTATTAAAGTTCAATATTGTATATGTAAGTCAGAAAGCAATAAAAGGAAGTGCTATAGTAGATTTCTTAGCTAGTCGTGCTTCAGAAGATTATGAGCCCTTGAACTTTGATTTCCCAGATGAGGATGTGATTAATATCTCCACAGAAGGAAATGAGATTCCAGAAAATAAAACCTAGAAATTATATTTTGATGGGGCAGCTAACGCCCTGGGACGTGGAATTGGTGTAGTGTTGATCTCTCCAAATAACATACACTATCTTTTCACGAGCAAATTGGAGTTCCTTTGCACTAACATCATGGTAGAATATGAAGGTTGTGTCATGGGCTTACAAGCTGTTATTGAAAGAAAGATAGAAACTTTGAAAGTATACGAAGATTTGGCATTGGTTATTTACCAGTTACGTGGAGAATGGGAAACCAAAGATGTAAAGTTGATTGAATACCATAAGATGATTCTTGAGTTGATAAAAGAATTCGAAGAAGTCACTTTCACGTATATCCCCAAGGAAGATAATCAAATGGTTGATGCCTTAGCTACACCAGCTTCAGTATTTCTAGCAAATAAACCCGAGGATATGATGTCAGTTCAAATGTAGAGTTATGAAACTTATGATCATTGCTACGGTATAGAAGATGAGGCAGATGGAAACCCTTGGTATTTTGATAACTTGCAATACATTAAATTCTAGATTTATCCCATGAAGGCAAATGACAATGGTAATAGAACCATTAGAAGGATGGCTTCAGAATATGTGCTTGATGGAGATATCTTGTACAAAAGGGGCAAAGATCAGATCTTGTTAAGACGTGTTAATGCCAGTGAAGCTAGAAATATTCTGGCAGAAGTACATGATGGAATATGCGGAACACATGCAAATGGTTTTGCAATGGCCAGGAAGATTATGAGATATGGCTATTATTGGGAAACCATGGAAGGAGATTGCATTGACTATGCTAAGAAATGTCACAAATGCCAAATATATGCTGGCAAGATTAATTCTCCGCTAGTACCTCTTCATACGATGAATTCACCTTGGTCTTTTGTTGTTTGGGGCATAGATGTTATTGGGCAAATCCACCCCAAAGCTTCTAATGGACATCATTTTATTCTTGTAGTCATTGATTACTTCACCAAATGGGTGGAAGCAGCTTCTTATACCAACATCACGAGATCAACAGTTTGCAAGTTTTTAAAGAAAGAGATTATATTTCGATATGGATTGCCATAAAGAATTATTACTGATAATGCCACCAATTTCAACAACAAGGTGATAGCAGAATCGTGTGAGCAATTCTAAATTATGCACCAAAAATTTGTGACTTACCACCCTAAGATGAATGGGCAGTGGAGGCGGTAAACAAAAACATTAAGAAAATTATATCGAAGATGACAGAGACTTACAAAGACTGGCATGAAAAGCTACCCTTTGCACTGTTCATGTATCGAACTTTGGTACGAACCTCAACTGGGGCAACACCTTACTCTTTGGTCTATGGGATAGAAGTAGTACTTCCTATTGAGGTTGAAATTCCATCTCTCTAAGTTTTGTCCGAAGTGAAATTGGACGAAGCAAAATGGGTACAGACTAGATTTGATCAGCTGATTCTCGTTGAAGAAAAAAGGTTGAAGGCCATTTGCCTTAGCCAAATGTACCAAAAAAGGATGATGCAGTC
Organism: Hibiscus mutabilis; assembly: GCA_019671005.1. Lineage (NCBI taxonomy): Eukaryota > Viridiplantae > Streptophyta > Magnoliopsida > Malvales > Malvaceae > Hibiscus > Hibiscus mutabilis. The sequence goes on from CM033730.1 coordinate 23,700,950, forward strand.
TATGATAAGAAAGTTCAGCCCAAATAATTTCGAGTGGGAGATCTTGTGTTGAAAAAGATCTTGCAAATACATTGAGATGATCGTGGAAAATGGATGCCTAACTGGGAGGGACCTTATATTGTCAAAAAGGCCTTTTCTAGAGGAGCACTGATCCTAACCGAAATGAACGGTAAAGAGTTACATAAACCAGTGAACTCTAATTCTGTTAAGAAATATTATGTTTGAAGAATAGAAAAGGAGAAAAAAAGAAAAAGCAGAGTGAAAACCCGAAAAGAGCGCTTCGCAAAATGAAAATATCCATGGTGAAAACCCAAAAAGGCATCATTGATATCAAAAAATAAAGAGAAAAAGAAAATGGGGGTTCAAGATGAAAATCAGTAAAGGGCATCTTGAAACCAAAGGTGGATCTAGGTTGAAAACCCGTAAAGGGCGGCTTAGATGTGTTGAGATTAGGCATCCGTTAATTAAAACCTCTCGGACAACCCAGTATTTTGGGAGGGATTTCATATCCGTAAACATCTTGACAACGTTGAAGTCTGTTGGACAAAGGCTGAAGCTCAGAACTATATTCAGTTGATGGGGTTGTTGTATCCTTCATGCTATGGATGCTCGAGGATTTGACTTTGTTTCTTGATTTTGTTGTTTCAGTTTGCCAAGACCTTTTCAAAGAACATTGTATTTTTACTTATAAGCCTTAATAAAATTCATGAATTCTCTTCCGAGCTTTCTTTATTTTTCTAAAGCATCATGTAAGTAAATAAGCATAATTCATTGAAAAACATATGATTTCTTGGTATTCCAATGTTTTGAAAGATTGCAAATGGTTTTAGTACTCCAGGATATTGAAGATGAGTGTATAAGGAAAAGATAGAATAGAATATTGCGCCAGCATATGCAAGGAAATGAAATGCCTGAATCAAGTTATACCTGAACAAGTTGGAAGAACAGATAAAAACAAATGAAAAGTACAGGAAGAGAAGAAAGAAATGTGAAAACCCAAGAGGGCACCCAAAAAGAAAAAGAAAAAAGAAAAGAAAAAAGAAAAAGAAAGAAAATCGAGGTGAAACCTAAAAAGGCGCCTTGAGAAAAAGAGAAAAGGAAAAACCAAAGTAAAAATCCGAAAGGACACTTTGAGAAAAGCAATCTAAAGTGAAAACCTGAAAGGGCACTTTAGAGTAAAGGGCCAAAAATGTAGAAAGAAGGTTTCAAAGGTCAATCTCGAGTGTGAGATAAAGTATCAAAGCAGACCAAGAATCGACAAAGAGACATAGAAAACCGAATCGGTCTCCTAGAAAGCAAGGGTTGTTTGATTGATCCCAGCGTGCCATGGTTCATGCATCATACATAGAAAATTAGGGTCATACTAATCCTCATCAAAACATCTTTATTATGCTTTGTCAGGAATTCAACAAAGAATCCAGAGTTCCTAATGAGAAAAACTCGTCCAGCAAAGAATTACGAGTTCCTAATGAGAAGAACTCGCCTGGCAAAGAATATAAAGTTCCTAATGAGAAGAACTCGCTCAGTAAAGAATCTAGAGTTCCTAATGAGAAGAACTCACTCATGAAAGAATCTAGATTTCCTAATGAGAATAACTCACTCAATGAAGAGAGCTCCTAAAGAGAAGAATTCGCCTTTTTGAAGAATGAGTAAGTTCCTAATGAGAAGAGCTTGCTTATTTAACATCTCTACAGAAAAGCAAAAAAAAAAGTGAAAGAGTGAGGAATAAAGAATTTATAATGAGAAGAACAACTTCAAACCTTAGAAAATGAAGAATTTCAATAAGCAATTCCAAACCTTGGAACATTAAGAATTTCATAATGAGAAGAATATCTTCAGACTCTACGGTTTGGCAGAAGATTGAAGAATTTCATAATTAGAAGAACATCTTCAAACTTCGGTGGTTAGATTGTTGTGGTAAAATTTGTGCCTTTTCAGTCTTTGCCCTATTCATGTTCCACAGCAATAAGCAAAGAGGGGCAGCTGTAATACCCTAATTTTACTTGGGTATTCATATATAATATTTTCATTATAAATAAAACCATAAATAAATAAATAAAAACCCAATAAACAAAATCCAATAGTCCAAATTTTTGACCCAAATGACCTTTTTTACATTTCAAATACCCAAAACCTTTTGTAAAAATCTAAAAACACCTAAAGCCCAAAATACAAGTTCAAGGCCCAATTTATAGCTCATTTCCAATCTATTTTCGGGTAAAAATGGGTTCCCTGCCCAAATTTGATAGCAAAGGCCCAAAGAAAAACATTTGTGTTTCCTGAGCCCATTAAAAGGGCCACGTGTCGCACAGAGAGTGGCCAAAAGCCCCTTCATACGGATTAAGCCCTCTGTTGACGTCATTATAGACTCTCTAAGTGAATGTTGGCAAAAAGGGCAAAAGATATGTATTGGGAAAGTAATAAAACAGTGCCAAGATGAGACTTTTCCGTGCAAGTATACACAGTCTGCAAGTAATACAGTAGTTAAGCTGAGTATCGATCCCACGGAGATTGACTTGGAATTTGATTGTTTGATTGTTACTTGCCTTGGAAGAAAAGATGTTTGTTTTGAAGATTGTTTTGGAATTACTAAAAAGAAAAGAAAATTGAAGTAAATGTTTGCAAGGAAGGTCTTTTAATGAGTGATGAGCGTTGGCAGGGAATGCCTAGTTTCTACGCTTTTCATGTTATGCCAGCCTTTAATGTCAACCTGTCTTGGCATTATTTGTCAAGCAAATTCAAAATTAGGAAAGCCACTCTCGATGGTCATTGGCCTAAGTCGATCATATAAAAACCCCTATATCTTTATAGTGAATGTTTTTAAATAAACCGATTTGATTAAGAACCAATCTATACTCCTAAGGGGTAGATATCACTTCCGAAGTAAGTTCATCTACTTGAACGACTTCTCTCGAAACTTCTCTCCTTAGTATTTAACAACTCAATCGTTGTCACCCCAAGTTTGTTAAGATATTGAAGAGCAATAGGCCAACAATGCCAGCTCTCGCTTGGCAGAGTATTTAGGAAAAATTCAAGTATGCCAAATAGAAAAACTTTGCCGAAACAGATTTATCATTAAAGAAACTAAAGCATAAAATCAATGTTTAAACCAAACATCCCCTACCAACTATGAAATTAGTTCATAGTGAGGGATTTAACCAACAAAACCATAACCGTTTCAAATACATCATCATAAAAATAAAAGTAAAACAACTTAAAACCAAGAGAATAGGCACGATGGGTCTCTCGATATAGCCCTCAAATCCAGGCTCTAGGCCAAGTGGTTGAACCACCTTCCTCGGTGCAGCCGACCGTGACTCATCGAGCACTCCAACATAACTAGGGCTGAGTCTTCTCAATCCTCCCTATTTCAAATGCTTGATTGATCGGTGTGATAGCTTATCAGGCTAGGGCTGACGTCATCATGCGTTGTTGCCTTGCCATCCAAGCTTGGCATGTTATTGCCAACATAACTAGGCACCACCTTATTTGCTATTTTTCAGAGATTGATCCATTTGTGATCTTTTAGAAGCCTGATCTTATCCTATTTTTTAGGGTTCAATGGCCTCTTGGCGTGGCATCAAGTTCATTTCTCTTCCAACAGGTGCTTGACACTGTCTGGTCCTTCTGTTCCAATAACACTTGGCATTCTCCTTGGCAATCCTAACTGTGTTGCTTTCGTACGCCTAATCCTATGCCAAACCTACAAAATAGCCACAAAACAACCCTTCACACTGGTATAGACAGAATACTAAACTCCTTATGCAAATGCATGATTCTAACAACCTAATGCAACTAAATGTACCTAACAAGTAAAAGCATTTTAAAATTGGCATTAGAACAGTACTTTTGGAGAGGTAATACACCCCCTAAACCTAACTCATTGCTTGTCCTCAAGTAATGAAAATAAAAACAAAAACTGTGAAAATGTTACCTCGACAAAATTTTAATTAGAATTCCAACAAGTGCTGGCAAGCAGAATTTGGCTCTATTTCTATCATCAGTATCTTAGTACAGTAATGCCAAGCAGGTAATAATTCAAGTGCAACAATATAACTCTAGTCTAAGTTCATGAAGAGTGCATGATGTGTAGGCAATATGCATCAAGTATACTTTCACTCCCTTAGTCAATTTTACTACCTAAAGTCATATTCTTCTCTTTTTTCTTTCTTTTTTTTTCTTTCTTGCCAAGGATTTTGTTGGCATTAATTTAATCTTGCTTCATGACACTATTTAGCGTGAGTGATAAGAGGGAGCATACCACGAATCCCCATCTTAATCTAGACATCACTAGGCTTTCTCTTCAACTCATACCCTAGGTTTTTGGACTTGAAAACTAAGAGGGAGCAAACCACGAAGCCCCAAGTAACTTATTATCCCTAGGTAGACGAGAAATCTATTTTTATTGCCTTGACAGGACATTGTTGCCTTATTAGTTTCTTTTTACCATGGAATCATTTTTTATTTTTTTCAATTTGAGCATAGTTTTAAATAGTCTAAGTTTTCTAGGGAACTAGATACACACCACGTGTTAAGTGTAAATTAAATTCCCTAAAATTTCCTCATCGGGCAGACATCTAGATCAAATTAAACTTGCATAACAAATGTTAACATTCTTCAAAATTAATTTGAGGCAAAATTTTATTTTTTTTTCTTTTTTTAGTGGTCCGACATGCATCTATTCTAAATGACCTAAAATGGCATGGCAACAAAAATTAAACATGAAATGCATGGCATAAATGTGAGGAAACGCTCATGCCCAAACCTAAGATGTGCATTGTCCTCAATGCATGAAAACAACACATATATGCAATAAAAACAGAAAAAATAAAATGCATGATCATGAAAAATGCAATGTAATGGAATGCAAAGGAGTTTAGGAAGAAGATGACTCCACTTCGGATGAAAGTTCTTTTGTGACTCGGGTTTTTCTTTTCACAAAGGTCCCACGGTCGGTGGCAGTGGGGGCTCCAACATCTCGGAGGACTTTCTCCACAATCTTGGCAGGGTTCGATGTGTTGGGTAACGCCGGTACACCCCATAGCGTAGCGAAAAAATTATCCGACGATTACCACCAGAGATCCATGTACGAGGAATAAATCGGGGTGAATAAGGGTGAAGAATTACATGTTTAAAATATGTAATTCTAAATTTGGAGGAGATAGATATCCAATCACGATTCCACGATGTCGATTCCTAAGCTACAACGATAGCGCTCCGACCTCTACGTAGTTCACCCAATTGAAACGAGCATATAAAACTCTCTAAACTAATTGCAGGGCTTCTCCAAAAGCACTAATGATTGCTAGATCTCTCACGCCTTTATATAGCCTTTGAAATCCCAATTCAACTCATATTAGGATTTCAATATATATATTAATATATATAATTCTAATTTAACTTTAATTAGGATTTCAATATATATATTAATATATATAATTCTAATTTAACTTTAATTAGGATTTCAATATATATAATCCTAAATCAACTTAATTAGGATTTCAATATATATATTAAAAATATATAATCCCAATTCAACTTTAATTAGGATTTCAATATATATATATATATTAATTTAAATAGAATTATATTATCTATATATATTAAAAGAGCCATAATTACAGTAATTATTTTCTTTTAATATTTATCCAATAGTTAAATTGTATATATATATATATATCAAATATATATTAATTTAACTGAATTTGTGTACAACAAATTTGTACGTATATAATTCGTTTAATATATGCTCATTTTAACCGTGGGTGTGACCTTGTGGGTTCATGTAACATTAGTAGTAAATATTAGAACATTTCTAATATTACAAACAATGACATCTAGCAATATGTCATTGTCACTTAAGTTACAAGAAATCATGATTCGACATAACTTTTTCATGATTAACTTTTTCATGTATTACATCCTTTTGTCCTTTATATCTAGATTGGACACAAGTCATGGAACAATCACACTTGTATAGTCCATCTAATATTTCTTGATATCTTGAGTAGACTATTATAAACGAATAACTATGATTTCTCATATCTACTTATTCGAGCATGGCCATGTATTTCTACTCTCACTCAATCAAGTGGCCTACGATATTACTCCTATTATGTAGGAGGGACAAATCCTATCTTGATCAACCATATCCCACTACATAGATTGCGATATATCCAATATCAGCATTTATCGAGTAGTTAGTTAAGACACACGTTTGATTGTATCAAAATATGTCACTCATGAAATTGAAATAATGATGATCTCAAGAATGAGTTGCTTTAACGCTAGCCTTTTCACTGTCCGATGTCCTTTCGACGATACGATCCATACCGTGCCAGGCTCACACAAGTCAGTCAACAATTTCTCAACGTGTTAATATACCTGTCATCAAAACGCACACACTTACCTCGAAACATCAAGAAGGGCGAGTCTTTGGTCACAAGATGAGCATAGAACTCTTGAACTAGGGTCACATAAATCTCCCATTTTTGTTGAAAGAACTTGTTCCACTTGTGTAAGTCAACTAACACCATGAACTCTGGGGAAAATCAATGGTTGTTTCGGTCTCAAAATCAATGTGCTTCTTGTAGCAAAAGGATCTCTAAGCAAAGTTTGCTTCAAACTTCTTCCGGATCTCCTCATTGAAAAACATTTGGATAGTAGTCAATGAGGAAGCCATTGGAGCGAAAAGAAATCTTGGAATGGTTCAAACAAAGGAAGAAGAAGAAGGGGAAATATGATTCTTGGTTTTTTGTTTGAAAAAGGGAGAGAGATTTTGGTTCTTGAAATGGTAGGGGTAGGTAGAAAGTAAAGAGATTGAGTGGTTTAATTGGTGTAATAAAGGTGGCCTAATTTAATGGAGATAATGATGGAAAATAAAGGCTTGATTTGATAAGGGATAAAGTGATAAGGGTGATGTGATAAGGTGTAAGTGAGAGGATAAGTTTCAAATATTGGAGTGATAAGGTGATTAAGTTGAATTTAAATCCAACCTAATTTTGGGCGGCTAGGGTTAAGTCTCAAAAATACTCTCTCTCTAATGGGTCAATCTTAATCAAGCTAGGGTAATCTCTTCTTCCAACATTCCATTCCAACGCATGCCCAACCTTAGTACTAGCATTTTGCTTGGCACGTAGGTCTTGCTCAGTGTATTATCGTCTTATGCCAAGTCTGGCTTTGGCATTTTACTTGGCATACTAAATCTGCACATTCTCAAAGAAAACCTCTCAACACAGTAAAGGAATAGAAATGAAAATTAAAAGAAAGAAAAAAAAACTACTGAAAATCTTGAAACCTAAAAACAAAGAAAAACATCTAACCTAATATTTACAAAAACTTGAACCTGATGATGATGTTATCGTACCTCTTCCAAGAGGATAACCTCCTTGGCATTATTTCGATTACCTTCCATGTAATGCTTTAGACATTGGCCATTCACCTTGAAAATTTCTCCCGTCCTTAAGTTCTTAATGTGCACAGCTCCATGGGCGTATGGTTTAACAACTTCATAAGGACCTATCCATCTTGATTTGAGTTTACCTTGAAACAGTTTAAGTCATGAATTAAATAATAAAACATGCTGGCCTACTTTAAATTGTCTTGGCATTATCCTACTATCATGCCAACGTTTTGCCTTCTCCTTGTAGATCCTAGCATTTTCATAGGCTTGTGTCCTGAATTCCTCCAACTCATTGAGGTCAAGTAACCTCCTTTCTCCAGCAATTCTCCATGCCATATCAAGTGTTTTGATAGCCCAAAAGGCTTTATGTTCAAGCTCTACTGGCAAGTGGCATGGTTTTCTGAAAACGAGTCTAAATGGTGAAGTTCTTAAAGGAGTTTTAAATGTAGTTCTATAAGTCCACATGGATTCATCCAAACTCAAGGACCATTCATTCCTTGATGGATTTACAGTTTTCTCTAAAATGTTCTTAATCTCCTTGTTTGATATCTCAACTTGTTGGTTTGTCTATGGATGGTATGATGTGGCAATTCTTTGTTGTATACCATACCCGCACAAAGCTTTAGATATTAGATTTGCATTTAAAATGGGTGCCTTCATCATGAATAATCACTCTAGGAGCGCCAAATCTAATAAAAAGTGTTTGTGCAAGAACTTGGCAACGACCTTGGCATCATTTGTTGGCAGGGCAATGACCTCTACCCACTTAGATACATAGTCAACAACCACAAGTATATATACATTACCGAATGATGGAGGAAAAGAACCCATAAAGTCTATTCCCCATACATCAAATAAATCCACAAGCATAATATTTTGAAGTGGTAGTTGGTGTCGATTAGAGATGTTTCTGTTCGTTGGCATCGATCACATGCCTTGGCATACTCATGGGCATCCTTATATAGAGTCGGCCAAAAGAATCCAGATTGCAACATCTTGGCAAGCAGTCTTCCTCCCAGCAAAGTGACCTCCATATGGTGCGGCATGGCATAAATGTAATATGTTATGTTGTTCATCCTCCGGTACACACCGACATATCACTTGGTCGGCACATTGTTTGAACAATATTGGCTCATCCCAATAGTATTGCCTAACTTCTCGTAGGAATCTTTTCTTGGCATTGTATGCCAAGTCTGGTGGAAGAATGTTGCTCACAGGTAGTTGACAATGTCAGCTTACCATGGCATAACATTAACTATAAGCAAGTATTCGTCAGGAAATTCATCTCTAATAACTTTAGTCTTACCATCTTCAATGTGATGCTCTAAACGTGAAATGTGGTCAGCTACTAAGTTTTCACTGCCTTCCTTGTCTCTGATCTCTAGGTCAAATTCTTGAAGTAAGAGCATCCATCGGATTAATCTGGGCTTGTCATCCTTCTTTGCCAAGAGATACTTCAATGCCGAATGATCTGTATAAACCACAATCTTGTTACCAATTAAATAAGATTTAAATTTATCAAAAGCAAATACAACCGCAAGAAATTCTTTCTCGATTGTAGAGTAATTAAGTTATGTTTCATTCAAGGTTCTACTAGAATAGTAGATGGCAAGGAAAACCTTGCCATGCCGCTGTCCCTAAACTACTCCAACGGCATAGTCGCTCGCATCGCACATGAGCTCAAAGGACTCATTTTAATTCGATGCTATAACTATAGGGGCATTAATCAATTTCTCTTTAAGTTCTTGAAATACTATCAAACAAGAATCGTCAAATGTAAAAGTGGCATTATGTTCCAACAACAAGCATAAAGGTTTAGTAATTTTTGCACAATCTTTAATAAACCTCCGATAAAAACCAGCATGACCTAAAAATCTCCTTGTACCTTTAACACTCGTCGGAGGCGGCAATTGCTTGATTACCTCCACTTTGGCTTGATCAACTTCTAGTCCTCTCTTAGTTATCTTGTGACCAAGAACAATGCCCTCCTTCACCATGAAGTGACATTTCTCCTAGTTCAACATTAGGTTTGTCTCGATGCATCTCTTTAAGACTTCCTCCAAACTATGAATGCATTCCTCAAATGTTTTACCAAACACTAAGAAATCATCCATGAATACTTCCATGTTGTGCTCGATCATATCGGAAAAAATGGACATCATGCAATGTTGAAATGTTGTCGACGCATTACATAGGCCGAATGGCATCCTTCTAAAAGCAAACGTCCCATAAGGGCACATGAATGTGGTCTTCTCTTGATCATCAGTGGTAATGGCAATCTGATTATAACCCAAATAACCATCTAAGAAACAATAGAAAGCTTTACCTGCCAATTTGTCTAACATCTGGTCTATGAAAGGCAATGGGAAGTGGTCCTTCCTTGTAGCCTTATTCAGCCTTCTATAATCCATGCACACTCTCTATCCGGTGATGGTCCTAGGGGGAATCAATTCAGCTTCACTATTTTGTACCACAGTCATGCCACATTTCTTTGGAACGCATTGCACCGGGCTAACCCATGAGCTATCGACAATAAGAAAAATGATCCCGACATCCAGCCATTTTATGATCTCTTTCTTAACTACCTCTTTCATGCTTAGGTTTAGCCTTCAATGGTCTTACCATGGTACTCTTCCAAAATGATTTTGTCCATGCAAATGGTTGGGCTAATACCTCGGATATCTGCCAAGGTCTAACCCAACGCTTGCTTGTAATTTCTTAATATTGCCAGCAATCTCTCCTCCTGATCATTAGTGAGATCAGTGACAATAATCACTGGCAGAGTTGAGTGTTTACATAGAAAAGCATACTTCAAGTAATTTGGCAGTGGCTTTAGCTCCAACTCTGGTGGTTTCTTAATTGATGGTTTAGATTCTTTTATCTCTCTGCCCACCAACTGTAGAGGCTCAAAATAACTTACATCTTCAGCATCCAAGGTTGATTCCTCAGGTTCCTTAAACAGTTCAGCTATGCCATCATGCATGCTGGCATCAAATTCTGTACCCTGACATAATTGTGTCATGTCCACAGTATAAATGGACTCCATTAGCTCCTCGACTTGACATTCATCAGGTTCATCTACACATTTCATAGCTTGAAACTCATTAAAAGTAACATGTTGGTCATTCATACGCATTGCTAGTTCCCTTTATGAACATCAATAAGAGCCCTACCCGTGGCAAGGAATGGTCTGCCTAAAATAATCGGCACATTAACATCAGCCTCATAATCCAAAATGATAAAATCAGCTGGAAAGATAAATTTGTCTACCTTCACCAATAGATCCTTAATCTTACCCTTGGGATACGCATAGGATCAGTCTACCAGCTGAAGTGTCACGGTGGTAGGTCTTGCTTCTATGCCAAGCTTCCTAAAAACTGACATTGGAATCAAGTTAATGCTGGCTCCCTAGTCACACAATGCCCTGCCCATAAATTTGTTTCCAATTGTGCAGGGAATTGTGAAACTTCCCAGATCTTTCAGCTTTGGTGGCAATCGGTTTAGGATCATGGCACTGCATCCCTAAGTGAGAGCGACGGTCTCAAAGTCTCCCAACTTTCTCTTTTTGGACAGAATGTCCTTCATGAATTTTACATAGTTGGGCATTTGCTCAAGGGCTTCTACCAATGGAATGTTAATTTGCAACTGCTTAAGAACTTCCAAGAAGCACTTAAATTGCTGGTCCAGTTTGTGCTTTTGAAGTCTTGCTGGAAATGGTGGCGGTGGATAAACATATGTTAGCACTACCGGCTTTGCCAAGGCAGTGCTGGCATCTGTTTTGGCATTAGTATGTTGTTTGGCCTTAGTCTGTTTATCATCAATGTTGGCATCGTGTTTGGCATCATTGTTGGCACTGGTTCTAGCACTGGTACTGGCATTACCATTGGCATCATCTGTTTTAATTTCATCTTTCACTACTTCTCTGGGCTTGTCTATCGGTACTGGCTTTTCACTTTGGTAGTTAATTGGCTACTTGGCAGTCATCTCTGCCTTGCACTACTTACCACTTCGAAATGTTATGGCCTTGCATTGCTTATTGTCTTTGTGTTGAACATCTTCAGTGTCACTTGGCAAGGCTCTTTGGGGTCGATTGTTTAGTGCATTGGCAAGTTGTCCAATTTGAATTTCCAAGTTTCTTACTATTGCTGCCAAACTCTAGACTGTGACATCATTCTTTTCCATATAATCATTGGGAAGAACTCCTTGGTTGAATCTATGCCCTTGCTGGTAATTATTTTGAGCTCTCTGTGGTGTAGTTTTTTCATAAAATGCTGGCATGGCATTGTTATTCTGGCTCTGGGCATTCTGGCGTTGTACATAGTGCTGGTTACCTATTGGATTTCCCCAAGCTAAGTTAGGGTGTTGTCTCCAACCTGCATTATATGTATTGGAGTTAGGATTATAGTAACGATTAACATTGCCAACAAAATTTACCGACTCAGGGTTGACAGGGCATTCTTCCACATAATGGTTCTCTTCGCAAATTGTACAAAATGGGTCTAATGCTTTAACTTCTTGGGACTCTTTGTTCCTTTGCAACGTTTTCACCATGCTGGTGAGGTTGGAAATCTTGGCATGAATAGATGTTAGTTTATCAACCTAAAATTTCCCACTAGTTTTGGTTTCGATCCCAATTCTGGAAACAAGATATTCAAAATCATTAATCGAAATCCTCTCTAGAATGTCAACAACCTCCGAATACTTCTTGTCAAGCAATGATCCAGCTGCTGAAGCATCAACAATAGTCCTCGTTTGAGCATTCAATCTGTTGTTGAATGTTTGAATTTGGGTCCAATTTGGGAATTCGTGCATAGGAAACCTTCTTAGCAGATCTTTAAATCTCTCCCAAGCATCATATAGAGTTTCATCCTCAGCATGCTTGAATGTAATAATCTCACCCCGTAGCTTGGCAGTGAGTGCTGGCGGCTGAAATCGTGTCAAGAACTTTTGGCATAGGTCTGCCCATGAAGTGATTGAGCTAGGTGGCAAAGAATTGAGCCAAGACTTGGCTCTATCTCGCAAGGAAAAAGTTAATAACCTTAACTTCACAGTGCCTCCAAATACTCTAGTTTGTTGAAATAATTGGCAAATCTCCATGAACTGCTTTCAGATGTTGCCTCAGATCTCCAGTAAGTGCTCCATCAAATTGGACTACATTCAAAAGAGTTTGAATCATTACCGGCTTAAGTTCAAAATTTGGTTCATTTACCTTCGTGCCAACAAGTCCTGGCATTAAATTGTCAATGTTTGGTGTCGAATGTTCTCTAATAGGTCTCTCTTCATCGACAAGTAGGACAACAAGTGGTGGTGGCATCTCATTGTTACGTGGATTACCTTTATTGTTCGCCACACCATTTCCTCAATTACCTTGATTATTCATCTCTCGGAATCTTCTCTTTAACCTCCTCAAGGTTCTCTCAATTTTCGGATTGTATGGCCACTCGTCCACCACAGGGTGGCTTTCGGTCATACACCGAGTAAAAAAAACAAAAAATAAAAAAAAAAGACAAGTAAAAACTTAAAAAAATCAACTCCATTGCAATCCCCGACAATTGCGCCAAAACTTGTGACTCTCTAAGTGAATGCTGGGAAAAGGGCGCGGAGATATATATTGGAAAAGTAATAAAACAATGCAAAGATGAGTCTTTTTGCATGCAAGTATACATGGTCTGCAAGTAATACAATAGTTAAACTAAGTGTCGATCCCACAAAGATTGACTTGGAATTCGATTGTTTGATTGTTACTTGCTTTGGAAGAAAAGATGTTTGTTTTGAAGATTGTTTTGGAATTACTAAAAAAAAAGAAAAATGAAGTAAAACATTGGCAAGGAAGGTCTTTTAATGAGTGATGAGCGTTGGCAGGGAATGCTTGGTTTCTACACTTTTCATGTCGTGCCAGCCTTTAATGTCAACCTGTCTTGGCATTGTTTGCCGAGCAAATTCAAAAATAGAAAAGCCTCTCTCGATGGTCATTGCCCTAAGTCAATCATATAAAAACCCTTATATATCTATATTGCATGTTTTTAAATAAACCTATTTGATTAAGAACCAATCTATACTCCTAAGGGGTAGATATCACTCCCAAAGTAAGTTCATCTACTTTAACGACTTCTCTCAAAGCTTCTCTCTTTGTATTTAACAACTCAATCATTGTCACCCCAAGTCTGTTAAGATATTGAGGAGCAATAGGCCAATAGTGCCAGCTCTCGCTTGGCAGAGTATTTAGGAAAAATTCAATATGCCAAATAGAAAAACTTTGCCGAAGCAGATTTATCATTAAAGAAACTAAAGCATAAAATCAATGTTTAAACCAAACATCCCCCACCAACTATGAAATTAGTTCATGGTGAGGGATTTAACCAAAAAACCATAACCGTTTTCAAATAAATCATCATAAAAATAAAAGTAAAACAACTTAAAACCAAGAGAATAGGCACAAGGGGTCTCTTGATGTAGCTCTCAAATCTAGGCTCGCCAAGTGGTTGAACCATCTTCCTCGGTGCAGCCGACAATCACTCGCCGAGCACTCTAGCACCTCACTCTGATCACTTTAAGTCTTCCTAATCCTCCCTCTTTCAAATCCTTGATCGATTGGTGTTTAAATATGCGTGCAAGGAAAGGAATATGATAGCTTCTTCATTTGAATTGCAAACGCTCAAAGGATAAGAGATGGAGTCTTATCCGATCAGTATGATAGCTTATCAGGCTAGGGCTGACGTCATCATGCCTTTGTTGCCTTGGCATCCAAGTTTGGCATGTCATTACCAACATAACTGGGCACCACTTTATCCGCTATTTTTTCAGAGATTGATCCATTTGTGATATTTTAGGAACCTGATCTTATCTTTTTTTGGGGTTCAATAACCTCTTGGTGTGGCATCAAGTTCACTTCTCTACCAACAGGTGTTTGACATTGTCTAGTCCTTTTGTGCCAACAACTCTTGGCTTTCTCCTTGGCAATCCTAACTGTGTTGTTTTCTTGCGCCTAATCCTATGCCAAACCTGCAAAATAGTCACAAAACAACCCTTCACACTGGTATAGATAGAATACTAAACTCTTTATGAAAATGCATGATTCTAACAACCTAATGCAACTAAATGTACCTAAAAACAAACAAAAGCATTGTAAAATTGGCATTAAAAATAATACTTTTGGAGAGGTAACAGTCACCTAGGGTTAGCACTATAAAAACCCTAGAGAGAGAGAAAAACACAATTAATGATGAGGCAATTATTACGTCATTATTGAGGAAAAAAGAAGATCAAAGGTCGAGAGGTTTACCAGAGCACAGATCGCCACTGGGAAAAAGGAACGTCGTCGGAGATCATTACCGGAGTTCATCCAACATTATTCGAAGGTAATCTCCCTTCGTCAACCTCATTTTCCTGCAAAAGAAATCACAAATTAGATCTTAATTTTGAAAATATAAAAAATAGAAATTTAAAAGGAAAAATAACTAAGGACTTAGCTTTTATGGCTGCCAGAGATTTTCCTTTACATTGGTGAAGTTGAAAGTGATAGAGTTCGGGCAATCTAGATAGAAATCGGGGAAGCAGGGAGGATTCTATTGAATTTGGGTAGTTTAGGTATGATTTTGGGGAAGTACGGGATAGATCCAGTCGGATCGGGCTAGGATTAGGATTTAGGGTTAAAATTGGAATTTTTGCAAGATTTAGGGTTTAGTATGACGGAGGTGCGACAGTCAAAAATTGCCTTGCGGTGGCCGAAGTTCGAACCCTGACTGCCAGCGAACAGTTGTTAGTCATCGAAGTTGGGTGGTTGAAGATCGAAGGGCAGAGGGGATGATGTTTTATGGTCGGAAAGTTTGATGTTTATCCAAAGTAGATGAACATTCATCCGAATTCATGGTTTTTGATCGAAAAGGGAATGATTTTTGGGAATTTGGTGTTCGAATGCATAGGATTTTGGGTATAAGGGAGAGTAGAGAGTGTGAGGCTCGGTGCAAATGGTCGTTTCAACTCGGTTTCACCCCTTTTATATCCGAGTTGAAACGATGCCATTTTGGCACCGTGTTAGATAACCCGCGCATTTTTAAACGGGTTGGATACAAGATCCGCGCTCTTCTTTTCGGATCCCTAGAAATTTGGCCTTCTTTTTGTTTTTCTTTCAATTTGGTCACTTTAATTTGTAATTTGGCACCTATCTTTTAATAACAGTTCAATTTAGCTTTAGTTTTAGACATTAATTCATTTAATTGATTTAATTTAATTACTTAATGGTTGTTTAATTTATATGTATGATTGCATATTTTAAGTTGGGCATATAGTTTCAATATCTAGATAATTAATTCACCTAGTTTTAATTAATTGTTAAAAGCCTTAGTGTTAAGTTCAATTAGGATACAATATTTAAATTAGGGAGATCACTATAGTAAATTAGTGTATTTTAAATGGCAACTTTGGGGTTCAAAATTGGATAATGCTCCACTTGCTTGCAATGGGGTGTTATTTCAAAATTGGCCTTAAAGAGGTACATTTAAATATATACTACAACCTATAATCAAATAAATTCACTTAGTTATTTTTAATAGAACCTTAATTAGGTTATCACTTTAAGTAATTAGAATAACCATTTTAATTAGTGAATATCATTTAAATCTTGGGGTTCTTAGATGGACGGTATTCAAGCGATTGATATTGTCTCATAAAGGCCTTTAAATTTAAATGATATTCATAGTTTAATTAACTTCATTAAATAGAGCCTAATTAAGTTTATACTTAAAATGAATAAGACAATAATGAATCGTGCATTCGAAACCTTTTATGTTGAAAATGGATTTTAGGAATATGAATGGTGGTGCTTCTTAACAGGGCGTTTTTAATCTCATATTCAATATAAGAATGTATTTTCTTGTAAAAGGATATCTCCATTTGGAATAAAAGTTCGGTTGATGATTACGGTCAAATTAGATTCAAATTATTATTCAAAATGCCATGTAAAATTAATAGGTACCGATAACGGGCATTTGTGAGGTGCTAATCCTTTCTCACACGCAACCGACTCCTGAACCCGAATTTTAAGAAAAAGAATCTATGGTTATTTTTATGGTGTCCGATCTACCAAAGTGACCGGTGGCGACTCCAAAATGTTTTCAAAATTAAATAAGGGAAATCGATTTTAATATAAAAAACTTTCATTTTCAAGATCAAATTAAAAAGGGTAAAATTCCAATTTCAAACTTAAATTTCAAGATTAACTAAAATGAACAAAAACCCTAATTTCAAAATCAACCGTCAAACCATTTTCACATGACGGTTCAAAAACGGTCACGACACAAATCCAATCCCTAAAGCTTAAAAATCAAATTGAAAACTCACCTAGCTTTCTTTGGTGGTTCACGACCTGGAGAAGAAAAGATGAACAAAGTTTTCTTGTTTATTTTTCATCCACATTGCAATTTTATAACCATTTAGCATTACAAATTATTTTCATACAAAAATGAGTATTTTTCCCTTGAATCCAACGGTTTCTATATCATACCACATGTCCTTATTTTACACCCAATGGCCTAGATTTAATCTGAGTTAGTATTTTACATTTTTTCCCTTGAAACAAATTTAAATTCTAATCTTGTCCTATTTTATCCAATGACTAGAATTTAACATAGAGAAATTAGCTTAACCCAATTGGTCAATCTTAATCCTACCATTAAATACATGTGAAATGACATTATTACCCTTCAATTCAATGGCTAATATTATTTTCTTGAATCTATATTCGATTCAATTATTCAAAAAATTTAACGGATAATTTATTAAAATCGAAATCCCTGGTTAATTTAATAATCTCGTTTCCAACTCACTTCTCGTAGGTGAACTATTTTCTTACAGGATAAAAAATATTTTTGGTAAAATTACCAACTTAGTACTTAAACTTTTTAGAATTTCTCACTTTAGCCATCTAACATTCATTATATTCATTATATTCATTTTAGTCACTTCACTCTCGATGTCAAACTTTAAATCTTTTCATTTTATTCACCTATCAAACTTTGGGGTATTACACATTTCTCTGATGCCCCCAGCTCTGGCGAGAGCCCAAGTTTTCCTTCCTCTACATCCAGATGCACGTTTTCCCTCTCGATTTTTTGTTGTTGTTTCCCTATTTTGTTTCTTGACTTTTCGTTAGGAGTTTTGTCTCCTCGGCCCAAGTTTCCCCTTCGAGAAGCCACCTAATAGTTGGTTAAGGTGTCTCTCTCTGACGAAGGTGGCTCTAGTGGAAGCGGCGGTGGCTCACAACATCTCCTTTAGTGATTTTTGGTCAAGGAACCCGGTTTCCTCTAATGAAAGATCGATGGTTTGAATCCCTGGCTCTAATTCTTCCTCTTGACCCTGTCACCGACGATTATGATATCTTTACGCGGTGGTAGCTTTATCCTCCTCTATGCAATCATGCAACTGTTCCTACCCTCATGTGACCCTAAGAGCGACATACAATGGAGTTTGATATGCTGGCTTGTTTCTCATCTTGACTTTCTCATGTCATTGTGGGTGTTGGATGGGTATTTATTTCCCCCGTTGTTCATGTGTTTGTTTGGTGTCCAATATGGTTATTGTTTTACCCGGTTGTTTCTCCATGTTCTTGTGCTATTGATGTTCTTGTATCTTTGTTTTCTTGTTTCTTGTATTTTATTTCGTTTTTTTAATTTAAATAAAATATCAGTGTGTTTTTGTTGTTTAATAAATAAATAAATAATGAAAACACCTCAGTTTAAAGAGCAAGACATAATAAATATGAAGGCATGCCTCCACGAGTATGTCTAAACTCATGCGCGCCGATCAGTTCTTTGTGCCTCCCAACCAATTAAGTGCCACCACATGAGATTTCTCTTTTTCCTTTTTCTAGTGGATTATTTTGCTCTCAGGTATCATGGGTCATTACCGTACTAGAAGAATGTTGAATATGCCTTTTGTGATTACGCTCACTCGTAGCCTACTACTAAACGGTATTGGGTCCGAATCTTCAATTTCATGCCCTTCCTTTTTTAGATGTTCGATTGGATCCAATTATTTTCATAGAAATGGATAAAAGTAACTAGAAAGGCGGATGTACCCGTTCATAACAGGATTGTAATAGATATTATTTTTTTCTCAAATAAATTTAATAGTATTTGAATTATAATTTATAGAACAAATTACAAATTTATGTAAATATAATCAAATATTGATGGAGCTGTTGGGGGTAGCCGGAGTATGGCTGTTGTGGGCGAAGTGATTTGAATGACATCGGTGAATTGATCTTCGGTTTTGCTTGTAGTATTGGTGTTTTCTCAGTTCTTATGGCTGAGCTATGGGCAATGTATGATGCCCTTCTCCACTCGTGGCGGCTTGGTCTATGCAAGATTGTTATTGAGTCTGATAACGGGACTATGGTGGACATTTTCTAGGGGAACTCGATAGCGCTGGTCGATTGTACCTTGGTGGGCAACATACGCGAGTTGTTACAGAGAAAATGGGACACACGAGTGCAATAGGTTTTTCGGGAAGCCAATGTTGTGGCCGATCGGCTTGCAGCGCTGATGCGTGGCCTACCTTTTAGGGGGTCGAACTTTTGATGTTCCATCAGAAGTGGTGGTTAGTGCAACATGATAAGGGGTTGGGTATGGTTTGATCTTCTTTTTTGCCTAATGGTTGTTCTCTTTGCCGATCTTGGCTCGTAGTCTTTCTTTAAATACTACTATGTGCACTATTTTTCCTTCATTTAAGATTAGAGAGTTTTTTTTTTAACGAGGCACATGGTAGTATCTCATTTTTTATAAAAAAAAAAGCTTTATTATTTAACCGATAAGTATCATGTGAATTGGTATGGCACATTACACTCCCAAGGGGAGGACGCAAGTTCAAACCTTAGAGACGACATTGTGGGGAGGGGAACATAGAGAGTAAGACAGACATTAGGGATGTAAAAACAGGTAATCGAATGGGTTTCAGGTTGGGTCCTGTCAGGTCGGGTCAAATCGGATATAGGTCATTTCAGGTCAATTTGATGTTTTGACTCAATTCAAGTCGGGTGCGGGTCATTTTCAGGTCGGGTCTATTTTAGGTCGGGTTTATTTTGGGTCGGGTTCATTGCAGGTCGGGTTCATTTTAGGTCGGGTCAAAACGGTTCAGGTTTGAATCAGTTAATTGACAAGTTAATTCGGGCTCGGGTAAACTTTAGGTTGGGATCATTTCAGGTCGGTTTCATTTCAGGTCAGGTTCATTTTAGGTCGGGTAATTTCAAGTCCGTTTCATTTCAGGTCGGGTTAATTCGGGTTTCAAATTCGTATTAAGTTTGAGTTTGGTATAAATAGTCGATAGACTTTGGATTGGTCATTCATTTCGAGTTAATTATTTAACGCCTTTCACAAACACAAATCACATTAGAAATAAATATTAGGCACTTTAATTAATAAAAATATCATCAAATGATTCATATCTAAAATATTAGAGTAAATTACAAAAATTAGAAATTAATAAGGGTATATTTCGGTGAAAAGTAAAATTTTAGGGATTAACGTGAATAAAAATATCATCATATTAAAAACACTCGACTAAATTATAAAAAAAATGAATAGGGGTCAATTTGGAATAAAAATAAAGTTTTAAGGACTATAATGCATAAAAATATTAAATTAAAATTATAAATATTGGACTAAATTACAAAAAATATGAATAGGGGTCAATTTGGACTAAAAATACAGTTTTAGGGACTAGAATGAACAAAAATATCATCAAATGATTCATATCTAAAATATTGGAGTAAATTACAAAAATTAGAAATTAATAAGGGTAAATGTCGGTGAAAAATAAAATTTTAGGGACTAACATTAATAAAAATACCATCATATTAAAAACACTAGACTAAAATACAAAAAATGAATAAGGGTTAATTTGGAATAAAAATTGAATTTTAGGGACTATAATGAACAAAAATATTAAATTTAAATTATAAACATTGGACTAAATTACAAAAAAAAAAATAGGGTTAATTTGGACTAAAAATAAAGTATATGTATGTATGTAAGTTTACTATATGTATTATGTATATGTGTGTGTATATGTATACATAATATATACATATATATCATGTATGTATATGTATATAGAAATAAATATAGGTAAGTATATGTATGTAAGTTTTACTATATGTATTGTGT
Organism: Hibiscus mutabilis; assembly: GCA_019671005.1. Taxonomy (NCBI): domain Eukaryota; kingdom Viridiplantae; phylum Streptophyta; class Magnoliopsida; order Malvales; family Malvaceae; genus Hibiscus; species Hibiscus mutabilis. The sequence continues at coordinate 23,721,512 of CM033730.1, forward strand.
GTGTGTGAAATAAATATAGGTAAGTATATGTATGTATGTAAGTTTTACTATATGTAGTGTGTGTGTTTGTGCATTTACCCTTAAACCCTCAAACTTCACCTAAATCTTACAATTAATAATTAATCAATTTATGAAGCATGACCTAATTGAATGAAGTCTAAAGAAACTAAACCAAAAGTTAGGACTAAAAAGAAACAAACTAAAACCTAAAAAACCTATAAGCGTCTAATTAAGGAAGGACCTAAAGGGTGATTAACCCCTAGAAAAAAAAGGTGGAAGCTTTCCCCCAATTGCTTCGTTTGGCGTGAATTTAAAAAATTTAAATAGTTTTTAATTGTTACAACCAACTTTTATTACGTACCCTTTTATTTCCCTCTTTATTAAAATCATTTGAACCTAAACCTAAAAGAACTCTCCCTTTCTCTCAACACACAAATGCACACACCGGCCGCCGCCACTCACCCTCACCGGCGGCGGTCCGAACTCAAAACAAAGAGCATTTTTTCACTGGCCTCCTACTCGCAAGTCTGAAAATCAAATCGGTTTCAGCGAAATCAAAACAAAATGGAACGAATCTGAAAAAAGGAGTTCGAAAATATACCGTGCTCGATCTCGAGGATGCACCGTCAGATCGGAGTAATTTTCGGATATGTTGTTTCTAGTGTCGCCCCAAGTCCGTTCACTGTTCAGATCTTGTAAATGTTGTCCTGACCGCCGTGAATCGAGAGGTAATTGTTCAACTTCTTGCTTTTCTTCTTCAAATAATGAAATTGATTTTCTCTACTTAATCTCGCAGATGGTGGTGTTTATTTATCCGATGATGAACCCGAGGTAATACTGCAATCTATAAAACTAGTTTACTAAATGTTGAATGAAAGTTAATCTGAATCAATGATGTGGGTTCTATTATTTACTTTTAAAGATAAGAATCTCTTAATGTCTAAGCGTTGCATACTCAGCATTTTAAGGAAGTTGCATTCATATATTGTACATTAAATAGTATAGAGCTGACATGAGCAAACTCTTGCAATTTTCAAGTTGCAAAAGAAAGTAGGGAAAGTTGGCTACGATGAGTGAAAATCAACTGTTGTATAATCTAACAAGCAGAGCACAAAAGGTAATGAAACAATTCGCTACACATCGAAAGCAACGTTGTTTAAGAAATACAAAGAAGTTCAATGGGAGAAGACGGCCGAATCCAATATTCAACTCGTTTGCCATAACACAATTTTCATTTTTCAGCACTGTCACATCTTTAAGTTTATTAAAATTGTGTTATGGCATCTTAGTAAACTTTATTAATCTCTTATTTCTTTGTTGAATTGGGACGATTGTTGATTTTTCTTGATAGTGCTTAAGATTTTGTTTCTACATTTATAAATTTTGATAATTTTAGTATTTATAAAAGTAATAAAAAAATTAGTCTTATATTTTAATATTATCTTAAGTAAATTATATGTAAATTTATATATATTAAATTATATTTAAAATATTAATCAATTTGTACATTATAATAATGTTTACATTTATTGCTATTTTAAAATCATTTTATATAATTTAATTTATAATCTAATAATTTAGATTAATATATATATATATATATATTAAGTTAAATTATATTTAACTCGTTAATTAATTAATTATTATACTAAAATAATGAAATAAACTTATTTGATATTTAAAATCACTTATTTTTGATGATTAAGTTAATAATCAACAAATGAATCATTTAATACAATTAATTTAATGAATCATATTAACAAAACAAATGAATCGTTTAATATAATTAATTTAGGGTTATGTTTTGATATACAAATTGTGTAAAAAAATTTACACAACTCTTTTATAAAATTTAAAATCTAAATTCTAAACCCTAGCACTCTTTAACCTAAACCTCAGACCCAAAACCTTAAACTCTAACTATAAATTTTAAATTCTACACCTTACAAACTAAACCCTTAAATCCTAACCTAAAATCTTAAACCCTAAAATTAAAGGTTATGTATCAAATTATTTTTCATTAATTTAATAGTTATAATTAAATTTTTTAATAAGGTGAATTTTTTAATTTAATGATCATAATTAACAAATTGATTTAAATTTTAAATAATTTATTTTAAATTCATCCATCACAAGTCATTAATTTAATAAAATTTTAATTTTTAAATAATTTTTTTAATAAAATGAATTTAAGTAGGTTAATTCTTATAAACTTCACAAATAATTTATTAACTTCACAAATAATTTATATTGAATGAGTTAATACTAAGCATATTGAATTATTTAACAAAATTTAAAATTTAGTAGTGTGAAATGAATATCTAGATACAACTTTTCTTTTTTATATATTTTAAATTGATTATACATGTATATATAACAAGAAGATTATTTAACACTTTAAATTGATTTAAAAATTAATAGTTTACATTTATCAATACTTTAAATTTATCAAATCATAGACTTCCTCAATTACATGTCAGGTAAATATCAAGTTAGGTCAATACCAGCTTAGGTTTTAAAAACAGGTCGGGTTAATTAACAGGTCGGGTTCAAAACAGTTCGGGTAAAATCGGATCTCGGGTTGATTCAGTCAGGTAATATCGGTTATCTGCCAAGTCGGTCTCGGGTTCAGGTTCGTTTCAATCAGGTGCAGGTCGGGTTTCAGGTCCACAATAACAGGTCCAATTCGGGTTCGGGTTGTTCTCGGTCGGATGCAAGTCGGGTTCGGTTACTACAGTAATAGGTCCAACTCGGGTTCGGGTCAACAACAGTCGATTACAGATTGGTTTCGGGTCATCACATCCTTGAGTCAAACCAAGTCCTGACTCGAGCAGATTTCAATCGAGTTTTCAGGTCGGGTCAACTTTTCACCTTCCTAACTGACATGCATATTACAAAACTTTTTCAAGAATTTTCTTTTTATTTTTTGAGATAACTTTTTTAACATTTTTATTGAATTTACTAAGCGTAAATTTTCAATGACTTTGAATATTCAACAAATTAATTTATTAATAAAAATTTGAATGGTAGTAATTTGATTTATTACCGATAAAAGAATTTTCAATTTAAATAAATTCATTTTCGCGTCAATTACAAATATAAGCTTTTAGCCCAAAATCATCGTTAACAAATAAGGGAAGATTGGGGCAATTGTGGAATTATAAGCCAGAAGAAAAGAGATCAAAGATTAGATAGATTACACAAAGAAGTACAGGAAAAAAAACCGGCCGAATAAACTGACAGAAAGAACCGATTGGAGGGAGATGCTGTCACGTGAGGGCGTCATAATTCCGGTCGGCAAAACTAAAACTTACAGTAATTTTCAAGCCAAGAATGTCCCACACCATCGACGTGGATAAATCCATCACCGTTCATCGCGCTATACTCTTTTAAATCTTTAGTCTAAGGAACGCAAAAGGCGAGTGGCATCAGTACAGGTGGCATCCGAGCTGGACTTACGAACTACCAAGACCGAGGATCAAGCTACAGTTGACCAATGGTAATGGGAGTGTGTGTAGGTCAGCGCGGGCAGGCGTTACTCACGCCATGTGACGCTCTCTCCTCTTTTTTCCCATCCCCGTCTTTTATTTAAGGGATAACTACATTTTTGGTACCCATCTTTATCTGTTTTTCTATTTTGGTATCTTTTCTATTTTTTTTGGCAAAATGATACCTAACGTTATGATTTGTTTCTAAGCGCATGTCACATGTGCTTTTTCCATGATTTTTAACTGCAGGGATCAAAATAAAAATAAAACGTAACGTTAAGTATTATTTTGTCAAAAAATAGATAGAGTACCAAAATAAAAAACGGGTAAAGGTGGGTACTAAAAATTTATCCCTTTATTTAATGCGCTTAGAAAGTCTTAAATTCTCTTTTTCTCTAGGGACAAAAAACAGGCTTGTTAGTATCGATTTAGTCGAAGGAATACAGAGCGGGAAGAGTTTTCAGAGTATCTGGCATTTCGCCTTGTTAGATTCAGCCACCACCCTTGTTCCTTTCCATCTTTCGACACATAAAAAGGCTTGCTTTTGCTGTCAAGTTTCAACCTTCTCTGGCTTCAACCAAAGAAGAAAGAAAGCCATAACCAGAAGTGGAAAATGGAGTGGCATGCTTGTCTTGATGAATATGAAAAGCTTGTTATAAGGATGAGTACACCCAGGTTTGTGTTCTTAGTCCCTGGAATTCTGGGTTTGAGCTATTTATGTTGTAAACCCAACAATTTCTTCATAATTTGTTTGTTTGTTCAATGATGTTTCCAGTTCTGGTTTTATGGTTTCTGTTTCCTCTTATTTTGGAACGGTATTCTCCATGCTTATGGAGGCTAGTGAACAGAATCATCTCTCTAAACCTTAGACTTTGGAATTTTTTCCCATTTTTCTTTCCCTTCATATTATCTAGAAGCTTTGGAAATCTTCTTAGACTTTTCAAAGATCTCTTTCATACTGAAAATTGCATTTCCCTGACTTTAACATTCTTTTTTGTGTTTTTTACAGGGTCGTGATCGACAATGCCGTTTGCCCCACTGCGACTCTTGTTAAGGTTAGCTTCTACGAAACCTCTCAAATGTGAACATACTGTTCGTGTTGCCCAAAAATTTGACCAGTCGGTCTCATGTTTTCTTTTGAATTTTCAAAGCCTTTTGACTCATTCCAGCTCCTCTTTGCTTTGATTCCTCAGGTTGATAGTGCTAGAAGACGTGGAATTCTGTTGGATGCTGTTCAGGTTTTAACAGATCTGAATCTTTCAATTAAGAAGGCTTACATTTCATCTGATGGCCAATGGTTCATGGATGGTAAGCTTAATTAAAAAAGATTTGTTGGATAAGAGTTTGCTCTTTTGGCATGTTAATTACATTTTTCCCTTTTTGGTTTTTGCAGTTTTTCATGTCACTGATTTAAACGGAAACAAATTAACTGATGAGAGTTTTATTAGCTACATTGAACAGGTAGTTTTTTTTTACACTTCATTTCAATGCCTTCTTTACTATCTTAATTAATTTGCAATAAAGCTGATTCTTATCTTGTTATTTGTTTGGATTGCAGTCCCTTGAGACAACTCATCCTGATAGTAGCCATGGATTTAATGGCTTAACAGCCTTGGAATTGACCGGAACCGATAGAATTGGTCTTTTATCCGAAGTATTTGCGGTTTTAGCTGACCTGCAGTGCGATGTGGTGGATGCTAAAGTATGGACTCACAATGGTCGAATCGCGTCTTTGATCTTTGTAAAAGACTGCAATTCAGGGTCCCCAATTGAGGACTCGCTGCAAATTGACAAAATAGAAGCACGCTTAAGGAATGTCTTGAAGGGAGACAATGACATTCGTAGTGCAAGAACCTCGGTTTCTATGGCTGTAACTCACACCGAGAGAAGGTTACATCAAATGATGTTTGCGGATCGCGACTATGAAAGAAAACCTATTTTGCAACTTAAGTCAGATTTGCCTGTGGTCACTGTGCAGAATTGGGTGGAAAGGGGTTATTCAGTTGTGAATGTTCAGTGCAAGGATCGGACCAAGCTTTTGTTTGATGTTGTTTGCACATTGACAGATATGCAATACGTTGTGTTCCATGCAACTATCAAGACATCTGGGGATAAGGCGTATCTGGTACTTAAATGATCATTACAAGTAAATCTTGTTTTAAGATTTTGGTTCCATGATTACAGTTTGTGTACTTAAACTCGTTTATTCTTCTTACAGGAGTTTTATATTAGGCACATAGATGGAACCCCAATTAGTTCGGAACCTGAAAGGCACCGTCTAATCCAATGTTTACAGGCCGCTGTTGAAAGGAGAGCATCTGGGGTATCCAAAAACATTTTGAATATTTACTTGTAATGCTTATCCAGTATTCCAGACACTGATGGATTAGCTTCGTGATTTCAGGGAGTAAGGCTGGAGTTACGCACATCAGATAAACAGGGTCTATTGGCAGATGTGACTCGGACATTTAGAGAAAACAGTCTTAACGTGACGAGAGCTGAAATATCAGCAGCGAGTGACATGGCTCTAAACGTTTTTTATGTAACGGATGCAACTGGGAATCTAGCAGATCCCAAAATCATCGAATCAGTAAGACAAAAGATCGGTTTAGGGAACTTGGAGGTAAAGGAATTGCCATTGATTTATCATCACAAGGACGAAAGCGAAGAGCAAGCAGTAGGGGTTGGTGGGGCAGTTTTGTTATCACTCGGGAGCCTAGTGAGAAGGAATCTATACAACTTGGGGTTGATTAAATCCTATTCATGAAGTGGAAACTGCAGGAGAGATTTGTTTGAGTGGGTTTTTGCCTCATCGATTGGCAATTGACATATTCTTTGCTTAAGGTTTGGGATTTTGCATTTGTGTTCATATGAAAAAAAGCTGGAATTTGGTGATTGTTGTTGTTATAGTTGGGTTTGCGTGGTCGAATAGATAGATAGAAACCATATAGACAAGATTGGGAGGCAACTCCACCATTTTTTTATACTTCCCCAATGCTTTGTTTGGGGGAAGTGTTTGAATGACAAGTGGGAAAACATGGTGTGGTTGGGGCTTATGAATTTATGCCATTGATTTGTTGCTAGCAGAGAGAAAAACAAGATTAGGTAGAAGAAAATCTGGTTTATTATTACACAAAATTGTACATAACCACTTTTAAGTATTAATTATAATGTTTGACTTGCTTTTTTTAATTTATGTCTACTGTTTTGGTTGGATATTGTTTTGTTGATTAAGATTTGAAAAGAATCCTTTGCCCCAGTTCGTAATTCATCAAAGATGCTTCTTCTCATCCCCTTTACCAGCACATCTATCTTTTAAGTATATTAAATAAGCAACTTGGAATCAATCAAAAGGGAAAAGCAGTAGGAACAGTAGTTGATTCTCCAAAGGTGGGGGAGAAAAAAAGAATAACTGGTTCTTGGTGGTTTATTTATTTTCTTTTGATAAGTATCTTGCTCCATGTAAAAGTAATCAACCAAGGAATTAATTATTAGTTAGTTTGAAAGAATGAGATGTTAAGTTCCTTGCAAGGTTAGAGATTTAAATTTTAACTTTATGAATAAAGCAGACTAAGTTGGGAATTTTTATGAAGTCTTCAACAATTAATAACTTTGCATATAGCAGCAGTTGAGGTGGGAAGAGTTATTCTATGAGCTGTTCATCATAAATGAATGCGAAACATTTCAAATTGATATTATCAATGTTTATGTATTTGATAAAGTAATCTCTATAATATAACTACATGGTTAGAAAATCAATGTTGAAAGACCTTTGTTTATGCTTTTGACAAGGGCCGTTGTTTATCGTTAGTGCTGTCCTCATCCTGATAAACTTTTGCTTTGTCTGGATTGCCATTAGGGTAGTTGTTTTTCTTTCCTCCCTTCATATTGACAGGCAGAGCAGACAATGATTTAGTAGATTATTAGAGGTCCCATATCAGATTTAGAAGATATTTATCTGACAATTGAATTTCGACAATCGATCCAAAAGATACTAGCCCGGCTCCTCACCATTTGCTTTAAGATATTAATTAATTGAATCAAATCTACTTCGCAGTAGTCAAAAAGAAGGCAAAAAACACAGGGGAAAGTGATAGCCTTGTAGGTCTGGATTCACTCAACAAATGAATCAAAGGGGACAATAACTGTAAATTGTCATCTGAAACAGCTTTAGATAGGTTGGATGGGGCACAATTTCAAAACAAAATCGAATGTTTGGTCAAAGACCCATTAATGTATGGAGTATGGACTATGGGTGTGTCGTGTGAATTGTCCCTCTACTTTTTCCCCTGTAAGAAAACTTTTTCTCACATGAAACTAGGATCATCTCCCCCTTGTGGTCCACCCCACAGTTGGAAATAGAAGAAAGGGATGGGAAACAACTAAGACAACTTTTGACATTAAAGTACGTAGCACATAGAAATGGGGGGGGGGGAGGGGTGTTAAAACAGTTAACCTCCTGAGCTTTGGGTTTATAAGTAGATCCCCTTGGCTCACATGCCGGAAAGTGCACCAGTTAAGGTGGGTTGACGCTGATGTTCATGTTGGAGTCACATGCTTTAAGTCTAAGTTTGAAGGTCTGCTTATATCAATGGCGCTGCTTTTCATACCCTTGTTTTTTTTTTCAATATGTTCTGCGGTTTGACTTGTTTGTCGCCGATAATTTCTTGAAATTTGCGTATGAAGCGAGGATCCTTCTTTTGATTGGCTTTGGGCCCCTAAAGTAGATTATGCATATTGCTGGCAAATATCTCAAACTATTGTTTACAAATAGGGTATATAATTACAATTATATCTTGTTGTTTAAACAGTTAATTCGCTTATTAATATAAGCGTAAACAATATTACTGGTCATTAAACTAAATTGGTTTATTTAGTCAATTTTCGAAGTGGCCAAAATTTTTTATATAATTTTTTTTACTTTCTTAATACTTTTGTTAGATTTTTTTTTTTACTTTTATCTTTATTTTCTCACTTTTTGGGTTATACTTAAAGGGTAAAACTTTGATTTACAGGCTGTGTAAAATTAATTTTACACAAGTCTGTGTATTTACACTATAAAAACTCAAATTCTAAATTTTTATCCCGAACCCTAAAAAAATAAACCCTAAACCTTAAACCATATACACTAAATTCTAAATACTAACTTTGAATTCTAAACTATACAACCTAAGCCTCTAAACTAAAAGCCTAACCCCTAAAACTAAAAGGTTTACATCAAACTTTTTCCCTATACTTAATATTGATAATAAAATATAAATATTGGATTTTAAATGTCACGAGTCATTAATGGGATCTAAGATTAAAAATATATTAATTATATATTAAAATTTCTGTTAATTTAATTAATTACTATTTTAAATTAAATTAACCGGTAACTTAACTTGAGCAAAATTTTAAAGATTACTCGACCAAACACTGTCCAACTGACATTTTTTTATTTTTAAATCAAATTGTTCAACCGCAAAATGTAAGTAATGAATAAAGAGAATTAAAACTGCGAACCCTATCTCCTTCCGCATGGTCGCTGACAGCATTTGTTCGCAAAACATATTTGTGATACGACTTCCTAAAGCTTTTCTAGTTTGCCTAGCATTGATATATTATCCATATGAATTTTACACCCAAAAATGGAATGCCTCAATCTCACCATCCCAATATTCAAACTGGGTTGGGTTTCATGAATTCATTGCACCTGCACCTGCACCTGCACCTGCACCTGCACATTCACACGGAGACTCAAGTTTACATTTTTTTGAGATAAAAGAGTCAAGTTTTCATTATTTCAACAGCATATCCATTGTTTGTATTAGTTTTCCTACCAAGGCAAAATTCCAAAAAGCAGTATACTAATGGTACCAAAAACAACCCTAATATTATTTTCAGGGACGGAGCTAGAATTTAACTACGAAGGAACAAACCGAATAATTTTGAAACGGATAGGGTCTTAAAAAGTAATTAAACTATGGAAATTAAAGGAGTTTAGGTTTAATTTTACAAATTTTAAAATTAAGAAGTCTCAAAAAGTAATTAAACCAAAAAAATAAGGGTTCAAAGTTTAATTTTATTAATTCTATGATAAGGTCCTTACAAATAATAAATCAAATAATTTTGGGAGGGGCAAAAGTTTAAGTGTAATTGTTTTAAAAATCATTTGAACCTAAAACATAAATACATAATTAACCCTCAAGTTTTGAAGGAATTGCCCCTCCAGCTTACACGTAGCACTCCCTGATTATTTTAAGCAAAGCAAATGCTGTGTAGAGAGATTTGTTTGCACACAGTTTGTTCTTTTGCTTTTGTAATAAGATTCTATTTTAGTTTGTGTATGGTTTTTTTTTAGATGGCTTTAGTGTTGGCATAGCTAGCTTTCAACTTGTTGTGTACAACCCCACAATGTAGGAAACGAAAGCATTTTCTCTAAAGGAGATTCTTGGCATTTCTTGTTAACCTAATATAATACAACATATCGACGATTATTCAAGCCAATGAATGTTATTTCTCTCTTATTTTATTGATTATATTTAAATCAGAAGCCAGCCGTTCTTATCTTTTCTTTCTATAGGCTCACGTATATTTGGCTTCTATATGCTTGACTTGAGATTCCAATTAACAAAAGTACGTATTTATCAAGCTCGTGAGATAAATTAGATTTTGTCTAAAATCAACGACCATTGTCTTACATGATACTTGCACTTTTTATGAACTTCAAATTACAACTGTTTTGATGGTGTGTACATAGGAATAGGATGCCCTGATCATTTTGTCGTAAACCTTGCAGCCCACATTTATTTCATCGTAATATTTAGGTTCATCTGTCTAAATACCAAATTCTTCTGATATTAGATTTGTCATTTCTCGGTGATTTGGATTCGAGCAACTTCTCTACGCGATATGTGTTATTAAAAGGGCTATAAGCCTATGATTAATAAACAAATACTATCTTATAATTACACCAGTCGATAAAAAAAGAATAATTTTAAAAATTCATCTATCAACTAAAAACATTATATATCTAAATTCACTTAAACCCGCAAATTTTAAGAGTCTACTATAGTGGATTGGGTTTAGCTTGGTTGGCATGTCATTGGTATGATATAAAGGACGTGAAATTTTGAGCATGTTTAAGCGTAATATAATTATTATATCAAATTGTATGTTAAAAAAGGATGACTCTACAGCGAAAGTCATACGCCAAAATGCACCACTAATAGCATACACTGATACGCACTACGTACTAATATAAAATAAGATAAACTACACTATTAATCACCAAACTATCACTTCTATTCTATTTTGGTCACCATACTATTTCAATTGGTTACTCAACACCTATTGCCCATCATCTGGTTTATAACTCGGTTTCAATCGCTTAAGTCTGAATTACTGAGTCATGGATAGAACTGTCATTCTTTATGAAATTCGACTTTCCATGTTGTTAGGGTTCATAAATGCAATGACAATGTAACTATGGGAATATAAATGAAGTTACACTACATGAAATGCATGCCTACAAAAACTAAAAACAAAACTAACTCAGTTTTCTGGCTTATGGAAGAGGAGATGGAGCGTCTCTTCTTCTTCTTGCTCTTCATCTATTCTTTTATTCTGCAAAAAGGAAATAAAGGAAATTAAAAGAAAACATGAAAAATAAAATCTAAAGTTAACAAAGCAATTAAAGAGATTTTCAAAGGAATTCGACCAATTTAATGGTCTTAAAATTTCTAGGGTCAAAGTCACCACAATAGAGTTTCGGTCTTTTGCCATTGACTTTGAATGGAGTTCCCCCTTTGGTATCTTGGATTGTGACAACACCGTGTTGGAATGCCTCCACAACTTCAGAAGGTCCAGACCATCGCGATTTAAATTCTTTTGGATGCATTTTTAGTCTAGAGTTGAATAACAAAACCAACTTCCCCAAGACTGTATCCACAACAAGATTACTAGTATCACACATAAGTTTAAATAGTTGCACCCAGTTGGGTGCATCATCAAACAGCGTGTCCACTAGCTGTCTTTAAAATGACATTTTTGTGGCTTAACACAATCCTTTTAGTGACCTTGAAATGACATTTTTCTAGTTTAGAACCAGATTGGTGTCCTTAAATCACTGCAACATTTTTTCCAAATTGTCGACGCAGTGGTCAAAATTATTCCTTTACACCGAAAAATCATCCATCAAAATTTCAAGGGAATTATCAATCATATCTGAAAATAATGCCATCATGCTCCTTTGAAATATGGTTGGTGCATTGCAAAGGCCGACAGGAATTCGACGGAAAGCAAAGGTCCCAAAAGGGCATGTGAAAGTAGCCATCTCTTGGTCCTCAGGGGCAATAACAATTTGATTGTAGCTAGAATATCCATCTAAGAAGCAATAATATTCCTTGCCTGCACGTCTATCTAACACCTGATCAATGAAAGGAAGAGGAAAATAGTCATTCATTGTGGCTGCATAGATAATGCCTGCATCCAACCATTGAAAGATATCATTCTTGACCACTTCCTTCATTTTTTATTCAATCTTTTTTGCAGCTCAATGGACTATTTGTTCTCATCATCCAACTTAATTTTGTGCATGCATAATGACAGACTAATGCTCTTGATGTCAGCAATTGTCCAAGTAATAGCACGCTTGTGTCTTTTCAGTATATCTATCAACTTAGCTCCTTGTTGCACTATTATAGCGAGATCTACAATGATGTTGTCACAATTTGGGAGATCTTCTTCTACCAATGTAAACGTTGTATATGATGCAACGAGAATACTACGATGATGGAGATCTTCTTGAATAATGTGATCAAGAATTTTTCCTTCCCATAGCAACAATAAACATCCCAAATGTGATTATATCATCATCAACCCTCATTGTAAGCTCTCATTTTGACACATCGATTACTACCTTCCCAATAGCTATAAATGGACGACCAAGAATAATAAGAACATCTTTGTTGGCCTCACAATCCAAAATAATAAAATTAAATGGGAAAACAAACTTATCAACACAGACCAAGATATTCTTGATTTAACCGTTTAGATGAATCAAAGATCAATCAACTAATTGTAATGTGACTGTAGTGGGCTTCATTTCTCCAATGCCCAACTCTTGAAAAGTAGAAAGTGGCATTAAATTTATACTAGCCCCCAAATCACAAAGAGCATTATTAAAATAATGATTACCAATTGAGCAAGGTATGATGAAACTGCTTGGATCATTCGTCTTTCGTGGTGAAGGGGTAGATATCAACTCATTGCGCTCCTCAGTGAGCACAATGGTTTCTATTGCGTTGAGCTTATTCTTCTTGGATAAGATATCATCCATGAACTTTGCATAGCTTGGAATATGTACAAGAGCATCAATCAAAAGAATTTGATTTGTAAGTTGTTGCAAAATATCATGAAAGAATTGAAATTAATTATCCAACTCAACATTTTAAAATCGTTGAGGAAAAGCTAGATATGGGTTATCTGGTTGCTGCACCGACATTGGATGTTGTGGCGACAACATCGGTTGTGGATCAGTTGAAGTAGGAGTAATAGTAGGAGGAGTATTACTCGAATTATCTTCATTCTCTCTAGCCTTCACTGTGTGATCAGGTACAGATGACTCTCCTTGTTCATAGGTAGATATGAGTACTTGTTACACTGAGTCAGTAGTTTGTTTGCCACTACGTAGAGTCACATCCTTGCAATGCTCCTTCCCCTTGGTCACTAGACTCTCCGTGTTGCTAGGTGATACGTTGTGTAACACCATCGAACTGGATGTCATATTTGGGCCTCAAGCCCAACCCAAATCCATAAAATTTCTCAATTGGTTTAGCCCAAATAGAATGCTTTCCAAAAACATTTAAAGCCAGCAATTTAAAAATAAATATATAAATGATTAAAATGTTACAAGGAGCTCCAATTAAATTAAAACATTTAAACATTTGACTCAATTAATACAATTTCAAAAAGTAAGAGTTACATACTCGACCACGTAAGGTCCTATGAATATATAGCCCACTAAACACAAGTACCGTACCCCAGAGATCATCATATGTTGGAACCCCGAACTGATTATGCTCTGCGATCTCACGATCCAACGATCAACCTACGCACGAAAACAACAATTTCGAGCGTTGAGCTTACATAGCTCAGTGGTACACATCTACTCTACCATACTTCATGCTAATCATAAACATAAGCATGCAAGCTAGTACGAGCAATAAGAAGAGATAAATAAACATGCGGTGTCACATCCCAAAAACTGGCCTAGTCCAAAGTAGGTTTTGGTGATCAAAAATTTTGAATCCGATGTGTTAAATGTTTTTAATAGTTAACCTTTGTACCCCTCTCGTATAATGAAGTTATATTTTGGTCCTATTTGAGTGAATGAACTTCCTTGTATGAAATTCAAAGCCAAATTGCAAATTCTGCGCTAGGCGTACCGATATGGTCAAGCCAGTACCGATACGGTCTAACTGCCAGTAACTAACTTACCTATTTTAGCGAGAATGTATCGATACTGCCATAAGCATGTCGATATGGGTCCCCTGTTTAGAATCTGTTTGAAGCCCAAAATTAAAGGAAATTGAAGCAAGGTGTTTATTCAACTCCTTGCTTGGCCTTCCCCACGTGAAAGTCATCAGCAAAGATGACTATTGAAGTCATTAGCCAACTTGGAAAGCTAATGACCATTGGGTTTAGAAAAACCCTTAGATGGAGCAAATGTTCCTATTAGTTGAAGGATAGGTGAGCCATGATTAGGATGGCCAAATAAGTATTAAAAGAATGAAACAATATGAAGTTCTCATCTTTGGAACTCCCAAAAGCAAAACCCAAAAACCTTGTCTTCAAATAAGCAAACTCCTCCATTGTTGTCTTCAACCTCAAGTAAACACATACCTCATTTGTTGACCACCTTAAACTCAAGTGTTCTTTGATTCGAAGACTCCATTGAAAAGCTATCGGTTGGGTAAGAAAAGGCCATCCTTCAATTCTTGGATTCCATAGGTAATTGGAATTTAATTTCGAGTTGTAAACTCTAAGCCTAATCTTTAACCATGTTGTTATATTGGTTATGATAATTCCTCACGTTGTTCCTAGCTCAAAAATTGGAGGAGAATACTCCATCATCTCCAATCAAGCCTATGAGTAAAGGAATTGAAATTTGGGAATCCTAAAAGCTTCCGTAATCAAGGTGAGTGTAGTCGTGTCAAGGGATTGGCACGAAGCCATCCCGTTGCATTTGATTTATGATTTCACATTAATATGTATCTTGCTAAAGGCTCAAGTAGAGCAATACTTGTGTGGATGCTTACGGTGAGCATGGTAAGTTTGAAATTGATATTCGTAAGGTAGATTTATCATGGTTAACTTGTGAATATGTTATGGTATAATACGGTCAAGCTATAATATGTTATGTGAAATTTGATATGAGAATGCTATGATATGTTATATGTGAGCTAAGGCTCAATCTGATTTTGATATGTTATGATATGTTACGTATATGATATGATCCGTTATATGGAGCTAAGGCTCAATTCCGATTTCGATATGCTATAGCCTACGGGCATAAAGGTAAGAATATAATGAAAAATGTGTAACCTTGGACATTTTTGAGTTTTGGATACAATTGGCATGCCATAAGGTTATTTGAGCTCGTATAAGTAAGGGATTGGACTACAGTCTGGGGTTACGACATATATGTGGGGGAGATAAGGATGGATTGTGTAAGGGACTATCTGGAGCTACAGCTCAAGGCCACAGCCTATTTTCCAATATATGTGTGGTGTAAAGGGGAATCCGCGTATCCACTTGTTACATTGTCCAAGGGAATTAATATGTGTTAAGCTTTGCTATGATTATGTGAAAATATGTTAAATGACTTAAGCATGAGAGTTACATGATTAATAGTGTAATTATGATAATTGAGTATAATGCTATGTCATTCATAATCATAGTATGCCATTCATGTCATTTAATTGTTTTACATTTGTTATGACTACCTCACTAGGCTATATAAGCCTAACATATGCGTGCCTCATGCATTTCAGGGTCTTGAGGTTTTTCGAGCCCCAATCGTGTAATCTCCCGATTGCAAGTCACTTCCGCAAGCTATATGTATGTTTACTTTTATTCCCAAACTCCTAGTAAGAAGGCATAAGGTTTAGATGTGTTGTAGTAACTTATTTTGAGATGTTTGTAAAAGCCTACTAGTGTCTAGGTGGTGTATGTGCTTAATGGTATGTTTTGAACTTGGTAAGCTAGTTTAAATGAGCCTAAAGTCACTAGATGGTAAAATCTTTGTAAACAATTTGAAATGCTCTAAAAATTTGCATGCTATTAGATTTACTGTTTATTAGTTTGCTGGAAAAATTTGGTAATGTTTGGACAACATTTTCTAGGTTAATTCGAATAAAAACCAGTAAAAATCTGTCATTACAAGTCTGAGGGTATCGATACGGGTGATGGCGTATCGATAATGCCCTTACATAAATGGTCTAGTCAACATTGGTCAAACAAGGCGTATCGATACGGTGTAGGCGTATCGGTACAGACTTGGTCGCTGGAATTTGGTTTGAAAAATGGTATCAATACGATCATATAGTGTATCAGTATGGGGTTAACGCAAGTCAACCGGTATCGATACATGCTTAGCTCTATCGGTACGAGTTTGACATTCTTTGAAACTGGAAATCTGAAATTAGGCTTAGCATATCGATACGACCCTTGGGGTATCGATACGGTGTTAGTTAAATCTGTTATAAGGAATAAAAATAGAACTTGGACAGTTTAGAGATTGGTCACCAATAACTATACGGTCTAATTGATTAGGTTAACCATAGCCGATTGTAACGAAACCTCACAGATCACTAATTGGTAAGTTTAATTACAAGTTGGTAATAAAGAATTCGGATTAGGATCGCTAATTTGTAAAGTTTATGATTTAGTCCCTAAGTTTGGAAAAGGTTAAAATTGACCCAAATCCTAACAAGACTAGTAATGAATAGATTCAATAAGTCTTAATAATGATTAATAAAATATCTCAAACAAGTTCTGAAATCCGATTCCGTCTTTCGACCTCCGAATAAGTTTTCGATAACACTTTCCGACCTGGTTCTCTACTAGACCGAGAAAGGGGTGTTACATTTGTGATATCAAAGCCTAGGTTTAGTCGATTCTAGGACTAAACTGAAGCCCGTTACGAGTCCGTATGTACGTATACCACCTAGGATTTATTTGTATATGTTATCTGTGATTTGCAGCTTATAAGATCCAATCTTTCTGCATGATTAGATCTAAAAATGTCGGCGCCTACTGATAGACGCACTGTTAATGAACCAAACCCCGGTTCCTCCTCGACTCAGGGGAAAAAGTTGGGGAGAATGACCCACATCATCTTCTTTTGATGCCAACAGCTCAGCAGGAGTACCTTATGCCAATGGCCGACATGATCAAGCAAGTGGTTGTGTCACTCCGACAAGAACCGCTCCCTCAGCCTGCTGAGGCATCTTAATCTGTTTTGACAGCTCCTATTGATAAACTCAAGCAGTATCCTGTTTATACCTTCATCGGCTAGGACTTGGATAATCTCAAAATCGCAGAATACTGGCTGAAGAATACTCTGAAAGTGCTAAATAAACAGATGAAATGCCCCGAGGAGCACAAGCTAAAGTGCGCCTTGGCTTTAATCACCGAAGAAGCACAAAGTTGATGGGACACCATAAAGCTCACTGTGCCTGAACACCGAATTACGTGGGACTTCTTCCTTCAAGAGTTTCGCAAAAGTACATCAGTGACCATTATATCGCTGAAAGGCGTAAGAGATTTCTCTATCTGAGACAAGGGAATACCCGTGGAACAGTATATCCACGACTTCTGCAAATATACAAGATATGGTACCGAGATCATCCGCACAAAGAAGTAGAAGTGTTGGATGTTCATAGATGACCTATGTGATGAATTACATCATCTTTTCGTTGCTTTGGAGATAGAGGACTTTCAAACTCTTGTTAATCGAGCAATCACTACTGAAGCCTCCCATAAGGCTTATGAAAGAAGAAATGGGAATCAAGCCCGATCTGACAAAATATTTTGAGATGATTCCAAGCCCTCAATGCCTCAGAAGAAAGGAACATAGTGGGACTAGAGGTCTGCCACTTTTCAACAGTTGCCACGATCTGGCTATGTGCCACAATTCTAGTCTATAGGGACATCTGTTGCTCGTACAACTTCCATCGATAGTACGGGTAATTTTGCGAACGGTTCTCAGATTCTTTTGTGTAACTTCTGCCAGAAGAGGCATCCGGGACAATTCCATAGACAATCTGGATCCTGCTATCTCTGTGGTGAGTCTGACCATTTTATTCGACAGTGTCCACAGAATACACACGCTCCTGTGTCCGTGGCTTCCCAAAATAATCCTAGCAAAGGAAGGAGAGCAAAACAAGTGCCATCTGGACTTGTAGAGAGACCTCGTAACACCAATGCCCTTCCAGCTACTCGTGACCTTCAGACTTCAGCCCAGGTGTACCATGTCTAGGGTCATGATCAAGAGGATGATCCTGATGTGATTGCAGGTATGGTGGAAATATTCTGATCTTGTTTATGCATTAGTAGATATAGGCTCTACGCATTCTTTCATAAGTGAACCTTTGATAGAAAAGTATGCCTTAGACTCCGAACATGCTGCTTCTGAGATTGTTGTTTCTAACCCACTAGGTGATAGTGTGGTCATTCGGTTGATCTGTAAATCCTGTCCTATAAGGATCCAAGGGATCCCGTTTCCGGACAACTTGATGGCATTACCCTTTCAGGAATTCGATCTCATCCTAGGCCTTGATTGGCTAGTTGAACATCAAGCCTGGGTGGATGGTTCCAAGAAGAAGTTATATCTCCGGACTCGGTAAGGAGAGTATAACCTTGATGAAATCTGAACCCAACCCTAAGAAGACTCTTATGTATGCCATGGGGTCTAAAGAAGATTTAAAACTCGAAAAGATACCAATTGTGAAGGAGCTTCCACCCTGAAAGTGGAATTCGAGATAGAAGTGCAACATGGGACTACTCCAATCTCTATTACTTCGTATAGAATGGCCCCGGTAGAGTTAGTAGAACTAAAGGCCCAAATCCAAGACCTTTTGGATAAGGGTTCATCCGACCAAGTTTCTCACCCTAGGGAGCACCAATGTTGTTCGTTAAGAAGAAAGGTGGATCGATGCGCCTATGCATTGACTATCGTCAGTTGAACAAAGTGACAATCAAGAATAAGTATCTGTTACCAAGAATCGATGATCTTTTCGATCAATTGAAAGATGCTTCTATCTTCTCAAAGATAGATCTTCGATCCAAGTATCATCAAATGCTAGTGAAAGAGTCTGATATTCCAAAGACTACTTTCTGAACTAGATATGGCTACTATGAATTCCTAGTAATGCCTTTTGGGCTTACGAATACACATGTGGCCTTCATGGATATGATGAACCGCGTGTTCCAGCCCTACTTAGACAAGTTTGTGGTTGTCTTTATAGATGACATCCTAATCTACTCGAAAGATGCTGTTGCTCATGAAGAACACCTCCGGATTATGCTTCAGACTCTCTGAGAAAAACAATTATATGCCAAGTTCAGCAAATGTGAATTTTGGCTATCCGAAGTGTCCTTTCTTGGCCATGTAATCTCTTATGCGGGAATCTAAGTTGACCTAAAGAAAATTCAAGCAATCCTCGATTAGGTTCCTCCGAAGAATGTTGGAGAAGTTCGTAGCTTTCTAGGGCTTGCATGCTACTACCGTAAATTTGTTAAAGGGTTCTCAATGATTGCTGCACCCTTAACGAAGCTTCTTCGTAAGGAAATTTCCTTTGTGTAGATAGTGGATCAGCAAAGGAGTTTTGATCAGCTTAAGCAAGTCATTACCCATGCTCCTGTTTTGGTACAACCCGAGTCGGGTAAAGACTTTACCGTATGTAGCGATGCATCCCACTTGGGATTAGGTTGTGTATTGATGCAAGAAGGAAATGTCATTACCTATGCCTCACATTAGCTCAAACCACACGAGCTGAATTATCCGACACATGATTTAGAATTGGTCACCGTTGTGTTTGCCTTGAAGATATGGAGGCACTACCTTTTTGGTGAGAAGTATTATTTATACACTGATCACAAAAGTCTGAAATATCTTCTAACTTAGAAAGAGTTGAATCTCCATCAACGTCGATGGATGGAGCTTCTGAAAGACTACGACTTGGTTATAGATTACCATCCTGGTAAAGCCAATATTGTGGCCGATGCTCTTAGTCGGAAGCCTACCCCTTCTCTGAGATGTTTGAATGCCTATTTTTGACTCAATAAGCATGGCAAGTAGTTGGCCGAACTGAGAATTTAGTCAACCATTATATCTCGAATCAAAACACTCCAAGAAACCAATGAGGAGTTGCAACCTCTCATTGCTAAGATCAAGGGTAACGCAGATCCTGAATTTGCTATGAATTCTGAAGGCTTGTTATGTTTCTGCGACCGTATGTGTGCCCGATGATAATGACCTTCATAATCAAATTTTAAGTGAGGCTCATTCTAGCACTTTCTCTATTCATCCGGGAGCTATCAAGATGTACAAAGATCTAAAAGAGCTATATTGGTGGTCTGGTATGAAGAATGAGCTCACAGACTTCGTGGCCAGGTGTTTGACTTGTCAACGAATCAAAGTTGAGCATAAGGTACCGACTGGTCTTTTGCAGCCTATCGAGCTTCGACAATGGAAATGGGAGCGTATTACGATGGACTTTGTATGTGGTTTGCCAATTTCAAAAAAATGATGCTGTCTGGGTTGTGGTGGACCGATTCACTAAGTCTGCTTATTTCCTTCTGGTGAGAATGGATCTGAGTTTGCCTAAGCTCGCGGAGCTATACATTCGTGAAGTCATCCGTCTACACGGAGTCTCAGTATCTATTATCTCCGATTGTGACCCTCAGTTCGCAGCACGGTTTCGGAGGGCCTTACACGAGGCTTTGGGAATGTGAGTGCACCTAAGCACTGCTTTCCATCCTCAAAATGATGGCCAATCTGAGAGAGTTATACAGATCCTGGAAGATATACTCCGAGACTGTGTTATCGACTTTGGGGATACGTGGGAGAAATCTTTACCCTTGGTCGAATTTGCTTACAACAACAGTTATTAGGCCTCAATTCAAATGGCTCCATGCGAAGACATAAAAGGAGATGTAGAACTCCTCTTTCCTGGACCGAACTCGATGAAGGCAAGATGCTAGGTCCTGAATTACTTCAGGAAACTGAAGAAAAGATAACCATTATTTGTGGTCGGCTAAAAGCTATCTTTGACTGACAAAAGTTCTATGCTGATATGAAGAGAAGAGATATTCAGTATGAGGTTGGTGAGAAGGCCTTCCTCAAAGTGTCTCCATTGGAAGAAGGCTCTTTCTTTTGGCAAAAAAGGGAAACTAAGTCCTCGTTTTATTGGCCCATTCGAAGTGATAGAAAAAGTTGGATCTATTGCTTACCGGCTAGCTCTCCCTGAGGAGTTAAGTCAAATTCATAATGTCTTCCATGTATTTATGTTACGGAAGTACCTGTCAGATCTTTCCCACGTGATCGAACCAGAATCGGTGGAAATTTAATCCAATCTGACGTACAAGGAAGAATCTGTGCAGATCTTCACACAAGAAATTAAGAGACTTCGTAACAAGTCTTTGCCTTTAGTGAAAGTTCTATGGAGAAGCCACTCGGTTGAAGAGGCAACGTGGGAACCTGAAGAAACCAAGCAAAAATAGTATCCTCACCTTTTTGCTTGATGTGAAAATTCAAGGATGAATTTCTTCAAGGGGGAGAGTTGTCACATCCCGAAAACTGGCCTAGTTGAAAGTAGGTTTCGGTGATCAAAGATTTTGAATCCGATGTGTTAAACGTTTTTAATGATTGACCTTTTTACCCTTCTCGTATAATAAAGTTATATTTTGGTCCTATTTGAGTGAATAAACTTCCTTGTATGAAATTCAAAGCCAAATTGCAAATTATGCGCTAGGCGCACTGATACAGTCAAACTAGTATCGATACGATCTAACTGCCAGTAACTAACTTACATGTTTTAGCAAGAGCATATCGATATGGGTCCCCTATTTCAAATCTGTTTAAATCTCAAAATTAAAGGAAATTGAAGCAAGGTGCTTACTCACCTCCTTGCTTGGCCTTCCCCACGTGAAAGTCATCAGAAAAGATGACTATTGAAGTCATTAGCCAACTTGGAAGGCTAATGACCATTGGGTTTAGGAAAACCCTTAGATAGAGGAAATGTTCCTATTGGTTGAAGGATAGGTGAACCGTGATTAAGATGGCCAAATAAGTATTAAAAGAATGAAACAATGTGAAGTTCTCATCTTTGGAACTCGCGAAAGCAAAACCCGAAAACCTTGTCTTCAAATAAGCAAACTCCTCCATTGTTGTCTTCAACCTCAAGCAAGAACACACCTCCTTTCTTGGCCACCTTAAACTCAAGTGTTCTTTGATTTGAAGACTCCATCGAAAAGTCATCAGTTGGGTAAGAAGAAACCCTCCTTCAATTGTTGGATTCCATAGGCAATTGGAATTTAATTGTAAACTCTAAGCCTAGTCTTTAACCATGTTTTTATATTGGTTATGACAATTCCTCATGTTGTTCCTACTCAAAAATTGGAGGAGAACGCTTCATCATCTCCAATCAAGCCTAGGAGCAAAGGAATTGAAATTCGGGAATCCTAAAAGCTTCCGTAATCAAGGTGAGTGTAGTCGTGTCAAAGGATCAGCACGTAGCCATCCCGTTGCTTTTGATTTGTGATTTCACGTTAATATGTATCTTTCTAAAGGCTCAAGTAGAGCAATGCTTGTGTGGATGCTTACGGTGAGCATGGTAAGTTCGAAATTGATATTCGTAAGGTATGATTTGTCATGGTTAACTTGTGAATATGTTATTGTATAATACGATCAAGCTATAATATGTTATGTGAAATTTGATATGAGAATGCTATGATATGTTATATGTGAGCTAAGGCTCAAATTTGATTTCGATATGTTATGATATGATCCATTATATAGAGCTAAGGCTCAATTTCGATTCCGATATGCTATGGCCTATAGGCATAAAGGTAATAATATAATGAAAAATCTGTAACCTTGGACATTTGTGAGTTTTGATACAATTGGCATGACATAGGGTTATTTGAGCTCGTATAAGTAAGGGATTGGACTACGGTCTGGGGCTACGACCTATATGTGGGGGAGATAAGGATGGATTGTGTAAGGGACTATCCAGAGCTACGACTCCAAGCCACGACCTATTTTCCGTTATATATGGCTACAACCTATTTTCCGATATATGTGTGGTGTAAAGGGGAATCCGCGTATCCACTTGTTACATTTTCCAAGGGGATTAATATGTGTTGAGCTTTGCTATGATTATGTGAAAGTATGTTAAATGACTTAAGCATGAGACTTATGCGATTAATAGTGTAATTATGATAATTGAGTATGATGCTATGTCATTCATAACCATAGTAAGTCATTCATGTCATTTAATTGTTTTACGTTTGTTATAACTACCTTACTAGACTATATAAGCCTAATATATGAGTGTCTCATGCATTTTAGGGTCTTGAGGTTTTCCAAGCCTTGATCGTGTAATCTCCCGGTTGCAAGTCACTTCTGCAATCTATATGTATGTTTACTTTTTTTCCCGAACTCCTAGTAAGGCGGAATAAGGTTTAGAGGTGTTGTAGTAACTTATTTTGAGATGTTTGTAAAAGCCTACTAGTGTCTAGGTGGTGTATGTGCTTAATGGTATGTTTTGAACTTGGTAAGCTAGTCTAAATGAGCCTAAAGTCACTAGATGGTAAAATCTTGGTAAACAATTCGAAATGCTCTAAAAATTTGCATGCTATTAGATTTACTGTTTATTAGTTTGCTGGAAAATTTTCGTAATGTTTGGACAGCATTTTCTATGTCAATTCGAATAAAAACTAGTAAAAATCTGTCATTAAAGGTCTAAGGGTATTGATACGAGTGGTGGCGTATCGATACGACCCTTGCATAAATGGTCTGGTCAACATTGGTCAAACAGGGCGTATCAATACAGTGTGGGTGTATTAGTATGAATTTTGGTCGCTGGAATTTGGTTCGAAAAATGGTATTGATATGGTCATATAGTGTACCGATACGAGGTCAATGTAAGTCAACTGGTATCGATACGGGCTTAGCTGTATCGGTACGGGTTTGAAATTCTTTGAAATTAGAAATCTGAAATTAGGCTTAGCATATCGATACGACCCTTAGGGTATCGATACAGTGTTAGTTCAATATGTTATAAGGCATAAAAACATAATTTGGACAGTTTACAGATTGGTCACCAATAACTATACGGTCTAATTGATTAGGTTAACCATAGCCGATTGTAACAAAACTTCACAGATCACTAGTTGGTAAGTTTAGTTACAAGTTGGTAATAAAGAATTCGGATTAGGATCGCTAATTTGTAAAGTTTACGATTTAGTCCCTAAGTTTGGAAAAGGTTAAAATTGACCCCGATCCTAACAAGACTAGTAACGATAGATTCAATAAGTCTTAATAATGATTAATTAAATATCCCAAACAAGTTCTGAACTCTGATTCCGTCTTCTGACCTCTGAATAAGTTTCTGATAACACTTTTTGACCCGGTTCTCTACCAGACCGGGAATGGGGTATTACATGTGGCGCTACCACTAGTCATCTAAACACATGCTCTCATCATAGAAATCATCATACGTGGCCCACAAGGCCCAACCATACTCACAACATAGCAATATCATCACCCAGATATGGCTCTACCTCTAGCTGCCAAATCATATAGCATATAAGCATTATACCACAATATAGGAGTAACGCCTGCGTCCACAAAGCATCGGGATCGTACACTCTAAATGAGGCCTGAGACCACTAAGCATCAGGATCATACACTCGTGCTCAAAATCTCTCATCGAGTATATAAGTATCATACCATGATATAGGAGTACGACCCGCGACCACTAAACATCGGGATACATACACTCTATGGGGTGAGGCTCGTGACCACTAAACATCGGGATACATACACTCATGCTCAGAATCTCTCATCAAGCTTTCAAATGAGGCTCGTGTCCACAAAGCATTGAGATCCTACATTCGAGAATCTTCAACCATGGTGTTGCAATACACTCTTTCTCTCACTAGGTATCCGGATCCCATCAATCAATGGTAACTCAACCCAAAAAGTTCCTATACTTGGCACGCAACATCACACGATCCACCAAAAATCCCTATAGTTTCTATTACAAACAAGTTACCTATAACACCCCCTTCTCGGCCTGGTAGAGAACCAGGTCGGAAAGTGCTACCAGAAAACATATCAGAGATTCGAAAGCTTAATCAGAGTATTGAAACTTATTCGGATCGTTTATTAATCTCTTTTAAGGCTTAACAGAATTATCTTATTAAGACTTACACAATTCGGGATCAGTTTTAACCCTTTTTGAATGTAGGGACTAAATCATAATTTTTACAAATTAGAGGTCCTTATTGGGATTTCTTTTTACTAGACTACAATTAAAATTACCAATTATTAACCTGTGAAGTTTCGTTGCTAACGAAGGTCGTTCACCTATCCAAATAGGCCATACAAGTTTTAGTGACCATATTATAAACTTCTTAAAACTGATTTCTATGTCTTTTAACAAAATTAACTAACTGTGTACCGATAACCTTAGGGCCGTATTGGTACACTAAGCCAAATTTTCATTTCCCATATTCAAAGATAACATGATCGTATTGATACACCTAGCCCCGTATAGATACGCGTTGACTAGGGTTGATTGTTTCGATACGCCCTATAGACCGCATCGATGCAATTTATTTTTTAGACCTTACTGTCAAAATCCATACCGGTACACCCCCTTCGCGTATCGATGTGCCCTATTTTACTTAGTCCAATTATGCAAGGTCGTATCGATACGCCATCACCCGTACCGATATGTCTGCCTTGTAATGACATATTTTAGCTGGTTTTTAATCATTTTAACCTGTTGAACGTTGTTCAAACTTAACCAAATTTTTCCAGCAAGTCTAATATCCATATTTTTAATAGCATATAAAATTTTAGAGCATTTCGAATCCATTTACCTAGTTTTCACCTTTTAGGGCTTTTAGGCTCATTTAACTAGTTTAGTCATTCCAAATCATACCAATTCACATATGCATCACCTAGGCACTATTAAGCTATTACACACATATCATATTATGCATCTATGATATGTTTAAGCCGTATGCCACGTTACTAGGAGTTCAAAGCAAAAGTTAAGCATCCATTTGATTGGAGGAAGTGACTTGCAACCGCAACAACACAATCGAAGGCTGGAATGCTTCAATATCCTAAAATGTATGAGACTCATGGATGTTAGGCTTACATAGCCTAGTGAGGTAGTCATAAAAAATGCAAATATTTAACGAGTAATAAGAACATCATAATGACATGCTTGAATGACATATTTAGTACACAAATCATACTTGTATCTCATTCTTGATTCAAGTAACACACTCCCATATACAAAATACATATCATAATCACACATTATATCCTTGGACATGGTAAGCAATGGATACGCGGATTCCCCTATACACGACACATATCGAAAATAGGCCGTAGCCTTGAGCCTTAGCTTTTGATAGTCCCTTACACAATACATCCTTATTTCACCATACATATAGGCCGTAGCCCCGGATTGTAGTCAAATCACTTACTTGGTGAGCTCGAATAACCCTATGGCATGCCAATTGTATCCAATGTCCACAAATTTCCAAGTTCACATATCATCATCAAACTTACCATTGTCCCGTAGGCATAGTCCATACCATATCAAATCATAAATTGAGCCTTAGCTCTAAATTCACATCATAGCATAACCACATCATATCGAATAACATATCATGGTATGACCATAACATATCGGATGGTATACATATGCTCGTAGACATGTTAAAGAAATATAAAGATTTACCTTGCTTACCAATAGCATCCGCACATATGCTTGCTCTACTTGAGCCCTTAATCAAAATGCAAACATAATCACAAAGCAAATGCAACTGGATGGCACCTGGCCTATCCCTTGATACAACTACACTCACCTAGTGCTCGGACGCTTTTAGAATTCCCAGATTTCGATTCTTTTACTTTTAGGCTTAGTTAGGGATGGTGGATTGATTCCCTCCAACTCTTGAGCCAACTGATGGCTATGAAATGAAGTTTTCAAATCGTAGGAAGCTTGAGCTTAGAAGGTTCAAAGATGGAGGTGTGTGCTTGAGCATAGGTTGAAGATAACAATGATGGTCCTTGCTTGTTTGAAGACAAGAGTGGGTCTTGGTTTACGGGAGATTCAAAAGTGTGGAAAGAAACTTTGTTTCTTAGTTCAAACCCTTTACAATCCCTTAATCACCCTCCCACCTTCTCATGGACCAATAAGAAGCTTTCCTTCCAACCAAGGAAAGGTTAAACAAATGTTTCTATCATTTCATGCCTTTTATCATTTTTAAGGTAATTTATAACCATCCATCATTCAATCTGATGGATTTCACGTCGAAGGGACAAGCAAGGAGGTGACTAAGCACCTTACTCTCTATTTCCTTCAATTTGGGCCTTAAAATAGATTTTTACAAAGGGTCGTATCGATACACTATATAGCCGTATCGATATGCCTAGGCTAAAATAGATAAGTTTGTTATGGCAGTTAGGTCGTACCGATACCTGTATTACGTATCAAAATGCATAGTTCAAACTATATCGATACCGGTTTAACCGTATCGATATGCCTAGCTCAAAATTAATATTTTCAATATGAATTTCTTACAAAGAGGTCCTTAGATCAATTTAATACCCCACGACTTTTATTGATTACAAAATTGGGTAGAAGGATCATGAAATTACACTTTTGGGTATATCTAATACAGAATTTCTGATCACCGGAGCCTTCGTTCGACTAGGCCAGTTTTCAAGATATGACATCACCCAAGACTTCACCAAGTTATTAATTATCATGGAAGTGTACATTAATCATCCTCATTAATTAAATTTATTAATCCATATTATCGCATTTAACATCGCACATCAATTTCCATCATTTTATTAGCATTTAGAGATTATTTATCGTATTGGGTATCGATACTCGTACACGAGTATCGATACGATACCCTTAGGCATCGGTACTCACGCGGGTACTGATACAAAAACTACTTATTGGAAATCTTTAACTTCCACAAGTACCGGTACAGGTCAACCCATACCGATACAACACCTAATCGCGTACCGATACAACTAAAGCTCGTATTGATACCTTATTCACAGGTTCACATAATTTCCTCGAATTACGATATTACAACGCTTATTCGATCCTTAAAGCTTATGAAAGTCATTAGGGTTTGTTTACTAACACATTCGTTCAATTAACATTAATTATCGGCTTTATAATCATTTATTTGAATATTACCATTGTTCATCCTTTACACAATTTCTATCGAATATAATAATCTATTCGAACAAGTACACAAGGCATCACGATTATCAATCAAGCAATCATCAAGTAATTATACGAGCATCTCGAACGACCCTACACAATCTTTAAAGCCTTTACGAGTCACATCGTATTCAAAGCATCATCATGCATTTCATAATTATCGAATCTCATAAAACCGGTCTCAACACATGCTTATCTATCGTTAACCTATTTTGAAACCATTAACAAGCAAGGCAATCACACTTATAATGTTCATGAAGCATTTCAGAGTTTGAGATGTACTAACCTTAAGCCAATATCGCTAAAATCCTCATCCGAGCTTCCTGAATATTCCACTTGGCCTGGTATCCAGTCCTGAATAATCCTCATATAAACATGAATATGAAAATACATTAATTGCATGCATCCTCTATTCAATTCACAAGGTCAAACGCTTAAAAACGGCTTATTAGGTTCGAATTTGGCAATCCAAAATGTTGAGAAACCCCAAGGTAGTGTCCCCCTAAAAAGTCAATCAAATTCAAAGTCAACGCCTCTGGTCAAAGTCAATGGTCAACTCAGCTAGTCAACAATCTATGCGAATCTAGTGTGACACGGTGTAGGATAGATACGATGCACCTGCTTGGCGTGATCTAGTGTGATGCGGTGCATGAAGCTACGGTGCACTTACGGGCCGTAATTAAGTGTGGTGCGGGTGCAGGGTAGCATATGTGCACCGCATCAACTGCTGGGCAACGCCCACTCGCGGCTACCGGAGAGTGGGGCGCTTGTAGTGACTTCTGGTGGCCAGACGACAGTGACAAGCTCTAGTTCGACATATTTTTGAATGGGGAATCCGATGGTGACCTCTATTTTTTTATTTTGAACACTCGAACATAGCTAACTCGCAAAACCTAAATCTTCTTTTTCTTTACCATCTCTAACGACAACTTTGACGGTGATTCAGAGACCACCGGTCGACTCATCTCGATGAGAGAACATGATGGTGCAGGAGGTGTCGACAACAGACAACCCGATCTTCGTAGATCGGATTTTAAAACTCCACCCTTTGCTTTCTCTCACCTTTTTTCCATTTTCTCTTCTATTTTTACTTTTTTTCTCTCTCTATCATAATATCTTCCACTTTTCTTCTTATCCTCATATTTTAGAATTCAAACCTCTCCCACCAATGTAATGGGCCCAACCTAATATTCATAACTAGGCTTCCAAAGTTAAGAGCCCAATACTCGGGTCCGAGACTTGATTTATTAACCCAAAAATCTGGGTTGTTACACGCTGAGCTATATAGAATTTATATCAGTAGTTAACTGGCCCAACTGAGCTTCTGAAGTCTGTATTGATGAAGAGTGACCTTGAACTATCGTTTTAGGCGAGATAAGTGATCACACATCATCTCTTCAAGAGAAGGGAATAGGTCAGAGATACTTGAGGGAGCATAATGACTCATTTGAGATGGGGCTTGAGATGGTGCACCGTATTGTGATTGCATTCCAAACTATGATTGTGGAGACTTGATGCAGTATGTTGTGGTTGCATCTAATTTTGTTGTGGCTACATTAGAGTCTGTAGTGTGAATTGTTGCTGCGAGTAACCGAAATTTTCTTAGCGTACACTAGAAATGCCTTTAAAAGAGTTATTCCTAGAGCGAAGGGCTCCCCGAGGCTGAGTAGAATTAGAATTATTCCAAGGCTGTCGATTAGTTGCATTGTAAAATGTACCCAAGTTGTTGCCTCGCATGTTGCTAATATAACTCGCATTTTCTGCATGTTGTGGGCAATCCTCAAAACTATGGCTGCCTCTACAAATTTCACAAGAAAAGACAAGGGTTGTTGTTTGTTGAGCTAACTGAATAGAAGCAGTTTCAATTTTCCCTTTCATATTCTTGATTTTGTTCTCCAAAGTAAAAATTCGAGCCTTTAGAGAAGACAGATCATTAAGCTCAAACACTCCTGGTGCAGCCTTGCATGATGCAGCTCTAGAGATAAGATATTGCGAATCATTTTTGAGCAAATTGCTCTAATACACCACCAACAACAATGTAGGTACAATCAAGTAGGGGACCATTAGACGACCCGTCGACAAGATGTCGTGTAGCTGCATTCAACCCATTATAAAAGATCTCGATTTGAGTTTCCAGTTGAATGCCATGGTTGGGACATTGTCGCAACAAAGACTTATATCTCTCCCATGTAGTATGAAGGGTCTCATCATCTAACTGATAGTATGTTGTAATGTCGTTCCTTAAGCACGAATTCATTATCGGTGGATTAAAGAGCATAACAAATTGTGTTACAAGGTCATTCTATGATGTGATAGAACCAGCAGGTAATCCTCTAAACCATGTGTGAACTCTACCCTGTAATAAATAAAGAAACAATTGCATTCGTAAGGCATCATCAGAAACACCTTGTTGGCTAAATGAAGTACAAATTAAAAGAAAAGATTGAAAATGCTCTCGAGCATCTTCATGAGGTAACCCTACATACTACCCATTGGAGTTGAGCATTTGGAATATCACCGGCTTCAACTCAAAATTCCCAGCCTGAATAGGAGGTCTAACAATTCTTTGTTACAAATCGTCCAACTAGGGAACAACAACCTCACAGATGGTTCGGTTCTGGGCTGGTGGGTACAATGGTGGGTTTTCTTGGACATGTGAAATTCCCTCATTATTGTTTGGTTGTCTGGCTATTCCATTATTTTCATGAATCTTTCTTCGAAAAGTCTCTCAATTTTTGGATCTGTTACGTAGAGTGGCATAGTGGCACTTCTGGTCATACAACACCTGAACAAAGTAATAAAAAGAAAAGGAAAAACAAAAATAAAACTATTAGAAACAACTACAAAACTAAATAAAGAAAATAGAATTGCAAGTAGTAACATAAGAACATAATAACGCCATCCCCGATAACGGCACCAAAACTTAGATTGGTGTGAAAACTTCATACTTTTTAGTGCAAGCTACAATAACAATGCAATAATAGAAATAAGGAAAATTTGTTTGAATATCGATCCCACGAGGATGGTGAATTACACTTATACTTATATGACTACAATACAATATTGTAAAAGTGGTAGTTGTGGGTGCAATGGTGGTTGCAATAGTAATATAGAAAAGAGACTGAATGTTTTAATATGATAGAAATAACAAAGAATAATAAAAGATAGAGAATAATGAGAATAAAGCCTGAATCTCCTTGGCTCGGCTCTGCTGAAATATTAAGTGCACTTCGAGGATTAAGAATGGTTCAATCAGCCATGTAGTGGTCAGCTTGAGTATTAGCTTCCATTCAACCTTCAACCATTGACTCTGAGATGTAAATCGACCTCAAATTTCATTGTAAGTCAATACTATAACCCTTAGAACAAGTGGACCAACTTTCGTTTCATCCTCATCCAATTCTCGTTGTGATGACTTATTAATCTAACTCGTCACTACATTTGTTGATGTCCGTAACTGGTTTTAACACTCTCAAACAAAACGAAAATCAAATACAACAATTAAAGCTTAAGAAAAATCTAACATTGAAATATATTAAACTAAGAAAATAGTTTAAACAAGTTCAACAAGCTCCAAAAATTAAACCATCGTCAATAAAAGCACAAACACAAGTAAATCAGCAAAACAACATCAAAATAAAGAGAAGCTTAAGAAGCTAACAAGATATTTCCTCGATTCAACACTTGATTCCTCATTTCCTTGGATAGATCTACCTTACTTCACATTGGATCTCCAGAAATAAGCTTAAGCCGCCATGAGAGAAGGATAAAAGCTCAGAGGTAGAAGATGGTGTGAAAATAATAGAAAAAACGTGACCTTTCCTCTCCTCCAAAATATTCCTTTTATAGGCCACCAAAGGAAGGACACCTATCTTGTAGATTATTTGCATGCCAGAGTCGTACAAAATTTGTTGTAACAGACTAGACAACTGGTATATTTGTTATTATCCTTAAGTAGACTGGACAGCTAACAGATGCAGTATCAAACTGGCTGTAGTGGTGAAAACTTCCTCTGCAGGGACATTAGTAATGCAGTGACAACAGGGCAAAAATATGCAAAAACACGAGCCATTGGAACTAAGCTTGAAATTATGCAGAAATATACATGAAAATGCAGAAATAGATGCCAATGTGGGGACAATAAGACATATAAATCGAGGGGAAAACCATGCTCTCTAAAGAGCTATCACATACACATGAAGACAACCATTCTAGCATAGCCTAAAATATATGAACACCCACAATCTGATAATACAAAACAAAATATGCCCTTAATATAGCAGCCACAATTCATCTAGAAAGGCCCAAACACTAACACAACAGCACGCATCCATAACCACTCAATAAATAAATAAAAAACATCAAGGCCAAATGCGAAACAACCATACCATTATCCATTCGCGATAGAATCCCTCAAGGCTAAGGAAGCTATGGAAAATTACATCTCACGGCATTTTTGACCCCCTTCTCTAGCTTCATGATATTCGCTATATCCTTGACTAGTGCTTCTTCATTTTCGATTGTCACTGCCCCTATCAATTTTCCAAGATCAAGTGTTTCATGGGCCTCCTTCAAAATAGCTCTCTTTCGACTGATGAAATCTAAATCGAAAAATGAACCGTTAGCTATATCGTAATCAAAATAAGGGTTTTTACGTGGCCTACCTTTGCCTTTTTTTGTAAGCGACCTTCAGTAACAAGTTTCTTCAGGCGATAAGAAACTAAACACAATATTTGACATACCGCAAAATTTACGGCCAACCCCATTGTGTTTTATAATCTGTTCCCTGGAAACTTCTTTTGCTCGCATATTCGGGCTTCTTTAGCAACACACTACATAACATCAAATGCCTCTCGCTCCTCATCATTTCTTGATACTATTTCGATGCTCTCATTCGACCCTCCACTCCTTTGACTCAGCAGAACTGTCCTCCACACGCAAATCCAATTGGCGGGTCACCTCCAAGAGCCGATTTTCTTTACTCGGCACCTTTTCATCAATCGAATCCGGCAATACCATCCCCCTTGAAATCTCAGCTCCATTATTGAAACCGTGATACCCACTACTCGAGGCACTATTTGGTATCTCATCTCTTCCAGTTGAAAGCCCCTATCTAATTCCTCATTTTATAGATTTTATTTTTCTGCATTTTGACAGTCGATAGCAGTATTACTATTTAGCACCACATCAACTATACCAACACTATCAATCGATGTCTTCTTGATCACTGTCCCAGCATCTTGATCAAGAACATCGTCTTGCGTTTTCACCTTGCCTTCATTTTCCTCACTCTCATCATCAGACTCCACTTCTTCATCCTGTACAAACTGGAACAAGCTCTCAATTTCTTGAACACGAACCAAATACACCATTCCATCCACCACCAATTCCACTATATCATCGATTCTATTCCACACCGTTGTTTCGATCAGGATGCGACTTTGTTCAAACAATGTTGCTGCGTTCGTATCTTTAGCAATGCTCACCAAGGAACCCCATACCTCCACAATATTTAAATGTGAGTTTCCACCAAGTATGTATTGGAACTCCACCTATAGCCAACCATACATGTCTCATATCCATTTTTATAGGGGACCAAAATTGTACCTTCTCAAACCATTGTAACATGATTCTTGACTCCAAAGTTTTCCTTCGAGATTCAACATCATTGAACATGAATAAGATAAATGAGCCAATTATCCTCATAATAGAGAAGCCCAATAATTTTGCCCTAGATAATTCACATGACAACTCAGCCACTGTTGTTACTTGTAAGCATCATCCGACGGTGCTGCATCGCAATATATCAGATTATTGTCATCCACCGCACCAACCACGCGCGTCTTGATTGGCTTCGCTGGGATCGGCCCTAGATTAGCAGTTTTCTACCTATCGATCTGCTTTGAAACATTTTGTGAAGCATGATCCCACTTTCACCGCCAATACACCTCACGTGTATCCCAGCTTGCCATCGATACTCGAACGCGTGATCCATAAATCAATGCCCCATAGAATATCTCAATAACACGATTTGCATCCATCTCTGATTTTATTCTCACGAAGCCATATCTAGATACAAACGAATCTGACCCAAATATTGAATGCTACAAATGGCACATTTATGGCTTAAAAACATATTTTAAAAAACAAACATATTAGATTACATGAAAATAAACAACCAAAATAAATATAAAGAGGAAACAATTTATTAAAGTCACCCGAGAAAATAAACCTTTAAAAACTTTAGAAAAATAAACGATTTTTAAGAAAAATGTATTTTCATGATTTTACAAGATTTAAACCCAAAAAATATTCAAAATTTAAATAGAAGTTTAATATAGGTAGAAACATTTTATACCTCTGTTTTTCTAATAAAAAGAAGTTCAAATCAGAATAAATTTAACTAAATTGAGGTTTAGTGACTAAAATATAAATAATTCATAAGTTGGATTTTAAGTTAAAAATTCAGTTTTAAGTATGTTTTAGACTCATTAATTCCAATTAGAATTAGTTGTAAATTCTTGTTGAAATAGAATTTGAAATAGAGTGTTAATTGCAAAAATAAGTAGTTTATGGGCCATTTTGAAAACATTCATTATATACAGGGTCTAGTTTTTCAAAGAGTGAAATTAAACCTTTCTTTATGAAATCAATATCATCATTAACATATAGACCAAGTTTCAGGTTAATCTGAGCTAAAATGAGTCCTTAATTTCAATTATAAAATTAGAGACTAAAACGTAAAGTTTGCAATTATAAGGTATTTGATTAAATTATAAAATATAAATAAATATAGGTCAATTCCAAATTAAATAAAATTTTAGGGCTTAAATTGTACAAAAATAAAACCATAAAATAGTAGATAAAATTATAAAAATTAGAAATAAATATGGGTCAATTTTAGATTAAATAAATATTTTAGAGACTAAAGTGAATAAAATATTATTATATTAATAATATTGTCTTAAATAATAAAATTAAAACAAATAAGGGTAAAATGTTTATTAAATAAAAATTTTAAGGACTAAATTGAATAAAAATAAAATCATAATAAAAATATTGGATGAAACTATTTTAAATATAATTTGATAGTTTTAATTATTAAAGTATGATAACTTTTACTTTTTTTTCCTATTTTTTCATTTAATTTTGGAGAAAAAATTATTTGTATAGGAATAAGGAAAACTATATCCATTCTATTTTCTTTTCTTCTAGTTTTTCACTATACCAAACAACTATTAAATTTTTTTTTTCCAATTTTTTTTCTTCCTTCCATTTTTTCACCCAACCAAACGAAGACTAAAGGTAAAATTGGAAAATTGTGAACTGTTGTTGAGGATTAATCTTATTGTTATGTCAAGTAAATAGAATATATATTTTTTAAATATATCTTTTTGAAGAATGGAATATAATTAATGTCTCAAACGTACACTTAACTCATATTTACGGACATTAATTACGAAAAAGAATAAAACCTTTCAACTTTTAGTATTTTTTTCTTTTTTAATTTTTTTGAACAAAATCTAGACAAAAAGATACAATTTAGACAAAAAGAAAATGCCAACTAAGAGCTTTTAATCATTTACTTTAAAAATTACTAAATTTTTTGAATTAAAAATTAATGATATATATCAATGTTTAACAATTATTACAGAATTTTTCATAAAAATGTCAACAATAACATCAATACCAATTTTAATGTTACTCATTACGTTTAACTTAAATAATTGGATGTTTATTTGTTAAAATGAAACATTTACCGTAGCAAAGTGGCATTTGGTTCCCTGCTTTGCCGACATGAGTATCGCATTTTTATTTGAAAGGCTGGATGAAATAGGCTTCGAAGATCCAAAGACCTCACGTTATGTTTTTTGGCTTATAATTGACGTGATGTATTATATAATATGTATATATTATGAAAAGTATAAATAATTATATATTTGACAGAAGTGATATTTAATATGTCGTATTATTTAATAAATTAGTTAAGTGATATTATTTAAACCTTAAACTCTTAACTCTAAATTCACGAGTAATATTTTTAGTATGCATGTTTTACACCCATTTAATCAATTATATCTCATACTATTTTTCTCATATTTACATCAATGTAAATATGCTAACCATAAACCTTACACTCTAAACCCTAAACCCTCATACATTTTTTTCACATATTTACATCAATGTAAATATGCTAACCCTAAACCATAAATCCTATGTTGGGCTAGAATTGATCAACCGAAAACCGCCACATAGGGGTTGAAAATGTTTCTTGAATGAATTGATGCAATCCGAAAATGAGAGACAATTTACACAATTGATTTATAGTGGTTCCACTTCTAAACCAAGCCTACAACCACTACTTTAGCTTACAACCCCTATCTTTTACAATGGCTAAGATAGAACTACTCTAGTTTTTCTAAGGCTAAACTATAACCTCTCCCTTTTTACAAGATTTATTTGTGTAAACAATAAAAACTTCTAAAGGTAGTTGTTTACAAGAATTATTTTTTTTTTGTTGAAAGAAAGAATGAGTATCAAGTATATACAATAAAACTCACTCAACAAATATTTACAAGAGAATTGAAGAAATAAAAAAAAATTAAAGACACTTTATCATTAAGCTTGGGTGGTTGTAATAACCTTCTTCAAGTGTCATTTGCTTGTATTTGTAGTGTGAAATAATATTCTAGTTGTTTATGGTTGTTGAGAGTGTTTTAGAGCCGTTAGAAACTCATAAAGCTATGCTTTAAATACCCATATGCACAGACATATCGAGACCTTTGCAAAGGTTTCAAACCATTTAAGGGTTTTCAAATGAAAAATTAGACATTATGGCCTAGAGGTATGGAAACCTTTTTAAAGGTATGGTAACCTTTCTGGAGAGACATCAAAACCTTTTAAAATGTTTTGAAACCTTTACTCAGAGGTATGGAGACTTTTTGGGGTATGGAAACTTTTTGCCCTGATTTTGATTTCAGACCATTCTGCATGAAAAGTTTCAAAATTATCAAATAGAGATATCGAAACCATCTTTAAAAACATGAAAATCTGGCTATTTTTTTACTCTTTATGGTATATAAATATAGTAGGATGAGTCAAAACATTATGAAAACATTTAAAACAAGTCCAAAACATTTTTCACATAATTTGTTATATCAAAACATTTAAAACATTTTTGACACCCGAAAACCATGAACCCAAAACTCAAAACTATAAACCTTGTACTATAAATCATAAACCTTAAATTATATAACATGAACCCTAAAAACTATAAACCCTAAAATATAAACCATAAATCTTAAACCTTAAACTATGAACCATAAACAATAAATAATGAACAATCTAAAGCCTAAAATCCTAAAATCAAAAACCATAAACACTATGCATTGTTTGACAATTAGCGAATAACTGATAGCGGATTACATTAGCTGATAGCTGATTGCATTAGTTAATTTGGCTAGCATATTGTATAAAAGTGTTTGGTAAAATTAACTGATCGTTGATAGCTATTTGATTATTTAAACAAGCAAAATGATATATACGGACATAATTATATTCGATACTTATTTGAATAGTTTATTAGTTATCAATATTTTGTATCTATTAATATTAATAGATTATGAAAAGTGATTTTTTTAATATAACATTTCTAAGCATATTTGAAGAATCTATAGATTAATTTATTATTTATATAACTATTTTTAATACAACTTAATTAATTATTAAATTTAAATACAAATATAAATGTGTTAGAATAAAATGAAAAAACAAAAAAGTATTAGTTTACAAAATTTACAATGTAAATATGTGAGGGTGAAGAATTAAAATAGAAGATATTAGATTTAGGTAATTTGGAGA
Organism: Hibiscus mutabilis; assembly: GCA_019671005.1. Taxonomy (NCBI): domain Eukaryota; kingdom Viridiplantae; phylum Streptophyta; class Magnoliopsida; order Malvales; family Malvaceae; genus Hibiscus; species Hibiscus mutabilis. Next base: position 23,759,406 of record CM033730.1, read on the forward strand.
TTTTTTATAATTGTTAAGGATAAAATGGTCTTTATAACTATTACGTACAAATCTTAATTTCAAAAAGCTTCTGTTAGTAGCTTTTTCAAAATTAGAAGTTTCACCCCATTTCGCTATTCCAATCCGATATTCACCAAATATTCAAATTAATGGTTTTGACCGGTCAAACCTCTAATTTTGGCTCAAACAACTATTTACCAAACATGACCTAAGTCTTAAACATTAAACATTAATCTCTAAACTACAAACTATAAACCCTAACACCTAAAGCATGAACCATCTAAACCCTAAACTATAAACAATAAACTTTAAACCAAAACCCCAAACCCTAAACTATACAATAAAACCATAAACCCTAAACCTAAAACATAATATGATAATCAATGTATATGAAGCTAGAATTTTAAGGATAAACGGGTACATTCATATATAACACTTATGTTTTAAACTTTATCCCAAATTTCATCAAACAAACACCTCGATGTAGTAACAATCATCTTTCATCCATTTTTTTGAACAGCCTTTTATCCATCTTTTTAATACACAAGTGTTATTTAATACAACACACATCTTTCGCAAATGTACGACAACCAGGGTTCTTTATAAACTGCATACTAAGGGTACCAAAACCAACCATAATTTTATTTTAAGCGTAGCAAATGTTCTGTAGAGATATTTGTTTGCATGTGATTTGCTCTTTTGCTTTTGTAATAAGATTCTGTTTTAATTTGTGTATGTCATTTTGTTAGATGGTGTTAGTGTTGGTATAGGTAGCTTTCAACTTGTTGCGTACAACCCCACATTGTAGGAAATGAAAGCATTTTCTGTAAAGGAGATTCTTAGCATTTCTTGTTAACATAATATAATACAACATGCCAATGATTATTTAAGCCGATGAATGCTATTTCTCTCTTATTTTATTGATTATATTCAAAATCAGGAGCCAACCATTCTTATCTCTTCCTACTATAGGCTCCTCTAGATTTGGCTTCTATATACTTGACCTGAGATTCCAATTTTACTTATTTAACAAAAGTACATATCTATCAAGCTTGAGAGATAAATTACATTTTGTCTAAAATCAACGACCTTTGTATTACCTATACTTGCATTTTTTTATAAACTTCAAATTACAACTGTTTTGATGGCGTACAAAGGAATATGATGCCCTCATTTTATTGTAAACCTTGCAGCTCACATTTATTTCATCGCCATATTTAGGTTCCTTTCTCTAAATATCAAGTTTTTTTAATATCGAGTTTGTTATAGGATTAAAATTAATGAACATATACTATATTGTATTTATATCTGTCAATTCAAAAATGTATAATTTTAAAAATTCTTCTATCAACTAAACCCACAAATTTCAAGAGTATACAATAGTAGATTGAGTTTAGCTCAGTTGACATTCTGTTGGTAAAATATATAAAATGATGTAGATTTGAGCAATTTTAAATGTTTAATATATTTCGATTTATGAGTTGAGATAAATTTGAGTAATATAGTTATTATATCAATATGCATGTAAAAAAAATCTACCATAACGTTAATACTCATTATGTTTAACTTTAATACTTGGTTGGTTATTTATTTGTAAAAACAAAACATTCACGGTAGCAATGCGGCAATCGGCTCCCTGGTTTGCCGACATGAGTGTCGTTGTTTTATTTGGAAGGCCGGATCAAACAGCCTTCGAAGATCCAAAGACCTTAAAGGGCAGGCCTGGTACGACAGTCAAGGCCAACATTCGGAGATGTAGTAAGGCAACTTTCTCTGAAAGATCAGTTCCCATTTGAGACTGGGTTGGTTTGGTCTCGTAAGTTTGGGTTTAGTATCAGATTGTAAAACTTAAGCTCAGCTCGTTATCCAAGCCGCAAAGTACTTCTTTAATGGATTGGACTTCTAATTAATTTTAGCTTTTCTCCATCTCCTCTACAAGTCATGAAGGTCAAATTTTAATTTTTGGTATAATTTGGTCTATTTACTATAATTTTACTAGTTAGTATAAATTACTTATTAAAAAAGTGTTAGTATAAATTACTCAAATCCTTCCCTATCAATAAATTGAAAAATTACTTCTAATTAAACCGTGAGATGTGGTATGGTAGTTGTTCACCTCATCCCTTAATCATGAGGTCAGGAGTTCGATTCTTACCATTGAGAATGGAGCACATTTCATGGCCAGCTGTTTACCTCTTAGTGAGAGCACCCGCGGTAAGGGAATTAATCACTGCTATAAGCGTGGATACCTTGGTTCAAACAAAAAAATTGAAAAATTATATTACATAGCCAAATGTACTATTCTAATAGCTCTTAGCACCACAGGATCAAACATTTCAATTTAAGTTCTATACTACACCAATCAAGCAAAGATCACAACCACAAGAATTACACAACTTCAAGTAAGCAATCATATGATTTCTTTCGAATAGGTGCCTTATATTACCATGTATGTTTTCAAGTTACAAGCAAGCTTAGATTATCAAGTTTATCAATTCAACCATGTATATTCCTTACTTTACAAGTTATTGTCAAGAAACATGAGCATACATATTCATTCAAGTTTAGTCAAGTCCTAGCTAGTTCATCTAGCATCATTCGATTACAAGCAAGTAACCATTTCAAGTAACCATTGTTTTTAGCAAAGATCAAACAAATCAAGCAAGAAGGACATCACATCCATTCGAACACAGTGACCATATACCTTATTACTTATCTTTCAAGTAACATGCAATTCAAGTTAACATGTTTACCATTTTACTCATGTGAATTCATTACTTTACCATTTCATTATCTAAAATCAAGTTTGATCACTCTTCATTCATGATTACAAGTCTTTGTTTCAAGTTCATTTATTCTTGTTTTGCCTTGGTAGATAGTAGGACTATGTAATCAAGTCTCAAGTGGGTACATAAAGTACCTAGCAAGTGGGTACACAAAGTTCCTGAACAAGAAGGTGTCCACAACACCACACAAGTGGATACACAAAGTACCTAGCAAGATGATGCCCACGACATCTAACAAGAATGTGTCTATAACACCAAGCAAGATGGTATACAAAGTACCTAACAAGTCGAGCTCTAGACTCTAAGGCTTGTCGTTCTACCTAAAACCAACTAGCAACCAAGGACTTGTTGAGTCTTTTATTTTCAAGCAATCACACATCAAGTAATTAAGCAACAAGCATAGCAAGGTCAAGATCATTTTACAAGCTTTCATGTATTTCCATTATGTGCACATTCAAGAAATATCAAGCAACCAACAATTTCAAGAGCATATTCATTCAATTGAACACAAATTATCAAGCACAACCCATGGCAGCATTCGAATAGGGCATAGCATCATAGAGAACAACCAATTGATTCATTTCCACAATCAAACCATATTGCAAGCACATTGAATTGTCAAGTCTTTAATTACTCCATTCTTCCCTTAATGTAATATTACCAAATATAAGTTAGGTTCCTTTCATGTTATCAACGATCAAGCAAGTATTTAGATGTGCAACTTTGGTTAGAACACTAGTTCCAACCCTAAGAAAGACTACACTCACCTTGTATCCCGAAGTTACGGGATACCCGAATCCTCATTCATATCCCGATACTTATCCATCCTTTCTATCATTTTCTTAATATAGTATTCAAATAATGTAAGCATGTATTAAAACCAAATCAAACTCAATTCACACATGCATTCCATTTCAAGTATACATGCTATTACAAACACCAAAACTGTTTTCTGGAAGTCTATACACCCTTCACTAAATTGTTTATATCTTTTAATATACATGCCAGAATTTAAATCCGTTTATACCATTGGAAAGCTGTCTTAATTATCTACCCATCCATATATGGCTCATATTTTTAGCCCTTCTATGTCAACATATTTTTTTAGTTAAAGTCGGGTCAAATTACAGTTTCAAAACTGCCCAGATTACACTTAGGTCCACTTTAGTAAGCTAATTAGCCTATGACCCTTATTCCATTAAATTTAGTCCTTTTAGACCTTGATTACCCTGTTTTTACCCTGTTTTACCAGTCAAGATTGGTCCCTCGTTAGTTCATTCTAGTCCTTAATTTAGCCAACTTTCCAGATTAGTCCATTTTCACTAATCTGCCAACTTACACTTTAGGGCGATACATTTAACCACATTTCAAGCAATCCTAGATAACAATCATTCATTTTATTCCCTCTCCTGCATTTAGCTCAATTCTCCAGCCTTTAATTTCGTCCAGGTTAGTCCCAAATTTATTAATTTATTCAAAACAATCCCTAGTCAAGTTTATAGCAACAAGTGTGACTAGTTTAGTTACTAGGTCCATTTCAAGCATTTAGACACCATTTCTAATTGTTTAATGATTCAATTCATTTCCTATTCATGTTTTCCAGCAAGTATTTCATTCAAACTAAATCTATGTTTCACTTTATATGTCATTCGAACCATACCCCAAATCTAAGGTTCATGTTAGCTATTGTTCTCATGCATGCTAACATGTTCACTTTCAATTTACCAACCTATCAAGCTTGGATCTAGACTCAATTAACAAATATACACATTCACAATTCAAATCAAGGTAATTAGCACTAGACTCACTTACAATGCTTTCTAACATTATTTTCTATGAAGGATGATACCCCATGCAAGCTTTCAAGCTCCTTCAATGGAGTTTTCTCTCAATTCTCTTTCTCTCCTTCTCCCAAATTCTATTCGGATGAATGGAGAAGAATGAAGATGATATCTTCATTTTAATGGATCATGGAAATGTCCATTTCCCCCCTTGATTATCCACTAATCTAAGGCTTAAGCACGGGCAATTTAAGAACTTAGGAATTTTGCATGCAATCCTCTTTTCTTCATTTAATATGATTTGGTCACCCTTAAATTGGTCATTCAATTCACTAAATCTTTCAATTAGGTCCTTAATCATCCTAATTAGCTTAGGATTAAATTCAATTGAACTAGCAAATCAAGTTACTAGTCCCAAAACTTCTAGGCTATAGTTTAGGGTATTACATTTCCCCCCTTAAAAATAAATTTACCCTCGAATTTCTCTAACGATAACAAATTGTTTTGTCGAGTTCAGAATATTTCCATATACTCTGAAGATCGAATCAAAATGATCAAACTCATATTGGTTACAAATTACCAATACAAGGCAAGACTTGAACTTCTAGGTGGCACAAATACTTAAAATGATGCATGGCGGCTCGGTTTAGTCTGAGAATCGGCTAAACCTAAGCTCTGATACCAAACTTGTAACACCACTCGCCCAGGTTAGGAGCGAGAAGCGTTACGACGAGAAAATGAACAAGACAATCAAGAAATTACGGTCAATTAAATTTTTTTTCTTTTCATCTAGAACTCATCTCTAATAAATGAGTTGCTTATCTAGCAAGTTATTAATATGATCAAACAGATTAAACTTATACTCATTCTAGAATTCTAATATGATTTAGTTACTAGTTATAGGATCAAATTAAAACATTTTAGATTTACTTGTTTAGCAAGCAACTAACTAGACTATTTCTATTAAACTTTTGAATTCCATACTAGATTAAGTTCAAGATAATTTCAAGTCTAATTTAGATCTTCTATTCGAACTAGGGTAGTTTACAAGTTCATTATACCTTTCGAATGAGGCTACAAGCAAGGGTTAAGGATTCATTCGGCTAGGATCAAATTCATCACAACCCATTAAAGTAACATGTTCAGTTCATTTAGAATAAGCTTAAACTTCCAAGGCATTAAATTTGAATTAGGAAACAAATGAAAAATCTTAATCTTATTCGAATGGACCACTAATCAAATTACCAAGAATCAACTAAATCAATTCATAATCTCTAAGTTCTTAGCCAACTTGAAACAAGCAAGTATTTAACATGATTCGAATACATGATAAGTTTAGAACATTACCAAGTGACCATCTTATATACATATACAAGCCAAATGCATGAACTTAACAAGTCTAGACACAAATCTAAGCCACCATCTAGGAGTGCTTTAAAATAGTTACAAAGTCATACTTCAAGCATATCAAGCCTTGCTTCGGGTCCATGATAGCTAACTTCAAGGTCAAACAATGATCGGGATGGCTTTTACCTGAGGTTTGGGAAGAATGCAAACAAGAGTGATAAGTACATAATGTACTTAGTGAGGTAGTATCTAGAACTAGTATCTTATCAAGTTTAGGGTCTTTAATTCAATTACCACTTAATCAAGTTTTAATAAAGTTAGTTTGAAGCATAACTTAGAGTTCAATCATCAATTGAGTATACAAACACACAATGATCAAGGGTTTCAATTCAAGGGTTTACCTTACACATTCAACAAGCATCTCATATTCAAAAACTAGGCACCAATCAAGTGTTCAACCATTTCATTCGATTTAGGCCACCAAACTAGACAATCAAACCTTCCTATTTAATTTAGATTCATTTATTCTTTAGCTTATCTTTCAAGTAACGAGTAATCTTGACATTTCCTTTATCAAGTGTCTTAATTGACCTTATACATTACTTAACTAGCATATAAACTTATTAGACTATTTGATTAAGCTTAATATTCCATTTTAGTTAACTCTTGACTTAGTTACAAGTATAATCATCTAAGGAGATTCACTATTCGGGGTCAAGACTTCATTTAGGACAGTAACCAACTGTCCAAACTGTTTACAAAACAATTTACAAAATTATCTAAATCACCTAGACTGCTACTGCCAGGCAGCTTGTGCACTATTTACTTAAACATCCATAATTTTCATTCCGTACGTCAAAATTGCAATTAATTTACACCGTTTGAAAGCTTAATAAACTCTCATTACCACCGTTTAGACCTTTCATTTTAATGTTTTTCCAATTAATACAGTTTTTAGTTCAAAGACAGGGCAATTGCATTTTTGGACAGTTTGCACTATCCAGAGGTTTTCATTTCCAAATTCCAGGTCACAAATCAGAATTCAATTCTATTTTCTCCTAATGAAAATAGACATATTAAGGTTTATTCCATATAAATTTCAGCCCTTAATTTGATCTACACAATTTATGGCGATTTTTCAAAATTGCTGCCCATAATAAAGTTTTCTGGGCAGATTTCACTAGACTTGATTTTTGCTTCATTATTTACCTAGACCATGCTTCTAAGATTATTATTCAACATATACACATATTCCTACTAGTCTAGGTCAGTTCAATTTACCTATTAATGGGATTAAAATAGGGCATTGTAGTACTATGTTCGAATTAATCCATTTGATCAACAACATTTCTTTAATTTAATATTTGAGCGGTCCATCAACTAGTCTTAGCCAATTCAATTACATGTAGTTATGGTTCCTTTAAATCCATTAAACTAGCATGAATAACCCCTAATATTAAATCTAGACTTCTAATTCATTTTAGATTGAACTAGACAAGCAATTCAGGACTTTAGTCATATTTGAATGAATTCAAGATTAGCTTATCTTATACAACATCATTTTACCTCTAATTCCTTTAGATTTAGTCCTAGCGCAATTTCATTTCATGCATTTTGTTCTAACAATTCAAGCAAATCAAGTAACATATTCAAAGGTGGTGAATTTAGTTCACTTCTTTTCAAATTTTATGGTCTTTATTTCAAGCATAACTTATTTAGGCTTCAATTTAATTTTAGTAAATCTTAGATAGTCCACGAGGTACTATTCGAATAGCTCTTAGCACCACAAGATCAAACATTTCAATTTAAGTTCTATACTACACCAATCAAGCAAAGATCACAACCACAAGAATTACACAACTTCAAGTAAGCAATCATATGATTTCTTTTGAATAGGTGCCTTATATTTCCATGTATGTTTTCAAGTTACAAGCAAGCTTAGATTATCAAGTTTATCAATTCAACCATGTATATTCCTTACTTTACAAGTCATTGTCAAGAAACATGAGCATACATATTCATTCAAGTTTAGTTTGGCTCGTTCTTAATCTTATTGACATGTTTTGTTTATTTTAATCAAGTTAAACCATGTTAAGCCTTAATCAACCAAAGTCAAGTCCTAGCTAGTTCATCTAGCATCATTCAATTACAAGCAAGTAACCATTGTTTTTAGCAAAGATCAAACAAATCAAGCAAGAAGGACATCAATCCATTCGAACAAGGTGACCATATACCTTATTACTTATCTTTCAAGTAGCATGCAATTCAAGTTAACATGTTTACCATTTTACTCATGTGAATTCATTACTTTACCGTTTCGTTATCTAGAATCAAGTTTGATCACTCTTCATTCATGATTACAAGTTTTTGTTTCAAGTTCATTTATTCTTGTTTTGTCGTGGTATATAGTAGGACTAGGTAATCAAGTCTCAAGTGGGTAGACAAAGTACCTAGCAAGTGGGTAGACAAAGTACCTAAACAAGAAGGTGTCCACAACACCACACAAGTGGGTAAACAAAGTACCTAGCAAGATGATGCCCACGGCATCTAAAAATAAGGTGTCTTTAACACCAAGCAAGATGGTACACAAAGTACCTAACAAGTCGAGCTCTAGACTCTAAGGCATGTCGTTCTACCTAAAACCAACTAGCAACCAAGGACTTGTTGAGTCTTTTATTTTCAAGCAATCACACATCAAGTGATTAAGCAACAAGCATAGCAAGGTCAAGATCATTTTACAAGCTTTCATGTATTTCCATTATGTACACATTCAAGAAATATCAAGCAACCAACAATTTCAAGAGCATATTCATTCAATTGAACACAAATTATCAAACATAACCCATGGCGGCATTCGAATAGGGCATAGAATCATAGAGAACAACCAATTGATTCATTTCCACAATCAAACCATATTGCAAGCATATTGAATTGTCAAGTCTTTAATTAGTCCATTCTTCCCTTAATATAATATTACCAAATATATGTTAGGTTCCTTTCATGTTATCAATCATCAAGCAAGTATTTAGACATGCAACTTTGGTTAGAACACTAGTTCCAACCCTACGTAAGACTACACTCACCTTGTATCCCGAAGTTACGGCATACCCGAATCCTCATTCATATCCCGATACTTATCCATCCTTTCTATCATTTTCTTAATCTAGTATTCAAATAATGTAAGCATGTATTAGAACCAAATCAAACTCAATTCACACATGCATTCCATTTCAAGTATACATGCTATTACAAACACCAAAATTGTTTTCTGGCAGTCTGTACACCATTCACTAAATTGTCTATATCTTTTCATATACATGTCAGAATTTAAATCCGTTTATACCGTTGGAAAGCTAACTTAATTATCTATCCATCCATATATGGATCATATTTTTAGCCCTTCTACATCAATATAGTTTTTTTAGTTAAAGTCGGGTCGAATTATAGTTTCAAAACTGCCTAGATTACACTTAGGTCCACTTTAGTAAGCTAATTAGCATATGACCCTTATTCCATTAAATTTAGTCCTTTTAGACCTTGATTACCCTATTTTTACCAGTCAATATTGGTCCCTCATTAGTTCATTCTGGTCCTTAATTTAGCCATCTTTCCAGATTAGCCAATTTTTCACTAATCTGCCAACTTACACTTTAGGGCAATACATTTAACCACATTTCAAGCAATCCTAGATAACAAGCATTCATTTTAATCCCTCTCCTGTATTTATCTCAATTCTCCAGCCTTTAATTTTGTCCAGGTTAGTCCCAAATTTATTAATTTATTAAAAATTGTCCCTAGTCAAGTTTATAGCAATAAGTGCGACTAGTTTAGTTACTAGTTCCATTTCCAGCATTTAGACAACATTTCTAATTGTTTAATGACTCAATTAATTTCCTATTCATGTTTTTTCAGCAAGTATTTCATTCAAATTAAATCTAGGTTTCACTTTATATGCCATTCGAACCATACCCCAAATCTAAGGTTCATGTTAGCTATTGTTCTCACATGCTAACATGTTCACTTTCAATTTACCAACCATCAAGCTTTGATCTAGACTCAATTAACAAATATACACATTCAATAAACAATTCACAATTCAAATCAAGGTAATTAGTACTAGACTCACTTACAATGCTTTCTAACTTTAATTTCTATGAAGGATGATACCCCATGCAAGCTTTCAAGCTCCTTCAATGGAGTTTTCTCTCAATTTTCTTTCTCTCCTTCTCCCAAATTCTAAGGCTTAAGCAAGGGGCAATTTAAGAACTTATGAATTTTGCATGCAATCCTCTTTTCTTCATTTAATTCAATTTGTTCACTCTTAAATTGGTCATTCAATCTTTCAATTAGGTCCTTAATCACCCTAATTAGCTTATGATTAAATTCAATTGAACTTGCAAATCAAGTTACTAGTCCCAAAACTTCTAGGCTATAGTTTAAGCTATTACAACTTCAGCAGCCGGTTCATTACTTGACAAAAACTACACAGAGGTTGTTGGCATTCTTGAGAGATTTCAATTAATGACTTTGAATATCCTATTGCCAGGCTTGAGACTAGAACCAAATCTAGTGGGAAATTGAAGGTTGATGAGATAATGTCCATCCATGCCAAGATTTCCAACCTCACCAGCATGGTGAGAACTTTGCAAAGGAACAAAGATTCCAAATAAGTTAAATCATTAGAGCCATTTTGTACCAACTGCGGAGAAAACCACCATGTGGATAAATGCCCTGCCAACCCTGAGTTGGTAAATTTCATTGGCAATTCTGGTTGTTATTATAATACTAACTCCAAAACTTACAATGTAGGTTGGAGACAGCACCCTAACTTAGCTTGGGGAAATCAAGGGGTGACCAATATAACGCCCAGGGCCAGAATGCCCAGAGGCAGAATAACAATGCCATGCCAGCATTCAATTAGAATGTCATGCCACAGAACACCCAGAACAATTTTTAGCAAGGGCAAAGACTTAATTAGGGAAGCACTTTAGCAGAATACATGGAGAGAAATTGATACATGCATGAGCAGGGTTAAATTACTCATATTGGACAAGAAGCTGAATTTGTTCAATGCAAACAATAATGGCCAAAACAATGCACGCATAGGAGGTCAAAAACGATGCATCTTGGACAAGAAACTGAATCTGTTTGTGAAGTCTGGAAAGTCAGCTAAATTGCGACGAGTTTTCGGATGGGATCCAGGCATTTCTGGGTTGAGTTGTCTACTAACAAATTGTCCGTCATTCAGTTACCTTTCCAACGCATCTTGAAACGCATCAATCGGACATCGGGAACTCAAGATACGTCCAATTTATTGAAGATTGCGCATGCAGAAAACTGGATACGAGATTATTACGGGATTTTGTAAAATTCAGCCCAAAAGCTAACATATAAGGCTTTGGACGAATTAAACTTAGCCCAATATATTTATTATCATTTAAATTGATGTTTTTAGGGTTTTATATACATTAGGAACCAGTCATCCAGCCCTTATTAGCTTATCACGTGCCTTATCACCCTATTCCTTGCCACACAAGCACAAGGAGTTTAAAGGCTGTTATTTTATTATTATTTTTAATTAGACTAGGTTTTCCTTGTTTTAGTAGAAGTTAAATTACTTTGTCTATCCTTCACCTATAAAAGGATGAAGCCTTCATCATTGTAAGACAGATTTTCTTTGATTTATGAAATATTTAGTGAGTTTGTTTCTGCAAGTGCTGATTACTTGTGCCTTCGAAGTCTTCTTCAACATAAGTTCGACGAGTTCTTGTGAGGGGGATCATCTTCACACTCTTGCTTGCCTAGATAATCGCGTCTAGGAGGGTGGGTTAGAGCCTCTTGAGGTTGCTTGCTTAGATAATTGAGTCTAAGAGGGTGCCGAGGACAAAACAACATCAACAATTCACAAGCCATCTTCATCTTCAACCTTCACACCATCTTCCATAATTCCATAAACAAAGCTGGAATTTTCAGATTTGTTTTACCTATTTTCTTCTTAATATTTTCTCATCTTTTTACTTATATTCTTATTTCTTATCATCTAATCCTTCATCTCGTCTTTCTTTCTTTAAATTTCCAGCCTTGAATCTGAAAAATTCAAGAAAATCCCTTCTCTTTTCTCTTGAATTTTCAGATCTGCCGAAACTTCCTTGATTGAGTCTAGAGCTCATAGTTCTTGCAAAAACTTGATTGAAGGCTTCCAAATCCAAGATTGCACCACTCTATCAGAAATGATGCCACGTTCTAGAGTTTGGCAGCATCAATGAGGAACTTGGAAGTCCAGTTTGGACAAATTGCTAATGCACTCAGCAATCGACCTCAAGGAGCTTTGCCAACTGACACTAAAGATGCTCGGCACAAGGACAATGAGTAATGCAAGGCCATAACCCTTCAAAGTGGTAAACAGTGTGAGGCAGAGATGGATGTCAAGCAGCCAATTAACTGCCAAAGTGAAAAGCCAGTGCCGATAGACAAGCCTAGAGAAGTAGAGAAGAAGGAAATTAAAACAGATAATGCCAGTGCTAAGGCCAGTACCAATGCCAACAATGATGCCACACATGATGCCAACATTAATGAGAAACAGACTAAGGCCAAACAACATATTGATGCCAAACTCGATGCCAGGACTACCTCAGCAAAGTCGGTCGTGCCAACATATGTTTACCCACCACCACCATTTCCAGCAAGATTTCAAAAGCATAAAAAGGACCAGCAATTTAAACGCTTCTTGGAAGTTCTTAAGCAATTACAAATTAACATTCCATTGGTAGAACCCTGTTAAGTGTCTAAAAGTACTATTTTATTCACCATTTTTATTCATATTATTGTTAGACTTAGGCTCATATTAGTTGCATTATTAGCCATTCATGCATGTTTGCATTGTTTCCTTGGTGGACAAGCTTGATTTCACATTTTTCTTAATTTTGTGGAAAAAGGATGCTGTCGATAGTTGTTTTTGTATGTGTGCAGAATCACTTACCTAAACAAGGCTGGAACTAGTTCGCAGGGCAGTGCATGAAGGAGATGTCGATGTAGTTGCCAGGGCAGTGCATGAAGGAGATGCCGAGCTAGTTGCTAGGGCAATTGTCGATAAGGGATAAGATGATATGGCAGCCGAAATTGATGACTAGATAAGCCCAAGATGACGTGGAACAAAGTTAAATCCCAAAGGAGTTTGATTTCCACGAAGAGGTTAAAGAGAGATTAAATCCCAAAGAAGATAGGAGAAGATCTAGAAGGAATTTACATATAATAAAGAATTATATTCTTTAAAAGTATTTAATTCCAACTTAACTTCTTCCCCAAGAAAGACTTTGACCTAGCCCTATAAATTGAGGACCAAGCTGTCAACTCTAGGAGGAGAGCAAAGGGGAGAGATTTTGACAATGGCTTTCAACCATTCTTCATCTTTTTCTTTCTTGTTCGATTAGGTTTATGTTAGGGATTCTTTGTTTTATGTTTCTTTTGAACCTAGTCATGAACTAAATCTATTTGGTTAAGGTTATTCTGTTTTGTGGTTGTGAGAAACAATTAGATTTTGTTTAGTTAATAAGAGTTTGCACTTTCAATTAAAGGTTTACTGATTCTTGGTTTTTATTCTTGTTTGCGAGTGAATTGGGAGAGGATCTCATAACTCTATCTATTTATCTAATATCGGGAGAGTTAGATTCAAGAGACGAATGAGTATGGTCTTTATTCAATCTATTGATGGTGAAGATTAATACGGCTTAGGAATAAGTTAAGGATTTCAACGGCTAAGAGGAGCGCAAGATTGGTTGTTGTTCACCCTTGATTCACGCAGGGATGTCTTGTCAGGGCTTGCACAATTAGCTAGAGTTTCGACTTAGGGATAAGAAGAAACCATTGAAGAATGCTCTATCGAACCTTGAAGTTGCTGCGCAGCCAATTGCCCATGCAACCGTCGATTAGTTGCCAAGGCAACCCCGCTGCGCAAGTTGCCACGGCAACTGAGTTTCCCTTGCACTCTTTTACCAAGACGATCCAATTGGCTATCACACCTCAACTCACGATAACTTGGCCTATTCTATCTCTTTTGATTACATATTCTTTTACTTTATTGCTTTCTAGTTCAGTTGTTAGTTAAAACTCCTACAATCGCCTATTTGTGTTTTTTACTTTTTACAGTGCGTGAGACTAGATTCTTGAACTGGCACCAATCCCTATGGAGGCGATATCTTTTATACTATAACTTGCGAAGTGTACACTTGCACAATTGCAGAGCACTTATTACGCGCAACAAGTTTTTGGCGCCGTTGTCGGGGATTGGCAATAGCAACTTTGTTTTTATTTTCTTGCACTTTTTATTTTTATTGTTTAAGATTTGAAGGGTTAACAAACTTTGGTTTTGCATTGGTATATGACCAGGGCGAGACTGATTACACCAAAATATCCCTTTGATCCAAAAATCAAACGAACCTTGCAAAGACTCAGACAAAGGTTAAGAGTAGCAATGGCTAATCAAGACGGCAATATGAACCAGGATGTTCCAGTAGGAGGAGGAGTGATTCTTGTACGAAACAGAACTATTTGAGACTATCTTGAGGAAGATCTTGAAGGACTTAATCCAGGAGTTGTCACACCTGAAATTGAAGCTGACCACTTTGAGTTGAAACCGGTGATGTTCAATATGATGAACATAATTGGTCAATTTGGTGGCTTAGCAACTGAAGATGCACGACAACATCTTAGATATTTCCTCGAGATTTGCAACTCATTCAAAATACAAGGAGTCACCCCAAATGTTTTACGACTAAGATTATTCCCTTATTCACTGAGGGATAGGGCGAAAGCATGGTTGAATAGTATTCTTGTCGGATCAATAGGATCTTGGGCCGATCTATGTCGTGATTTCCTTGCTCGATTTAATCCTACAAATTTGACTAATAAGCTTCATAACGAAATTACTTCTTTTCGGCAGACAAATGATGAATCCATGTATGAGGCTTGAGAGCGATATAGAGAACTTCTACACAAATGCCCCCTACACGAATTCCCAGTGTGGACACAAGTAACAATGTTTTACAACACTGTGAATACACCAACAAGGATGATGCTAGAAGCCTTGGCAAATGGCATACTCCTAGACAAGTCGCCGAAAGAAGCAATGCAAATTCTGAACAGGCTTGCCAAGAATGATTATCAGTTTTCATCTGCTAGAAGAGGAGGAGTTCGATGCCAAGCCACAATACATGAACTGGGATCATCAGACTCAATTTCGGCACAATTGGCCACTCTAACCAAGATGGTCCAGAACATGCAGAAACAAAACAACACACAAGAGGTCAAGGTAGTAGATTCCTTTTGTGAGTTATGTGGTGGTAACCATAATTCTTCTGAATGTATGCAGAATCTGGAGTCTAGCTTTTATGTGGGAAATTACAACCGGAACAACAATGTGATGTCCAACACATACAATCCAGCTTGGAAGAAGCACCCAATTTTTTCATGGAGTAATCCTAACAATGCTCTAAACCAGAACAATCAGAATGCACAAGCATCAGGATTCCAGTAGAATATGCCATGGCAATAGTTGCCGCAACAACAACCGATAACATCTAGTTCTTTGGAAAATTCTCTCAATCCTTTTATGTTAAAAACTGGATCTTGTATGGCTAAGAATAGTAACTTCATAAAAAGAACTGATGCTTTTATTAATAGGACCGAGATGAGATTGCAAAACCAAGAGGCGGCAATCAAATCATTGGAAACTAAAGTCGGACAATTTGCTCAAAACCTGAATACTAGACCGCAAGGAGGTTTACCTAGCAATACTAAAGTCGCAAGAGGAACTAGCCATGAGCAATGTAATGCGATCACCACTAGAAGTGGCCGACAACTTAAGGAGGCTCAAGCTCGCTCATCAAACAAAACTCCACAAAAAGAACAAGATGAACTCAGCGGCAAAGCCTCAGCTATTGAACCAAGAAATGTCGCGGCAACCAGCGATAAGCATGCCTCTGCAACCAACAATAGGCATGCCATGGCAACCCCAGTTGATGATGCCTCAACAATTCCAGTTGCCCCAGAATGCCATCAATCAGGTTCCAAACCAATTAAAGGATCGAAGATATCCGACTTCCACCACCATTCCCACAAAGGTTTAAGAGAAAAAAGCAAGAATATCAATTCAAGAAGTTTCTTGAAATCCTAAAGCAAGTCCACATCAACTTGCCATTGGTTGAGGCGATTGAACAAATGCCAAACTATGCCAAGTTTCTAAAAGACATTGTGTCTAAGAGAACAAGGCTATGAGAGTTTGAAACAATTGGCACAATAGAGGGAAGCATGGCCATGTTGCACAATCGCATGCCACCCAAGTTGAAGGATCCCGAAAGTTTCACAATACCTTGTTCCATTGGAAACCACTATGTAGGGAAAGCATTATGTGACCTTGGAGCAAGCATGAACTTGATGCCTAAATCATTTTCCAGAAACTAGGAATTGAGAAGGCAAGACCTACAACAGTTATGCTACAGCTAGCCGACATATCCTATGTGCATCCAGAGGGAAAAATCGAAGACATACTGGTAAAAGTTGATAAATTTATTTTTTCCATTGACTTTATTGTTTTGGATTGTGAAGTAGATGAGCATGCACTTATCATTCTCGGGAGACCCTTCCTAGCAACAGGGAGAACCTTGATCGATGTTGAAAATGGAGAACTCACAATGAGGGTGAATGACCAGCAAGTTAAACTAATTGTGTTCCAAACACTAAGGCACGCCGATGATCCGGAAGAATGCCAACTTCTTCATGCCACGACAGAGTTTAACTTCGACGAGGAATTTAGTTGCCTCGGTAACTATATTGCCAATTTAGAGAAACCTGAGGAGTATGAAGAACCGATCGATGAAGAACAACAAGAAGAGGCAAATTGGTTAGTCAATCGACTCGGTACATACCTTGAACCATTGGATTACTCAGGTAAGGAAGGTAAACTCGAAAAACCCTCCATTGATCAACCACCGATTCTTGAGTTGAAACAGTTGCCAGGGCAACTAAAATATGCTTACTTGGGAACCGATAATACATTACCTGTAATTATTTCCTCTAAGTTACAGCTTGAGCAAGAAAAGAAGCTGATCGACATGTTGATGCTACACAAGAAGGCGATAGGATGGACAATTGCTGACTTGAAGGGAAATAGCCCGGTAGTGTGCATACACAAGATTTTGTTGGAAGATGATCACAAACCTTTGATTGAGGCCCAGAAAAGACTGAATCATGCCACAAAAGGGGTTATAATGAAAGAAATCATTAAGTGGCTTGACGCCGGCATCATATACCCTATCTCTGATAGTACATGGGTAAGTCTGGTACAATGTGTACCGAAAAAGGGAGGTATAATGGTGGTAAGTAATAAACACAATAAACTCATTCCAACTAGGAGTGCGACCGGTTGGAGGGTTTGTATGGATTACCGAAAGCTAAACAAAGCCACTAGGAAAGATCACATCCCCTTACCCTTTATTGATCAAATGCTTGACCGTCTTGCAGATAAACCCTTTTATTGTTTTCTTGATGGTTATTCAGTTTATAATCAAATTGCCATAGCACCAGAAGATCAAGAAAAGACAACCTTCACATGTCCATACGGTACTTATGCTTTCCAATGGATGCCGTTCAGATTGTGTAATGCCCCGGCAACCTTCCAAAGATGCATGATGACACTCTTTTCAGACATGGTCGAAGACTTCCTTGAAATCTTCATGGATGATTTTTCCATATTTGGTAATGACTTTGACAGTTGCCTCGACAATATAGAGAAGGTGTTGGCAATATGTGAAGAATCCGATTTAGTCCTTAATTGGGAGAAGTGCCATTTTATGGTAGATGAAGGAATAGTGCTCGACCACAAGATTTCATCAAAGGGAATCGAATTAGACAAAGCCAAGATGGACGTGATCGAGAGATTACCCCCACCAAGTTCGGTTAAAAAAATCTGAAGCTTTCTTGGACATGCAGGTTTTTACAAGAGGTTCATTCATAATTTTTCTAAGAATACTAAACTCTTGTGCAATTTACTTGAACAGGATAAAGTCTTCAAATTTGATGAATCTTGCGCCCAAGCATTCGAAAACTTAAAGGAAAAGCTTGCCTCGACACCCATTGTTGTTCCACCTGATTGGATGCTACCTTTTGAGCTCATGTGTGATGCAAGTGATCTTGCGGTAGGAGCAGTCCTAGGCCAACGCACAGGTAGGACCTTTCATGTGATATACTACATTAGTAAAACTCTTAATAGCACTAAAGTGAATTACACAACAACGGAGAAAGAGTTACTAGCAGTAGTTTTTGCATTTGACAAGTTCCGATCCTATTTGATTGGTACAAAGGTAATTGTTCATACAGACCATTCAACAATTAAGTATATATTTGCTAAAAAGGATGCCAAACCTCATTTGATTCGTTGGATATTGCTTTTACAAGAGTTTGACATTGAAATTAAGGATAGGAAAGGAACATAGAATCAAGTTGTTGATCACTTGTCACGCTTAGAACGTAATAGGGAAGAGGACGCAGATTTAGAGATATGCAATGCATTCTCGGATGAGCAACTGTTAGTTGCCTTGGCAATTCCTAATGCCTCAGCAGCCACTAATGCGCACGTCTCGGCAATCCTCGTCTCCTCAGCAACCATGGATGTGCATGCCTCAGCAACCCTCGACGTCTCAGCAACTCTAGACGAGCATGCCTCAGCATCCCTTGACGTGCACACCTCGACAACTCCAGACACGTATGCCTCGATAACCACTGATGCACATGCCTCGACAATCCTTGACGTGCATGCCGCGGAAACTCTAGATACGTACGCCTTGGCAACCATAGAAGCAGTTGCCACGGCAAACACGAATGCCTCGGTAATACCCTGGTTCGCGGATTTAGTTAATTTCCTTGTTTGTGTTATTTTACCTTATTGCCTTACTCACCGAGGGAAAAAGCGGTTCTGCCATGATGCTAAGCATTATTTTTGGTACGAGCCTCTTTTGTTTAAACAATATGCAAATCAGGTTATACGCCGATGTGTCCCTGAAGAGGAGCAGCAGAATGTACTCTGACAATGCCATTCTTCACCCTATGGAGGACATTTTGGAGGAACACGTACCGCGGCCAAAGTTTTGCAATCCAGTTTGTATTGGCCAACACTGTACAAAGATGCCCAAGAGTTTTACAAGCAATGTGATTGTTGCCAAAGGATGGGCAATATCTCTAGACAACATGAGATGCCAGTCCAAAACATCCTCGAGGTGGAATTGTTTGATGTATGGGGGATTGATTTTCTGGGACCTTTCCCATCTTCATTCGGGAACCTCTACATTCTACTTGTCGTCGACTGCGTGTCTAAATGGGTTGAGGCAGCTGCAGTTCCCGCCAACGATTCCAAGACCGTGCAACGATTCTTGCAGAAAAACATATTTACACGATTTGCAATGCCGAGAGCAATTATTAGTGATGAAGGCAAGTACTTTGACAACAGACTTATTACAAAGATGTTGCAACGCTTTGGAGTATCACACAAAATTGCCACGGCATATCATCCACAAACTAATGGGCAAGCAAAAATTTCTAACTGGGAATTGAAGAATATCCCCGAGAAGGTTGTTAATCCTTCCCGAAAAGATTGGTCTTCAAGACTAGACAAAGCACTTTGGGCTTACTGAACCGCATTCAAAACACCCCCGAGAATGTCCCCATTTCGCCTTGTCTATGGTAAGACTTGTCATTTATCGGTGGAAATCGAACACTAGGCATATTGGGCAATCAAGATTGTGAACATGGATTGGGAAAGTGCCGGGAAAAATCGTTTGTTGGACCTCAACGAGATAGAAGAATTTTGTGCACACGCCTATGACAATGCACGAATCTACAAGGAGAAAACAAAAAAATGGCATGACAAGAAACTATTACCGCGGCAATTCATGCCAGGGAACTAGTCATCTTATTCAATTCTCGGGTGAAACTTTTCCTGGGAAAACTAAAATCAAGATGGTAGGGACCATTCGAAGTTGTTAAAGCGTTCTCCCATGGTGCCGTGATAATCAAGTCCATCACTGACGAACATGAATTCAAAGTTAACGGACAAAGATTGAAGCACTACAACGGTGCCCATGTGGAAGGTAACAAAGAAGTGGTCACCTTAGGAGATGCATGAGTATGCTCTCCTTTCGATATTTTCTTTTTATTTATATTTTTTTCAAACGATTTAATTTTTATTTATTTATTAATTTCGGTTATTTTTCTTTTTAGGATAGCTCTATTTATTTTCTTTAAGATTAAGACTACATATTTCTTTCATATTTATCTAATTGTTTTAAAATTTTAGGTTTAAGAATTTCTTTACACATCTTTATTTATTTTCTTTTATTTATTAGTTTATCTTTAATTTTATCCTTATTTTATTTGTTTTTGAATTGTAGGAAAAGAGTTCAAGATAAAGAGGAATTTGATTCAAGAAGGAAGCTTCTTCAACAAGGAAACTAATGGGCTAAATCTAAGGCTTATATTAAGCCTCCAATTTACCCTAAATAAACCCTATTAGCCGGCCAAACCCTTCCCCTTCCCTAAATCCCCTAGCCGTCCCCTTCCCCCAATCAAAACCCTTGTTTTCTTTATTTCCAATCAATCCCACCCACCATATTTACTACCTATCTTTTCTATATAACCCATCACCCTTAACTTCCAAGAAACCTATTCCTACTTTTCATCTTGCAACTATTTAGTTTCTTTTGCTTTCTTTTCTTTGTTTCTACCAAACTCACAACCAAGATCACCCATGGCATCTAAAATCAAATTTTTGGTTCATCCAAGTTCCTCCAAAGAACCAAGATACAAGAAGTTTGCTACACCTGTATTTCAAGAAAGATTTCACTCCAAGTTTGAAAGCCAGAAGATTTGCGAAGAACAAGGCTTCGAATACTCCAACTCTCATTAAGATTTCAGCCTTGAACCATTCATATTCCAAAAGATTGAACATCAAAAGTGGCAAATCTTTTGCCATCAATCAGAACCGGGTAACATCTCATGGGTAAGATCATAAAATGGCCTGATGCCAGGATCATTTATCCTATTTCCAATAGCTAAATTGATTCCCTCCAGGACCATCACCGGATGGAGAGTGTGCATGGATTATAGAAGGCTGAATAAGGCTATAATAAAGGACCACTTCCCATTGCCTTTCATCGACCAGGTGTTAGACAGATTGGCAGGTAAATCTTTCTATTGTTTCTTAGATGGTTATTCGGGTTATAATCAGATTGCCATTGCCCTTGATGATCAAGAGAATACCATATTCATGTACCTTTATGGGACGTTTGCTTTTAGAAGGATGTCATTCGGCCTTTGTAACGCGCCCGCAACATTTCAACGTTGCATGATGTCAATTTTTTTCTATATGATCGAGCACAACATGGAAGTATTCATGGATGATTTCTCAGTGTTTGGTAAAACATTTGAGGAATGCATTTGTAGTTTGGAGCAAGTCTTAAAGAGATGCATTGAAACAAACCTAGTGTTGAACTGGGAGAAATGCCACTTCATGGTGAAGGAAGGCATTATACTCGGCCAAAAGGTGACTAAGAAAGGACTAGAAGTGGATCAAGCCAAAGTGGAGGTAATCAAGCAAATGCCACCGCCAACAACGGTTAAAGGTATACAGAGTTTTTTAAGTCATGCCCGTTTTTATAGGCGGTTTAATAAAGATTTTTCAAAAATTGCTAAACCGTTATGCTTGTTGTTGGAGCATAATGCCACATTTGCATTTGATAATTCTTTTTTGTGAGCATTTCAAGAACTTAAAGAGAAATTGATCAATGCCCCTATAGTCATAGCATCTAATTGGAATGAGCCATTTGAGCTCATATGTGATGCCAGTGACTATGCCGTTGGGGCAGTTTTGGGACAATGACATGGTAAGGTTTTCCATGCCATCTACTATGCCAGCAGAACCTTGAATGAAGATCAACTTAGTTACTCTACAATCGAGAAAGAATTTTCTTGTTGTTGTATTTGCTCTTGATAAATTTAGATCTTATTTAATTGGTAACAAGGTTGTGGTTTACACAGATCATTCGGCATTGAAGTTTCTCTTGGCGAAGAAGGATGGCAAGTCCAGACTAATCCCATGGACGCTCTTGCTTCAAGAATTTGACCTAGAGATCAGAGACATGAAAGGCAGCGAAAAATTAGTAGCTGACCACTTTTCACGTTTAGAGCATCACATTGAAGATGGTAAGATTAAGGTTATTAAAGATGAATTTACTGACGAATACTTGCTTGCAATGTATACTACACCATGGTACGCTGACATTGTCAACTACCTGGTGAGCAATATTCTTCCACCAGACTTGGCATACAATGCCAAGAAAAGATTCATGCAAGAAGTTAGGCAATACTATTGGGATGAACCAACATTGTTCAAACAATGTGCTGACCAAGTGATTCGTGTGTGTGCCCGATGATGAACAACATAACATATTGCATTTGTGCCATGCTGCACCATATGGAGGTCACTTTGCCGGGATAAAGACTGTTGCCAAGGTGCTGCAATCTGGATTCTTTTGACCAATTCTATATAAGGATGCCCATGAGTATGCCAAGTCATGTGACTGATGCCAAAGAACAGGAAACATCTCCAATCGACACCAACTACCACTTCAAAATATTATACCTGTAGATTTATTTGATGTATGGGGGATAGACTTTATGGGTTTTTTCCCTCCATCATTCGGTAATGTATATATTCTTGTGGCTGTTGACTATGTATCTAAGTGGGTAGAGGTTGTTGCCCTGCCAACAAATGATGCTAAAGCTATTGGCAAGTTTTTGCAAAAACATATTTTTACCCGATTTGGTGCTCCTAGAGAAATAATTCATGATGAGGGAACTCATTTTAAATGTAGTCTAATATCTAAAGCTTTGTGCAGATATGGTAGACAGCAAAGAATTGCCTCAACATACCACCCACAGAAAAATGGGCAAGCTAAGATTTCAAACAAGGAGATCAAGAACATTTTAGAGAAAATTGTAAATCCAACAAGGAAAAATTGGTCTCTAGACTAGATGAGTCCTTGTGGGCTTATAGGACTACTTTTAAAACTCCTTTGGGTACTTCACCATTTTGACTTGTTTATGGTAAACCATGCCATCTGCAGTTGAACTTGAACATAAAGCCTAGTGGGCCATCAGAAAACTTGACATGGCATGGAGAGTTGCTGGAGAAAAGAGGTTACTCGACCTCAATGAGTTGGAGGAATTTAGGACACAGGCCTATGAGAATGCTATGATCTACAAGGAGAAGGCAAAACATTGGCATGATAGTAGGATAATGCCAAGGCAATTTGAAATAGGCCAACATGTTCTATTGTTTAACTCTTGACTTAAACTATTTCCATGTAAACTCAAATCAAGATGGACGGGTCCTTATGAAGTTGTTACAGCATATGCCCATGGGGCTGTGGACATTAAGAACTTAAGTATAAGAGAAATTTTCAAGGTGAATGGCCAACATCTTAAGAATTACATGGAAAGTAATCGAAACAATACAAAGGAGGTGATCCTCTTGGCAGAGTTAACATGAAACATCATCAGGTCTGAACTCCTTGTAAATATTAGGATATTTGTTTTTGTTTGTTTTAAGATTCATGTTTTGTTTTTCTTTTTGTTGTTTTTCAATTTTATTCCCTTGTTGTGTTGAGAAGTTTCTTTTGAGTGTATGCAGAATTGATGCCAAGGACACAGCTAGCATGCTTGCCAAAGGCAATGCCATGCACAATGCCACAATCGGTTTACGTGATGAAGAAGGAAGAGAAAACCCTAGTTTGCTCAAATGAGAGACTACTTTTCTTAAAGTATTAAGCCCTAGCCGCCCAAGTTAGGTTAGAATTAAATTCATCTTAATCATCCTATCACTTCAAATTCTTACCCAATCCTTATCACTTTAACCTTATCACTCCACCTTATCACTTTAAAATCTTTTCCAATAAAAACTCTTGAATTTCTATCATTATTCCCCCATTTAATCGGATATCATCATTAAAACTCCTTAAACACTCCATCTTTCATATCCTTTACCCTAGCTGATTTTTCAAGAAACACTTTTCCCATTCTCTTTCTTGTCTCAAGCAAGCTTCGAACCATCTTTTCTCTTCACTTCAACCCGATTCAAATCTTCTCTTCATCTCCATGGTATCTTCATCTACTCCCTTCGAACGTTTCTTCAATGAAGAAATCCACAAGAAGTTTGAAACAAGCTTTGCCTCAAGATCCTTCTTGTATGAGAAGCACTTCGACTTCCAAACCGACACCACCGTGAGACTCCCACCAGAGTTCATGACCATTGTTGACATGCACAAGTGGAGTTTGTTATACCAACAAAAAAGGGAGATATATGCCACCATTGTGCAAGAATTTTATGTGCATCTTGTGACAAAAGATCTCCATTCTTGATGATTCGAGGTAAGCGCGTGCGTTTCGATGAAGGTTATGTTAACTCACTATTTTCTTTGAATGATATAGAAGATGAGCACTTCGACTATGTTGAGTCTATGACCGCTACCAAACGTAAGAAACTATTGGCAGACTTGTGTGAGTCGGGCATAATTTGGACAGTTTCATCGATGGGCCACCGAACGGTGAAGAGGTTGGTGTTGAAGCTAGAGATACGTGACTGGAATCACTTTATCAAGGAAAATTTATTGCCTACATCCCACAATGAGACCGTCTTGAAAGAGAGGCTGGCTTTGTTACACTCTATTGTTAAAGGACGAAAGATCAACATTGGCAAAATCATCATCGATAAGACTTATAAATATGCTATGAAAGGTATAGTTAGCTTATTTTTTCTTTTTCTTATTTCTAACATTTCTGTGCGGCATGATTTGCCAAGACTTGATTAAGAACAAGGCTAGATTATAAAGGGAACGACAATCACGACTGCCATTTGGAAAAAGTCTAACGGCTGTTGAGCCAAAGGAAAAGGGCAAGGGAAAAGTCAAAACTACCACACCAAGGCCAAAGCTAAAGGCAAAGCCATGTAGTGTGCTAGAGGCCATGCCAACCAATTCATTGGCAGTGTTGTCCCAAGTCTACCATCGCCAGAAGATTATTCTCTCAAAGATAGTGATAGCCGATGATCTTAATGCTAAGATGAGGCTTTACACCAAGGCGAAGGACAATATTATCAAGGAGGTGCTTGAAAAACTATCCCCTTAAGTGGTGCCACCTTTCCCAGTTTTTCCTGTCGAGCCCTCAAGCAATGAAGATGACCTGCCAACTAGTCCATCCATTCTAGCCAGTCTAGTTAAGCCAGCCAGTTCAGTTAGTCCAATTAAACCAGTCAGTTCTGAATCAAATGCTACAATTCGTGTCCCCAGTGCAAGCTGAATCTGCCAACACTGATTCCTCATCTGAATCGAAGGAAATTCCAATTAAAACACCCAAAGTTAAGCCAGCTACAACGCCAGTTGAACCTGCCAAGAAAAGGAGGAAGTTGGAGCCTCCACTGCTAGAAAGCCACCCATGACCATAATCAAACGCAAAGATCCCGACCATGGAAGTTTTTTCAAAAGAAAGACCCGAGTCACACGGGCAGAAGTCACACTAGAGGAAGTCTCCAAGGGGGAGTCCTCTTCTACTTAAACTCCTTTGCATTCCATTACATTGCATTCACATGATCATGTATTTTATTTTGTATATATGTGTTGTTTCATGCATTGAGGACAATGTACATCTTGGATTTTGGGGTGTGCATTTCCTTGCATTTATGCCATGCCATGCATTCCATGTTTAAATTTTTGCATTTTTGCTTCATGCCATATAGTTCATATAGTTAGTTGCATGCCGAACCGTTAAAAAAAGAAAATTTTGTCTCAATTTAATTTTGAAGAGTGTTAGCACTTGTTAGGAAAGTTTAATTTGATCTAGGTATCTATCCAATGAGGAAATTTTAATCTTTAGTTGTCATGCCATGCCAGCAAGGTAGTTTGCCAAGATTGCTTAGCAATTGATCTCTAGTTTAGGGAATTGAATTTACTCTTAACACGTGATATGTATCTAGTTCCCTAGCAAACTTAGACTATTTGAAACTATGATCAGATTCTAAAAAAAATTCCCAAGGTAAAAAGAAAATAAATAAGGCAACAATGTTCTGCCAAGGTAATAAAAAATGAACTCTCCTCTACCTAGGGATAATAAGTTACTTGGGGCTTTGTGGTA
This sequence comes from Hibiscus mutabilis, assembly GCA_019671005.1. Taxonomy (NCBI): domain Eukaryota; kingdom Viridiplantae; phylum Streptophyta; class Magnoliopsida; order Malvales; family Malvaceae; genus Hibiscus; species Hibiscus mutabilis. Next base: position 23,785,552 of record CM033730.1, read on the forward strand.
TCTCCCTCTTTGTTCTCAAGTCCAAAACCCTATGGTATGAGTTGAAGAGAAAGCCTAGTGATGTCTGGATTAAGGTGTGGATTCGTGGTATGCTCCCTCTTATCACTCACTCTAAACAGTATCACAAAGCAAGCTTAAATTAATGCCAATAGAACCCTCGACAAGAAAGAAAAAGAGAGAAAAAATTATCTGAGTTTAGGTAGTAAAATTGGCTAAGGGAGTGAAAGGATACTAGATGCATATTGCCTACACACCTGCACTCTTCATGAACTTAGACTAGAGTTATATTGTTGCACTTGAATTATTACCTGCTTGTCATTATTGCACTGAGATACTGAGGACAAAAATAGAGCCATATTCTTCTTGCCAGCATCTATTGGCATTCCAACCAAAATTTTGTCGAGGTAACTTTTTCACAGTTTTTATTTTTTTCTTTGTTTGCATTACTTGAGGACAAGCAATGAGTTAGGTTGGAGGGTGTGTTACCTCTTCGAAAGTACTATTTTTATGCCAATTTTACATTACTCTTTCTTGTTTTAGGTACATTTAGTTGCATTAGGCTGTTAGAATCATGCATTTGCATAAGGAGTTTAGTATGTTGTCTATGCCAGTGTGAAGGGTTGTTTTTGTGGCTATTTTGCAGGTTTGGCATAGGATTAGGCACATGAAAGAAACATAGTTAGGATTGCCAAGGAGAATGCCAAGTGTTGTTGGTATAGAAGGACCAAATAATGCCATGCACTTGTTGGCAGAGAAGTGACTTTGAAGCCATGCCAAGAGGCCGTAGAACCCCGGAAAAATAGGACATGATCAGGCTCCTAAAAGATCGCAAATGGATCAACCTCTGAGAAAATAACGGATAAGGTGATACCAAGCAATGTTGGCAAACACATACCAAGCTTGTGTGCCAAGGCAACATCGACATGATGACATCAGCGCTAGCTTGATAAGCTATCACACTGATCAGATAAGACTCTATCTCTTATCCTTGGAGAATTTGAAATTCAAATGAAGAATATATCATATTCCCTTCCCTTGCACGCCTATATAAACACCAATCGATCAAGTATTTGGAGCGAGCATGAGAGAAGATCGTGAAGGGCGAGGAGTGATCAAAATAAGGTGTTGGAGTGATCGACGAGTGACGGTCGGCTGCACCGAGGAAGGGTGGTTCAACCACTTGGCTGAGAGCCTGGATTTGAGGGATGCATCGAGAGACCCCTCTTGCCTATTCTCTTTGGTTCAAGCTGTTTTATTTTTATTTTACGATGATGTATTTGAAAATGTTTATGGTTTTGTTGATTAAATCCCTCACCATGAACTAATTTAATAGTTGGTGGGGATGTTTGGTTTAAACATTGTTTCATGCCTTAGATTTCTTTAATGACAATTCTGTTTTGGCAAATGTTTTCTATTCGACATACTTCAACTTTTCCTAAGTACTCTGCCAAGCGAGAGCTGGAACAGTTGGCCTATTTCTTCCCAATTTCTTAATAGACTTGGGGTGGCAATGAATAAGTTGTTGAATACTAGGGAGAGAAGCTTCGAGAGAAGTCGTTCAAGTAGATGAACTTACTTCAGAAGTGATATCTACCCCCTAGGAGTATAGATTGGTTATAATCAACTTGTTTCATTTAAAAACATTCACTATAGAGATATAGGGTTTTTTACACAATCTATTTAGGGCAATGACCATCGAGAAAGGCATTGATAATGTTGAATCTGCTCGACAAACAATGCCAAGACAGTTTGCCAACAAAGGCTGGCATGAACAACATTAAACCCATTCATTCCCTGCCAACACTCATCATCCACTGAGAAGGCCTTCCTTGCAACCATTTTGCTTCACTTTATTTCTTTTCTTTTTAAGTATTCTCAAAATAAACTTTCAAAACAAACATATTTTCTTCCAAGGCAACAGACAATCAAACAATCGAATTCCAAGTCAATCTTTGTGGGATTGATATTCAGCTTAATTGTTGTATTACTTGCAGACCGTGTATACTTGCACGCAAAAGACTCTTGGCACTGTTTACTAATACATACATTTTGCCCCTTTTGCCAGCATTCATAACACACTTCTTCTAGAGAGTCTACAATATATGAGCTTTCGGACAAGCTTGTCTTTTGGGATGACTTCTCCAAATCCTTCAAGTCTGTTAACTATGACAAAGAAATGATTAAACATCTTGGTGATGCCCTCATCCGGTTACATCTTGAAATTCATGTAGCTCGGGTTGAGAAGTCCAATCTTGGTCTTATTTACATCGTTTGTGCCTTCATAGGTGATCTCGAGCTTGTACTATATCTCCTTTGCACTTGTGCAATAAGACATCTTTGAGTACTCATTCGGTCCAAGTGCACAAAGAGCATGTGCATTGCATTGTCGTTGACTTGTAATCTCCTTCGATCTTCATCGGTCATCTCTAGCTTGGACTTGGGAATTAACCGGTCACCTTCTCTCTTCATTAGTACGCTTGGTCCATCTTCCACTACATCCCATAGGAGGTAGTCATTGGATTTGATGAACAACTTCATATAATTCTTCCAATAAGCATAGTTAACCAATTTTCTGGTCTTATTTATATGAAGTAGAGTTTTCTGGTAACCTAATTTTCTGAGCAAACCTGAAATACAACAGTTTGACGACAATGATTTCGAATATCTCTAGTCTTATTTATATGAAGTAGAATTTTCTGGTAAACTACATTCATAGCTGCCTAATTATAGGTCTGATTCTATTTTGACCACTAAACTATAAATTTTGTCAATTATACCACTAAACTTTTAAAATGGTTCCAATCAAGTCACTAACCAATAATTTTAACAGAAGTGATGACTTGACAGTTTGGTAAATTTTTATAATTACATATTTAGCCCTCTTTACCTACACATTTTATTAATTTAATCCTAATTTCAATTTATATCAATAAATTTACCTAACTACCACATCGTCACTTTCGTTAAAAATTAACTGTCAGTAGTTTGATTGAAACTATTTTAAAAGTTTAATAATCTAATTAACAAAATTTATAGTTCAGTGGTCTAAATAAAATCAAACATATAATTGGGTGGTCATGGTTGTAGTTTATTCTTTTTTTTTTGCGGCAACCTAAGGCTCGTAAAAAGGTGGGAGAAAAGTTACCAACGAGGTTGCTTCAAGTGATAAGCAGCTTGATATCGCTTAAACCAAGGTCTCGAGTTTGAGACCTTGGTTGGTACAATTTTCGCTAGAAAACTCACCCACCAAAACCAGGTGTGTGATGCAAGTCGGTCCGAATTAGTCAAAGAGAAGCTTTGAAAATCGAAAAAGAAACCAAAAAAATTGGGAGAAAAGTTAACGAACCGACCAATGGTTGGTACAATTTAAGCGTCTTTCGGGGTGTTTTAGCTATTATAAAGGGAATGTTTTTTATGTGGTGGAAATTTTTAATATTATTAAATATAAGATTAATAAATGCATTATTTTAATAAATTAAATAGTATATACTAGGGCGGGAAGGATTGAGGGATTAGATTGAGGGATTAAAAAGCTGACAGTAAAGAAAAGATTAGGGACATTAAAAGGGATGATTGCTAAGTAGATTGTGTAGGTCAAAGTCTGACTTTAGTGAACCGAAAAGAAAAGTTTGGAGTGTGGGATTTTATTTTCATAGACATTGGTTCAAATCTTTTATCTATATGGTGTATGCGCATTGTCAAAGGGTTAAGAATATCTACGAACATACACTACATTGTAATCACTTTTAGACTATTCGATATATATATATACAAACACGCACACTTGATATTTGAAATTTGGAGGAAGCGTCAGTTCCAAATCCAGCCGCTGGCAAAAAAGTGTATCGGACCCCATTTGTCAGTAATCCTACACCCCAGTTACATTTGAAGGGGGTATGGCAATTTTTTTATAGACATGGGGTGGTTATAGATGTTTTATTCCGTAAAAATGGTCAATGGAAGGGGTGCAGTTTGGCTTTGTACATATGAAATTAAAGGAAGATGTGCTACATGCGATTGAGAGACTAGATAGATTTCGGCTATACGGGACAAGGTTTAGTGTCTCTTTGGCTAGGAGAGCGACGCGTGATCTTTCATGGCGGCAGGGAAAAGAGGGGGGTCAATTGGACAATAAGAAATCTAGGGCTAAGAGATATGATTGAGGGTTTATAATTTTACAATAGTCAAATACAGATCATTAGAGAAAGCGGAAGAGTGCAATGGGCGTTGTAGATGATGATAAACTAGAGTTTTAGGTTGTAGCGTTGTTGGATGGGTCAAGAGGCCGATATTGATTGTAGACTTCGCGAGAGAGTTGCATGAGGCAAATATAAGTGGTTTCTCGATGTTGAGGATAGCGGGTGGATGGTCTTTCTTATTTTTGACAATTCAGAGGCACGAGATGAATTTCTGGGAAGGGACGTGGATCAATGGTTCAACAAGGTGGCAAAATGGTCGCCAGAGTTTCAGCTAGAAACGTGAAGGGTTTGGTTGGCTATTTTCGGCATACCGATCCATGCTTGGTCCAAGGGGACTTTCGAGAATCTAATGTCTTTATGGGGATCGTTAGTATTTGTTGATAGCAACATGTGGGACCCATCTTCTTTTGGGAGAGGGAGAGTGTTGAATGAGACATGATGTTTTGATATGATAAGTGAATGGGTCGAGTTACAGGTGGAGGGGCGTAAGTACTATGACAATGGGATGGAGTTGGATCCGATGATATTAGAGTGCAAAGAGGAATATTGTGTAGGACAAGAAAGGAATAACAATAGTGAGTCGGATAAGGCAGATACTCAAATGCACTCACATGTTTTGGGAAATGTTATAGGCAATGGCAAGGGGCTGGAAAACAAGTGGATATGACATTAAGGGAAGGTGGTATGCTGAGCCAAGATGCGAGTGAGGAACCTCGAGAATGGCTGGAAAATGGTTTGTGGGTTGAGTGCAGGGAGAATGATACGAGGAATGGGGATATTGCATTGGTTACGGATGCTTGACATCCTGAAGAGGAGGTAGGGACGATGAAGCGATTGGATGGAGTAGATGTTGAGTTTTAGAGTACGAGATATGAAGGGATGGAATATGAGATTTCGAATTGAGAATGGACCTTAGTTGTCCATTAGGGACATGATTGGAATGTGTTGTATAATTAGGATGAGTCTTATGGTTGGATGAGCTTGGATAAGGATAGAGTAGAGATAGAGAAGTCTCAAATTTTAAACTTAATCTTATTCCTTTGGGGAAGGCAGTCTACGACCGAATTAATTGATTTGGACCATGGGAATGTGAAATCACAATCTCCAACGAAAAGGAAAAAGGGACGGCTACACAAAGAAAAAAGTTATTAGGACTATGAATTCTGAGTATTTGGTGTCCGTAGCCCAAGCGGTCCTTTAGGTGAGTAAGCTCATTGGGATTTCTATTTTAGGGAGAGAGAAAGATATTATCAAGGAGATTACGAAGGCTCTTGCTCCTGGGGGTAAGAGTTTGTGACTAATGCGGATTTATCTTGGAATATGCGAGGTTTGGGGATGTCGGCAAAGAAAATGGGTGTTTAGGATTTAGTTTGGAAGAATAGAGGGGATATGGTTTTAATTCAAGAATCAAAATTGGAGGAGGTAACGATCAGTACTACGAGAAGGCTATGGCAGTCAGATGCATTAGGCTTCGCTTTTGTCCCATCAGTAGGGGCTCTGGGGGAATTATAGCTGTGTGGAATTATATCACTTCGATTTGACTAATGTGGAAGTTAATAGAAATGTGCTTTTTTGAAAGAAAAATGGATTACATTTTTGCGGTCTATGCCCCATATGGCATGGAGGATCAAGCTAGGCTTTGGGATTTTATTGGTACTCAATTAGGAGCCTGTGAGCATCTTTGTCCAGTGGAAGGAGATTTTAACGCTATCACACTAGTGCTACCTCTTCAAAAGTATTGTTTTTATGCCTATTTTACAATGCATTTGTTTTCTTTTGAGTACATTTAGTAGTTAAATTCATGTATTTACATAAGGAGTTAGATTTGTGTCTATACCAGTGTGAAGGGTTGTTTTCTTGGCAATATTGCTGGCTTGGCATAGCAGTTAGCAAAGCAGAGCAGTGCAAGGAGTGCAGGAAGGAATGCCAGAGAGAATGTCGGGATGCTGTTGGCATAGATGGACCAAATAATGCTAAAACTCTGGTTGGCTGGTTGGCAGAGAAGAGGAATTTGATGCCAGACCAAGTAGCTGTTGAACCCGAAAAAATAGGACCAAATCAGGTTGCAAGAAAATAGCAATTGGATCAAACTCCAAAAAATAGCAAAAAAAATAGTGCCAACCTTGGTTGACAGAATGATGCCAAGCTTGGTTGGCGAAGCAGTGATGGCAGATGACATCAGCCCTAACCTGATCAACTCACATTCAAACTTTTGATAAGATGATCACATCCCTTATCCCTTGAGCATTCAAAATTCAAAATCAAAAGCTTATCCTAAGTCTTCCTTACACGCTTATTTAAAGAACGATCAAACAAGCATTTGAGAGATTTTTTTTGGGAGGAGTGATCACCAACCGACTGTAGCAAGGAGATGTGGTTCAACCAGCTTGATCGAGAACCTAGATCTTGAAGGGCTGCATTGAGAGACCCCTTCTCTCCCATTCTTTTTGTTTAGTTGTTTTTATTTTCTTTTAAATGATGACGTGTTTGCAAAATGTTGAAGGTTTTTTGGTTGATACCCTCACGATGAACTAATTTAATAGTTGGTGGGGAATGTTTGCATTGAACGCTGCTTTTATGTTTAGTTTTTAATAATGAAAATGCTTCGGCGTTGTTTTCCCCGTCTAACATGTTCTATAATGTTTTATCAAAACTGTGCCAAGCAAGAGCTGGCATTGTTAGCTTATTGAACCTTAATATCTTAACAAACTTAGGGAGCAATGATCTGTTGCAAAATGCTAAGACGAGATGCTTCGAAAGAAGATGTTCAAGTAGATGAGCGTACTTCTGAAGTGAAGAGTATAGGTTGGAACTTAGTCAAATTGATTTATGAAAAAACATCACTATAGAGATGTAGGGGGTTTTACATAGTTAATTTAGGGCATTAACCATAGAGAGAGGCAATGCTAATTTTGAATTTACTCGTTAAATGATGCCAAGGCATTACATTATTAAAGGCTGACATGACATGAATAGCGTGAAAACCAGGCATCTCTTGCCAGTGCTTTTTTATTTTTATTTTTGTTCTTTTAAACCGTTTTCAAAACCAACTTCAAACCAACAACACTTTTCCTTTGACAAGTAAACAAGCAAGGCAATCAAACTCTTGGCCAATCCTTGCGGGATCGATAACTAGCTTACTGTTGTATTACTTGCTGACCGTGTATATTTTCACACAAAAGACTAAATCTTGACACTGTTTTATACATTTCCAATACATTTTCTACCCCTTTTGCCAAGCACTCTCATAGTTGAATAAGTTTTTGGCGTCATTGCCGTGGATTGCAACGAAGTTTATTGTTTTCATATTTTTACTTGTCTTCTTTTTATTTTATCTTTTTATTTTATTTCTTTGTATTGACTGGTGTATGACCAGAAACTGCCATGTGGTGGAAGTTTGGCTATACGATCCGGAAATTGAAAGAACCTTGCGAAGCTTAAAGAAAAAAATTTGAGAGATGGCTCAACAAGGCAATGAAGGAAATGGTGTGTTAAACAATGAGGAAAAACCACCCAATAACAATGGGATACCACCAGCTCCTGCTACCCTAGTTGTTAATGTAGAGGAAGGGAGACCTATTAGAGAACACTCGGCACCAAACATTGACAATTTGATGCTAGGACTAATTGGTCTCGAGGCAAATACACTGAATTTTGAACTTAAACCAGTAATGATGCAAACGCTTTTGAATGTAGGAGAATTTGATGGAGCACCTACTAGAGATCTAAAGCAACACTTGAAGCAATTCATAGAAGTTTGCCAGCTATTTCAACTGCATAGAGTATCGAAGGATATAGTGAAAATGAAGTTGTTTACTTTTTCCCTAAGAGATATAGCAAAAATGTGGCCAAGTTCTTTGTCACCTGGTTCTGTACTTCATGGGGAGATCTATGCCAAAAACATTTGCTACGATTCCAGCCACCTAGACTCTCTGCCAAGCTGAGGGGTGAGATCATAACATTTAGGCATGCTGACGATGAGAGCCTATATGATGCCTGGGAGAGATACAAAGACCTGTTGAGATGTCCCATGCATGGATTCCCAAAATGGACCCAAATGGAGACCTTTTACAATGGACTCAATGCACAAACCAGAACAGTTGTTGATGCTTTGGCAAATGGTTTATTGCTTGACAAAAACTACACCAGAGGTAGTTGGCATCTTTTAGAGGATTCCAATCAATGATTTTGAATATCCTACTGCCAAACTTGGGACCAGCACTAAAACTGGTGGGAAATTATAGATAGATGACCTCACATCCATCCACCCTAAAATTTCTAATCTTACCACCATGGTGAGAACCTTGCAAAAGAGTAATGAGGCCCAAGAAGTTAAGGCATTAACCCCATTATGTACGATATGTGGAGAGGATCATCACAGGGAAGATTGCTTTGCCAATCCTGAGTCGGTAAATTTCATTAGCAATTTTAATCGTAATTATAATATGAATTTCAATACTTACAAAGCAGGATGGAGGCAACACCCAAATTTAGCTTGGGGGAATCAGGGAGGCAACCAATACAATGCTCAACACCAGAACAACAGTGCCCAGCGTCAATACAATGCCCAATGTCAGAACAATGCCATGCCAAGGGTCAACCAGAATGTCGTGCCACAGCGGGCACAAAATAATTTTTATGCAGGGCAAAGGAACAACCAGGGGACTTTGAGGATTACATGGAAAGGAATGACGCAACTATCCAAAGTTTGGTAGAATCTCAGTGAAACTTGGAGGTGCAGATTGGACAGGTTGCCAATGCACTAAGCAACAGACCCCAGGGAGCTTTGCCAAGTGATACAAAGGTTGTCAGGTAAAACTGCAACGAACAATGCAAAATTGTAACTCTTCGGAGTGGCAAACAATGTGGAAAAATTGTAACTCTTCGGAGTGCCAAATAGTTGCCAAAAGAAGGAGAAAGTACTAGTAGATGAACCAAAAGAACTAGACATAAGCGATGCCAGTTCTCAAACTGTTTCCAGATAGCAGTATGATGCCAGACCTCAGTCGGATGCCAGCAAAACCTTGGCAAAACTGGCAGAACCAGCATAGCTTCTCCAACTCCACCATTTCCATAAAGACTACAAAAGCATAAGCAGGATCAGCAATTTAAGCGCTTCATGGAAGCCATTAAACAATTCCAAATCAATCTACCATTGGTGGAAGCTCTCAAGAAAATGCCCAACTTTGTCAAATTCATGAAAGACATCTTGTCCAAAAAGAGGAGCTGAGTGATTTTGAAACCGTAGCTCTCACTGAGGGATGCAATGCAATGATACTTAATTGGTTGCCACTAAAGCTGAAAGATCTAGGAAGTTTTACTATTCCTTGTACCATTGGCAACAAATTTATGAGTAAGGCCCTGTGTGACTTGGGAGCCAACATCAATTTGATGACAATGTTTTTAGAAAGCTTGGCATAAAAGCAAGGCCTACCACGGTGACACTCCAGCTGCCAGACCGATCTTTTGCACATCCTAAGGGTAAGATTGAGAATGTGTTGGTAAAGGTAGACAAATTCATATTTTCGGCTGATTTTTTCATTTAAGAATATGAGGCAGATGTTAATGTCCCAATTATATTGGGCATACCATTCCTTGCCACAGGTAAAGCTTTGATTGATGTTCACAAAGGTAAACTTATTATGTGCATGAATGACCAACATGTTACATTTAATGTATTTCAATCTCTTAAATGCGCAGATGAAACTGAGGAATGTGAAGCTGATGAAATGATAGAGTCTATTTTTAAAGTGGACGTGGCACAACTGTGCCAATATGTAGATGATGATGCTATGGAATTGGATAGCAATAATGAGATGAGTAAGGAACCTTAAGAAGCTTTGGAGACTGAAAAGGTGACCTATTTTGAGCCACTAGAGTTGGCTAGCAAATAAATTAAGGCAACCAAGCCATCAATTGAAGACCCTCCAAAATTGGAGTTGAAACCATTGCTAAACCATCTCAAGTATGCATATCTAGGTAAACTATAACCCCCTCGCCCGGTCTAGTCGCAAGACCGAACTGAACGAGTCACACGGGGAATGTTGGAGTAAACCCATAAGGTTTACCCAATAAACAACCCTTGCATATTTTTTTTGTATTTTTTATATGCTTAATTGTTATCCTACATGTACATGCTGGAAGCGTGTGAAACCACGACTTGATTGGCAGTCGAATTGACATCCAATCATCTCGTTACGAGTTTAGGGACCAATTTGTGAAACTAGCATTTTATAGGGACTAATTACCAAATTACAGTTACCAACATTTAATTAATCAGATTTCAAGCTCATAAGTGAAGTTTCAACTTAATTTGATCACGAAAACTCATTTAATTGCATTTTCAACATTCAGGGACTAAAACATAAGAAAACAGAACATTAGAAGATTCCGAATAACCAATTTACCGAACACTGTATCGATACCCCCGCTCTTCGTATCGGTACGAAACTTGGCAGATTCATAGATAATACAAGAGCGTATCGATACGGCCCCGTGTACCGATACGCCCAGTCATTTTCCTCTAAGACTGTATCGATACGGGTCCATCCGTACCGATACGTTAAGCCTGAATTGGCCTACCTGTACCGATACATTACCCCGTGTACCGATACGCTTGGGTCTGTAATGTCTTAATTTGCTGCTAATACATACCAAAAAGATAGCCAAAGTATTCTAACATGCTTCATAGGCAACCACAACATATTCAAGGACCAAGCCACTGTCAAAAGCATCAAAAAACATCATCAAGCATGTTCACATTCTAAAAAGGAAGTCTATAGGCATGCACCCTATTGCCAAACCAAGTTAAGCATCAAAAACCATATCAAAATTAAAACCAGATTTTAAAGGACATTTACACTACCATTTAGGCGCTACAAACTTGTGCCAAAACTAGGGAGTTCACAACATACACTCCCAAATCATTAAGGTATCCACCCATTGCCAAACTTGTTACTATTGAAGGGTTAAAAAAATACTTGCACTTTGAGCAATTCTTGAACCTATTCACTTGCTTTCTTGAAGCCCGAACAATCTACTTTTCTGCATTGTTAAGGAAATAGAGCATAAGCAATATGCTTAGTGAGAGATGCTCAAAACAAAACTGTAAAGAATGCCTTTGAAAACCTTTTTCCTGAATAAACCATTTTCCATTATGCTCAACATAGGCTTATTCTTTAAAACTCACTAAAGCAAATCATTTAACTTTTAACACATGTATCATTAAGGCTCATGCATTAAACCAATGCAAATCTCAAGCTAGCTTTTCAAATCATAAACATTTGCTACCATGCTCAAAAGTAGAACCTCATGTATAAAGCTCTTTATACATAAACTATTTAAATCAATGATACATGTAATCTTTTACATTGGCACTCAAGTGACCCGAGATGGCTATATCCCAATCAAACACATGGGAGGGCTACGTCCCATACAAACACGTGGGAGGGCTACGTCCCGAAACATCAGATATGCGGATACCACCTAGCCTAAACTAGCTAACACCTAGGCCCAAAATCGGGGCGTTACAACTCTCCCCCACTTAAGAAATTTCGTCCTAAAAAATTTACCTAATGGGAAAAGATAAGGAAACTACTTCTTCATGTCATTCTTTCTTTCACACGTAGCTTCCTCGACACCTCGGTGTCTCTACAACACTTTAACCAGCTCAATGGCCTTTCAATGAAGCATTTTACTGTCCACATCCAAGATTTTGACCAGTTCCTCATCATAGGTCATATCTGGACTCAACTCACCTTCCTCAATAGGCATAACATGTGACGGATCCGATCGATACCTCTGAAGCATGGATACATGGAAAACATCATGTATCTTTTCCAACTTAGGTGGAAACCTCAACCTATAAGCAACAGGACCAATACGTTCCAACACCTCATATGGGCCAATGAACCTCGGACTTAATTTGCCTTTCTGACCAAACCTCATCACCTACTTCCAAGGCGAAACCTTCAAAAACACTTTATCGCCCACTTTATACTTAACTTCCTTACGCTTCAAATCCGCGTAAGACTTTTACCGATCTGAAGCCTCTCTCAAACGATCACATATGATCTTTACCTTCTCCGTTGTTCCCTTAAGCAAATTCGGCAAGGAAACCAACTTTGGCCCCACTTCTGCCCAACACAAAGGTGTTCTACACTTCTTTCCATACAAAGCCTCATAAGGTGTCATCCGTATACTAGCCTAATAATTTTTATTATAAGCAAACTTCACCAAAGGCAACTATTTCTCCCAAGAACCTTGGAACTCGATAACACAACAATGCAACATATCTTCCAACACATGGATAACTCGCTCAGATTTTTCATCCATCTGAGGATGATAAGACGTACTAAAACTCAACCACGTACCTAAAGCTCGATGCAAACATTCCCAAAACCTTGCCATAAACCTCATATCCCTATCTGACACTATGGACTTAGGCACACTATGCAAACGTACAATCTCAACGATATACAAATCTGCCAACCTATCCAAGGTATACGTCGTATGCATCGGCACAAAATGTGCATACTTCCTCAAATTGTCAACAATCACCCAAATAGAGTTATTCTTTGACAGGGTCAAAGGCAAACCGAACACAAAATCCAGGGTGATTCTCTCCTATTTCAACTCTGGTATCCTCAACGATTGCAACAACCCGGATGGAAACTGATGCTCAGCTTTTACCCTTTGACAAACCATACAGTTATTTACAAACTCCGCAACATCCCTTTTTAGTCCAACCCAATAGTACTCATCTTTCAACCCACGATACATCTTGGTACTACCGGGATGCATAGCAAAAGGACTACCATGCGCTTTCGTCAAAATAGTGCGCCTTAACTCAACATCTTCTGGCACAACTATTCAACCCTTAAAGCATAAAACACCATTATCATTAAAGCAAAACTCCGTTAGATTACCTTCCACAATGTCCGTAATATGCGGTACCAACAAATCATCAAGCAACTGATTATCCTTAATCAACTGAATCAAGGAAGGCTTTATTTGCATCTCAGCCACCAACCCGCCATCTTGCGATACACTCAATTGCCTGAACATGACCCTCAACTCTACAACCACTTTCCTACTCAAAGCATCAGCCACTTTCCAACCACCTTCACTGCCTAAGATTCAACTCCTTCTGCGACATTAAATATTTCAAACTTATATGGTTCGCTTCTTATACATGCCAAAAAGATAGCCAAAGCATTCTAACATGCTTCCTAGGCAAGCACAACATATTCAAGGATCAAACCGCTATCAAAAGCATCAGAAAAACATCATCAAGCATGTTCACATTCTAAAAAGGAAGTCTATAGGCATGCACCCTATTGCCAAACCAAGTTAAGCATCAAAAACCATATGAAAGTTCAAACCAGACTTTAAAGGCCATTTACACTACCATTTAGGCACTACAAACTTATGCCAAAACCAGGGAGTTCACAACATACACTCCCAAATCATTAAGGTATCCACCCATTGCCAAACTTATTACTATTGAAGGGTTAAAACCATACTTGCACTTTGAGCAATTCTTGAACCTCTTCACTTGCTTTCTTGAAGCTCGAACAATCTACTTTTTTGCATTGTTAAGGAAATAAAGCATAAGCAATATGCTTAGTGAGGGATGCTCAAAACAAAACCGTAAACAATGCTTTTGAAAACCTTTTTCCTCAATAAACCATTTTCCATCATGCTCAACATAGGCTCGTGCTTTAAAACTCACTAAAGCAAATCATTTAACTTTTAACACATGTATTATTAAGGCTCATGCATTAAACCAATGCAAATCTCAAGGTAGCTTTTCAAATCATAAACATTTGCTACCATGCTCAAAAGTAGAATCTCATGTATAAAGTTTTTTATACAAAAACTATTTAAATCAATGATACATGTAATCTTTTACATTGGTACTCAAGTGACTCGGGATGGCTACGTCCTGATCAAACACATGGGAGGGCTACGTCCCATACAAACACGTGGGATGGCTATGTCCCAACACATCGGATATGCGAATACATCTCATGGTGTTGCTGCGCACTATATGAACGACATAACACATGGTGTTGCTTCGCACCAAGGTTCACAAGGTGTTGCTTCGTACCTTAAATGCCCGTAAGGTGTTGCTTTGCACCCTCCAAAGGCTCACATGATGTTGTTGCGCATCATGGAGGTGGCTCACGCACGCATGATTTTGCTACATACTATAGTGCACTCTCATCCTATTGGTTGACCAATTATATCTGATTATTAAAGGCTCCGTCACTTGCCAGTTTACACTTTAAAACCATGTTTACCTACTATTTTTCAATGCTTCAACATAAACCATAGCATATCCCATTTTAAAACATAATCAATGCATAGGATTTTCCTCGTCAAGATGCAATCTCTTGAAAACCTTTAATCAACCTCATGAGATAACATGAATCATTTCACAATTCATAAAAACATGCATAACAATAGGTAACAAATGTATCTTCAAAAACATGAGGATGATTATACAAAACATTGAGAAAAGTTAGGAACCGAGAGCGAATTCGATCATACTTACTTCTGAGTTTAAACCAGCATTTCAAGCCTAATTTAAACTCCCCAAAAATCATTTTCAAACCTCTTGAAAAGCTTTAAAACTATAACCACTCACCAATTACACTTCGCTTGCCTTGTCGAGGCAAAATCAAGCTTATGGATTAACCGCAACTCCTTCCGAAGCTATCAAATCATCATCCTCTACTTCTAACCAAAGTAAAAGAGAGGATTAATGCATTTCTTTGCATCAAAATCCCCATAACACACAACAACACTTTCCTTCTACAACAACCAAGCTTTCGCCTAACAAGAACAACCGAAATCACCAACGAAACCTTTCTAACTATTCTCTAGCTACTACCCAGCAAGATTAACACTAAAACAACATGAATTTACATCCAAAAACATCTTTTCAACACCAAATAACCACCAACAACCAATTAACCCCACAAATAAGCCACAAACCCAAAGATTTCAACATCAAAACTTAACAATTCACCTAGTTTCAGGATTCTATTTTTAAAATCACTTAAATAAACATAACAACACATCATAATCATAGTATTAACTCATTATAAACCCAATAAATCAGATCCGAAACAAAGATCCAACAATTAAAGCAATTAAACCTCAATTAAATCATATTTCCATAATTATACCATCAAAACCTATTAGAAAACATTCATAAAAGATCAAGAACTTGGGAATTTTATTAAAGAACCTTTCATTAGAGGGGAATAATGAAACCTTACCTCTAATGATGCTTTTCCCCTAATTGCTATGATTTTTTCATGAGGAAACAAATATTAGAATTTGAAAGGAAATCAATAAGAAATCTTTTGATGTTAAAAGAATGAACTAAATCAAAGGTTTACCTTAAATCTTTGAAAAAAATCTGATGTTTGGCTGGAGAGAAATTGAGAGGAAAATAGTTGAGGGAAAAGTTAGTTACGTGAAATATGTTTTAAGAAATAACAACTAATTAATTTTCTCCAACTTGTTTTGTTTATTAAACTAATTTAAAAATAGTCAATTAAGGGAAAAAACCTGAATGAGACTCTTGGTCAAAGCTCCCTAAAGATTCTAAGTCTTGATCTTTTACACTTTAGTCACTAAAAACAGTTTTACACATTTCACATTTTGGTCACTAGTTCCAAAATGTCAAACCTCCAAATTACATTTTCCAAAATTGATTCCACCAAAATCACTTATATATTAAATAAGTATTTTAAAATATTTCATTCAAAAACTATTTAAACTGAATTATTCCTGGAACTAGTCTAAATCGCCGACACGGTTCAAACAAACCACCTAGCCTAAACCGGCTAAGACCTAGGCCCAAAATCAAGGCGCTACAACTACACTCAACCTTTTTGGTAATCATTGCTGCTGATCTCACTCATGATCTGGAGGAAAAATTGCTGGAAATTCTAAGCAAATACAAGCAAGCGTTGGGATAGACCTTGGCTGATATCCGAGGAATAAGCCCAACCATTTGCATGCACAAAATCATCTTGGAGGAATATAATGGCAAGACCGTTGAGGGTCAGAGAAGATTGAACTCAAGCATGAAAAGGTTGTTAAAAATGAGATTATCATGTGGTTGGATGCCGGGATAATCTATCCTATTTTTGATAGCTCTTGGGCTAGCTCGGTGCAATGCGTGCCAAAGAAAGGTGGCATGACTGGGGTGCAAAACAATAAAGTGGAATTGATTCCCTCTAGGACTATCACAGGATGGAGAGTGTGCAGGGACTATAGAAAGCTAAACAATGCCACAAGGAATGACGACTTCCCATTGCCTTTCATCGATCAGATGTTAGATAGGCTGGTAGATAAAGCTTTTCATTATTTTTTGGATTGTTATTTAGGTTATTACCAGATTTCCATCGCCCTTGATGATCAAGAGAAGACCACCTTTACGTGTCCATATGGGATGTTTGCCTTTAGAAGAATGTCATTCAGGTTGTGTAATGCCCCGGCAACGTTTCACCGTTGCATGATGTCCATTTTTTCTGACATGATTGAGCATAAATTGGAAGTGTCCATGGATGATTTCTCAGTGTTTGGTAAAACATTTGAGGAATGTCTTCAGAGTTTGGAGCAAGTCTTAAAGAGATGCATTGAGATAAACCTAGTGTTAAACTGGAAGAAATACCACTTCATGGTGAAGGAAGGCATTGTTCTCGGGCACAAGGTAACAAGGAGAGGATTAGAGGTTGACCAAGAAAAGGTTGAGGTAATTAAGCAACTTCCACCATCGACTAGTGTAAAAGGTATTAGAAGTTTTTTGGGACATGTAGGTTTTTACCATCATTTTGTCAAAGACTTTTCTAAAATTTCAAAACCTTTATGCTTGTTGTTAAAACAAAATGCCAATTTTGCATTTGATGATTCTTATTTAAGATCATTTTAGGAACTTAAAGAAAATTTTATTAATGCTCCTATAGTCTTGGCACCGGATTGGAATGAGCCATTCGAGCTCATGTGTGATGCCAACGACTATGCCACCGGAGCAGTGTTAGGACAGTGGTGTGGCAAAGTTTTTCATACCATTTGCTATGCTAGTCGAACACTAAATGGAATTCAACTAAATTACTCAATAACTGAGAAAGAATTTCTTGCAGTTGTATTTGCGTTTGATAAATTCAAATCTTATTTAGTTGGTAACAAAGTTGTGGTGTATACAGATCATTCGGCATTGAAGTACCTCTTGGCAAAGAAGGATGCCAAGCCCAGACTAATCCAATGGACACTTTTACTATAAGAATTTGACCTCGAGATCTGAGGCAAGAAAGGTAGTGAAAATTTGGTAGCTGACCACTTATCACACCTAGAGCATAACCTTGAAGATGGTAAGACCGTTGCCAAAAGAGATGGGTTTCTAGATGAGTACTTGCTTGCAGTTAATGCTATGCCAAGGCATGCGTTCGATGCCAACGGACATGAAACATCTGTAGTAGACACCAACTATCACTCCAAAACATTATGCTAGTGGATTTATTTGATGTATGGGGGATACACTTCATGGGTGCATTTCCTCCATTATTTGGTAACTTGTATATCCTTGTGGCATTGGCTATGTATCAAAATGCATTGAGGCTGTTACATTGCCAACAAACGATGCTAAGGCTGTTGCCAAATTCTTGCACAAGCATATATTTACACAATTTGGTGCCCCCGAAGTAATTATTCATGATGAGGGTACCCGTTTTAAATGAAATCTAATATCTAAAGCTTTGTGTAGATAAGGAATTCAACAGAGGATTGTCATGGCATACCATACACAAACAAATGGGCAAGCCAAGATTTCAAACAAGGAGATCAATAGTATCCTTTAAAAGACTATAAATCCATCTAGGAATGACTGGTCCTTAAGGTTGGATGAATCCTTGTGGGCTTACATGACAACATTTAAAAATCCCTTGGGTACTTCAACATTTAAAACTCCCTATTTCCATGGAGCTGTGGACATCAAGAATTTGAAGACGGGAGGCATTTTTAAAGTGAATGGAAAATGTCTAAAGCACTAGCTAGAAGGTGATCAGAAGAATGCCAAAGAGGTTATCCTCTTGGTAGAGGTACCGTAACATCATCATAGTGGTTTAATTTTTGTAAATATTAAGATTAGATGTTTTTTCCAGCATTTTCTTTATTTGTTTACTTTGTTTCAGAGTTAATTTTCCTTTATTGCGTTGAAAGGTTTTCTTTGAGTATGTATAGATTTAGTGTGTCAGGAATAATGCCAAATCATGACTTGGCATGAGATGATGACATAATGAGATAATTTTGAGTGCTAGGCAGAATGCCAACGCAGAAGCTTAGCATGCGGCGAATTGGAATTTTGTAAGAAGAGATTTACCCTAGCTTGATTAAATTCAGCCCATTGAAGAGAGAGATTATTTTTCTTCGAACTTAACCCTAGCCACCCAAATTGGATTAGGTAGAATTTTAAATTTAACTTAAACACCTTATCACTCTAATCTTTAAACCTATCCTATCACTTGCAACCTTATCACATCACCCTTATCACTTAACCCCTTATTAAATCAAATCTTTTTCTTTCCCATCACTATCCCCATTAAATTTAGCTACTTTATTAAACCTCATTAAACACTCAAACTATTTACTTTTATACCTACCCTAGCCGTTCAAAGAAACAAAACCCCTTTTCACTTTTCTCTTTCGTTATCAAGCAAGAAACCAAGATTCTTGTTCTCTTCTTCTTCTTTTGTCCAAAACACCCAAAGCTTCGTCACGTTTCAATGGCTTCTTCATCAAATCCCTTTAAAATCTCTTTCAATGAGGAAATCCAAAAAAAGCAAGAAGAAAATTTTGCTTCACGATCCTTTTGTTATGAGAAGCACTTCGACTCCAACAGTGACCAGACTGTGGGATTTCCCTCTAATTTCATGGTTGTAGTAGCATGCACAAATGGGGACTCTTCTAAAAGCAGAAGGAGGAGGACCATCTGAGTTTATGCCCATTTGACTACCAAAGACAATCCCTTCTTGATGATTCGGGGAACATGCGTATGTTTTGATGAGGGTTACATTAATGCCATGTTCAAACTAGGAGATGACGAGGAGGACCATCTAGAGTATGCCGAGTCATTGACTGCTACAAAAAGGAAGAATTTGCTGGCAGATCTGTGTGAACCAGGCACATAGTGGATTGAGTCTGCCAACGGACACTGCAACATCAAGAGATTAGCACTAAAATCTAAAGGCAAATCTCATGCCAACCACCCACAACAAAATAGTGTCGGAAGAATGGTTGGCGTTACAGCACTCAATAATTATTGGCCAAAAAATCAATGTTGGGCAGATCATCATCATGTGCTGGTAAGCCCAAAAGCAGTTTATTCTTTCCCTTATTAATTTCTAACATTTTCATGAGGCATGTTGTGCCCAAGATTGATTCAGACAAAGGCCAAGAAATTAAGGGCTCCACAATCATGCTGGCTCTATGGAGGCAACTCACTACTACCGAATCGAAAGAAAAGGGTAAGAGGAAAGGAAAAGAATCAACTCCAAAGCCCAAGATGCAGAAGGCAGAGCCCGACGCTTCCATGCCAGCTATTGCAGTGGCATTACTTTCCTAGATCCACAACTGCCAAGAGACCATTCTCCAAAAATTTAAGAAAGCTGAGGAGCGAAATCTCAAGATATGGCATTATGTTCATGCAAGGGATGTTGTCGTCAAGGAGACTCTTGAAGGGCTGTCCCCAGGTGTCTTGCCAGACTTTCCAGATTTCCCTACCGAGATCTTTGCCATCGTTGATACCATGCTAGCCAGTCCCCAATTAGCTCATACCTCATCTAATGCCATAGTTCTGTTATCTCTAGTTCAAGTGAATCTGCTAGTATTGAATCCCAAGTTGAATCAACGGAAACCAAAGCCAAGTATACCAAAGCTAAGTCTACTACAAAGCCTACCGCAACACCTGTTGCACCTGCTTAATTCGATGTCACCACTACTCCTACTGTGTCGAAACCTTCCAAGATTGTGGAGGAAGTTCTCTGAGATGTTGGAGCTTCCACTACCGCCTCGAAGCCAAGCATGAAAGGAAGGAAAAGAATGGCCCCCGATCGCGAGACCTTTGTGAAGAGAAAAACCCACGTCACACGAGAAGAAGTCTCCGAAAGGGAGTCCTCTTCTTTCTAAACTCATTTGCATTTCATTTTATTGCATTCACATGTTCATGCATTTTATTTTTCTGTTTTAATTGTATATATGTGTTGTTTTCATGCATTGAGGATAATGCACATCTTTGGTTTAGGGGTGTGCGTTGCCTCATATTTATGCCATGCACTCATGTTTTCATTTCTGTTGCCATGCCATGTATGTCATATAGATTAGTTGCCTCGTATATATATTTTTTACATATCTTACATGTGTTTTAATCGAATCTTTAAATAAAAATGTCATTCCTTTTTAGGGATTATCGTGAAAAAACGTACCTTGTACGTAAGAGGTGACGCTTTACGTTAGTCCCTATTATAAAATATCGTCTTTTGATTATAAATTATGATTTTCAAAATAAAATCCCTTCATTTGGGAATCTGGCGGAAATTATGCCCCGACTGTAAGGGTGTAAATTCATTTCATACAAAGAAATATTCTTTTAAATATTTTAAGTGATCATAAATTTTAAATTAAATTCGAGTTTTTAATTGTCATCATTAAGACACCAAATAATCGACCAGGTACCAATTTTAGGCGTTGTGGGGGTGCTCACCCTTCCCCACACGTAACTGACTCCCGAACCTGTTTTTCTGGTTTCGCAGACCCAAAACTTGTTGTTTTAATAAAATGACACAAAAACATGTTTTATTAAAATAGCCGGGTTTTTAGGTGATCCAATCTCACTCAAACTTAAAAAGATTGGTGGCGACTCTATCTCAAATATTTTTTGTAAAAATGTGTCAAGCTCACCACCGCAGGCGACTCCGTTGTTACATGCTACCTCTATATACCACCTTGCTCACCAAGTTTCTGGAGTGCGCAACCATGAATGATCAATCTCGATAGATTCCGGGTTGGAGCAATCATGTCCATTATCACCCAATATTTTCTACCGAACAGGGAAGCCATTGTGCTTTCACTTGGCATTTCGATTTTAAAGCCATATAAAGGCTATAAAACAATGCACATCACGGTGAACAACATGAAATTGAGGTTATAACTGCTAAAAGGTGAGTAATAGCAACCTTTAACATGCTGCCCATGAAATTTAACGCATCATTAGACCATAATTTAATATGGTAAACATTTTAATAATAATAAATAGTGAACGAATTTACCATTCTATTATTAGATGATTTACCACTTTTGAAGGTTTCAATACTAGCTTTCCGATTGAGGATGCAGATATGTCGAGTGATACTGATTTCATGGCCGACGAGACTGCAAGAAGAACATGATAATTTTCATTTCATGGTCTCTCAATGCACAGTGATACAAGAATCACGGTAAGGTACGCCCTTTAATTATCCTTGTAAAGATTATATGTTCGTCTTGTGTTAAAATGAGAATATGTCTTAAGATTGTTAGAAAATGACATTAATAATTCAAGAAAATAATAAACAGTAAAAATAAAATATTAAAATTATTATTGATAAATTAAACCGATCATAAATTTAAATACAAGAATATCCGTAACATAAATCGAATATTAAAAACAGTAAATTGAAATCGTTTACTTGTATTCAGATAGCAATCCGGATGAGCAAAATCATTGAGGCCTATGAAAACACAGTTTTCTTAAGACATATTCGTCCGCTCCTATGGTGCTTGAGAAACATTCGACGTCTATTTCTCAGGATACAAAAACGGAATGAACACAACATTAGCACATCTGTAGTGATCAATGAACCGTAACATCGTCTTCTGCTATCACCAAAAACTAGTTTTTAAAATCACAAAGTAAAACAATAGAAAATTCTCTGTGTTTTTAAGTTGTATAAAACCTAGTAGGTTTACATGGTATTTAGCGGAGTTCACATAGTGTACTCTTAGAAACCTTGACCTAATGGAGCATTTATGATTTGAAAATTAATTATCCTTTAAAGAGCAATTTTTAAAATTATTGTCTGAATTAAAGGAAACTTTTAATACTAATCATCTTAATTTCAAAACATAGTTTGGAAAAGATATGCTCTATTTGAGAAAAAATATTTGGGTTAAAATATCCACAAGCACATGGAGGGACCGACAAGTCCAAATATTCGCGTTACGCACGTGATGCACGTCTGCACATTTACGAACTAACAAATGGCTCCATAATTTTTTTCAACAGCGTTTAGATCAATTTTTCATTCAAAGCTCAAAAAACATCATTTATTCCAACAGAATCATGCTCGAAATATGACTATGAGTCGGATATTTTGATTTCAAATCTACATTGTAACCATGATCAATAACAAGGTGATAAGTAGTTTATTTGGCTTCTATTTTATCTTTAATTATGCCTTTAATGGTTAGTTCATGTTGGTGATTTGGATGTTTTTGAACATTTTCTATGCAGGACTAAAATTCTGGAAATTACATTTAAAAGACAACATTTTGAAGTTCTATTTTCTAGAATCAAGGCTGGGCTAGTGGGCATGTGTAATACCCCTAAACCGGTATAGTCAATTATACCGAGTTAAGGAGTCTTGCTCAAGCAAAGACATTCATAAACAACATAATAGGGATATAGCATACAAGGAAAGGCATGGATTAACATAGAAGTCCGCCATTTAGGACAACAACATATAGCTAAGATCAATAAGAGAAACTCAAAATAAACTATGAGTTATTGGATATCAACTCATGCATTGAAACAGGTTCACGACATAAGACTAACATAAACTCAAGATCAACAAAAGACGCTTATAGCATTCGAGAATAACCACAAACATGCTTCCCATACAATTACTATAATACTAGACGTGAGAGGGCAATTCGACTTATCTCATCATGTGATCATTTTAGAGATTTCAATTATCAAACCTCTTATAAAGAAATCCTAAGACAATATCCATTCATACATACATATATGTATATACACACATATCTATATAGTATAGACTTGCATAATATTTACATTAGGCCATTTCTAGATTTCATCAATACATATGTGTATCTAAACAACTTTCATGAGCATCAATTTTACATGCCAAGGTCTTAAGATATCATCTACATGCCTTACAAAATGATGCCACCTACTAGGAGTTTACCAAAATGTTACAAAACATACTCTAAAATCACTTGTGATCCTTGTCCAAACTTTTGAGCTTGCAAAAAAACAAACTTAACCTGCAACGTATCTAGGAGAAAGGAAATAGGTAAGTAAAATTACCCAGTGAGGTAGATTACAAGTGATATGTATATAGCAACAGTAATTTAAGACACCCAGTTGTCACACACACACACACACACATATATATATCAAACGTAGATTTCTTAGGCGTCAAGTAATCAATTCGAAGTTTCATATTATAAGAACGCATCTATTACTAGTCTTGCAAGATATCAAGATAGTTCATTGGTGAGTTTTCAAGTATCATATTTTAGCATTTACATAGCCTAGATTTATAAGCAAACTAGATACACGAATTCTATGACGTTTGCTGTCACACAGGGGCACTCGAAGTACCAAACAGGGGACCGTAGTCTGAACATGGGCTGTAGTCCAAACAACCAGGGAGCTCTATAGACTCTATGGCATGCCAATTGTACCTAATACTGACTTGGAATCAAGGCTTCAATTATTCTTATTGTAACCATTTCGGGGTCAAGATTAATGACTTAGTTGAGCATCAAGTTACCATACTCTATTCATAGCAAGGTGAGCATGAATTCAGGATCATAAGATTATGTATCAAGGTTATATTCCCTCATAACTCCATGAAGTACTAACATGAATACTATAGTTGAATTTATTCGTTTCCAAACTCAAGCAAGATTTATAATCATCTACTCACCTTTAACCCAAGCTAACATTTGCAAGCACATATATAACCACAATCAAAACATAAAACAAGGAAGGCAATTTCATGAAAGGTGCTCGGGATAGCTATAAGCTTATCTCGAGACTTTAACTACACTCACAGATTATTTCGTGCTAAAACTGCTCCCAGATCTCAACTCCCTTTTGTTTATCTACGGCAGGATCTACTTTACTTTCTTCTCCGATAATATCCCCTTGTTCTAACCATTACAAAAAGGGTTGAGATTCAGAACCATTTCCATCATGAATCATTTACAAGGATTAATTAAACTGGCTAGCACCTTAACATATATACTCATGATACTACTAATTGCCTAGACTTTCCTAATTACTCACATTTTCAACTACGTATCAAAATCGATTTACCAATCTCATTTTTACATCACAAGAAGAGCAAACAACCTCTATATGCAATTACACCACAAAAACAATCCACAATATGTTCTCACAGTTTCAAAACAATCCACCCAATTCACAAGCATTCAAATCTGTCCAATCACATTTTTCATGTACTTTATCACCCCAACACGATTCCCTAACCTACATACACACAATCAAGGAAGCTCAAAATATCGTAGAATTGACCAGAATAGACCTAAGCATCATTAGGTATTCAATTTTAATGATAAAATAGTCCTTAAATAACAATTCTGCTCAAAGCAGTCCTTATTGTCTATACCTACAATTGTGCACACACAAAACAATTTCCAAGCATTTATATAGGTGTCGGGCAACCTCAAGTCCCATGGTTTAATTTACTACATCCCTTAAACACCTTCTAGGTCATTCTCCCCTGTTTTAACTCCACCAAAACAACCCTCCAATGTTATAAAATCATCAAAAATAGTCCCATTTTATTGGATTTCGTAGAACAGTCCTATACATTTGCGAAACACTCAATGCAACACTCCAACAATACCAGCTTGTATATACATAACATGGCTTCGATTATAACCAGGATAATATTATGCATTTAATCAACATTCTGCTCAAAATAATCGATTCACTAGTTTAATGTTTAACAAGACTAAATTTCATAATTACATGGTGAGGTTAACGAGTATGGAAACTCAATTATGTAGGGACATCCTAATCATCAAGAAAATTCAGAATAGTTTAAATTCAATTTCTAATCATCTTCAATTTAAAGATAGGAAGGAGATATACTTACTTCCTTAAGCAAACAACCAAGCATTCAAGTCAAAACCACCAACTAAAGGTTCAAGACCAAGCTTCCATGGATTTTCTCTCAACTTTCTCTCAAGGTCTCAGCTAAGGGAAAAAAGGGATGAAGAGATAATGACCAGCAATGCCTCTCTCCCCTAAGCCAAACCATCCTTAATACCTTGCCACATGGAAGCATTCGGTAAAGACACTCAATCATGTCCCCTTCCTAAAACAAATTTTGCATGCAAACTCCTTATTTTCCCAACTTTCAGATTGGTCCACTCATTAAATCTACCAAAGTCTTGATTTTGATTAATTTGGTCCTTATTTGTTGATCATTACTTCAAGGGTTATAATTAAATATCACGTGGAGTCATATAAGGCACAAATTAGTACTAAGCTAAGTCTTGGGGTGTTACAGCATGAATCTGGGCATGAAGCGTTCGACGTGATATCCAGTTAGCGGCTTCTAGAAGGTCTAGTCAGCGAGGATGAAAGAGCGGATCAGCTGCATTTAAAATTCAAATTATAAATTATCTTTTGTTTTTAAGATTTAATTTGAATATTTTTTAGAATTATCTTTTATTATTTCTAGGTTATTTTTAGGGTTTGAGAATACTATAAATACCCTTCGGGGTAAGTTAGAAAATAATCTTTCATTCTTAGTTCGTTCTTGGTTTTGAAGTTCTATAAAATTCCCTTTTTTTTACGTTCTTATTTTTAAACTTTTATTTATTTTCTTTTAAAATGCTAAGTATGATTTCTACCATAATCATGCTTAGCTAATTTATCAATTAGCCAAAGGCTTAAAGCGATGTCTCAATTCATTTTGTGAGAATTGAAAAGCACTTAATATCTTCGGATAACATTCTCGATTTTCTAAAAACTTAGATTGGCAATCAGTCTTTCTTTTAAAAATCTTTACACTTTCATATCAAAAAGCTTGTGTAGGTTTGAATGTTGTTCTGATTTAAAGTTGGGAGGAAGGATCGGCTTGTAGCATATTCGGCTTCCTATGAACACACTTAGCGACGAATTCGCTATGGGAAATTAAGATCGGATTCGATTCTCATCGAGACAACATAATCTGAGTCGGACTTTTCTAACACTTAACTACATTGGCGCTAGCGACGATAGTTGTGACTAGTCCAAGTAAGAACCGAACTCCAAAGATTGCCTTTGGATTGTTGGTTATAAAAGTGGAAAGTAAGTTACAAGGGTAACCAGCATGTATCTGATGTAAAATCTTTTTCGATGATCAATTCGAATTTGAGGCTAAGCTAAGCACGATGCTATTTTATTAAATTGATTTAATTCTTGAAATTTGCTTCCATCATTTTTTCTTTTACTCTACATGTATTTTCTAGTTCTCTTGATCAAACCCCCTTATTTACTTTATTTTCTCACAACAGTCAAAATCAAATTCTCCAGATATGAGAAGCTCCTTAGTCCCAGCGGATCGACCCTTCTTCTCTATTACTACGTTATTTATTTATTTTATTTTAGATTAAGGCATATTTATTTGACAAATAAGATGCTTGTCGAATTGACGTTGTTGCCGGGGATTTGAGGAACATCGCGCGTATTGGGAAATCAAGCAATGTAACATGGAGATGGATGCAATCGGTGAAGCGCGAAAATTGCATATTCAAGAACTTGAGGAGATCTATAGAATCGCTTACGATAGCACTCGGATATTTAAAAAAACAAAACAATTCCATGATCGCAACATTTCTTTTAAATCTTTTTCTATCGGTCAAAAGGTTATACTATTTATTTCCAAGTTTAAACTTTTTGCAGGAAAACTTAGATCAAAATGGCTCGGACCTTTTACGGTAACTCAATTTTTTCCTCATGGTGTGATCGAAGTCAAAGATGACTCAAGGGCGCAATTTAAAGTTAACGGTCAGTGGTTGAAATCGTATTATGAAAACGCTCCAGTTGGTTTAATTGAAGAACTCCATTTGGAAGAGCCTTTAGTCTGAATCAGGTCGTTGAGATAAATGGCATTAAATAAAGTGCTAAATGGGAGGAAACCCATTTTATTTTATTTTTAATTTCTATTTTTTTCAATTTTATTGTATTTATTTTTGTCTTATATTAGTTTTACTTAAATTTACAGGTATCCCAAGTTTGTTTTCGAACATTGATGAAGATGATTGCGGCGATTTTTGATCGAGAGTAGCAACGAGTCCATAAAGGTTCTTACGCATGGACCAGCAGTAGAATAACCATTTTGAGTAAAGGGTTTATGTTAGCAAAACCCCACCATCCTTTGGTGCATAATAGCCGAACCCAAATCTCATTTGCCACCATCCTATCGGTCATCACCTTTATCCATATTTTAAATCCATCTTTTTCCTTTTTCAATTTCAATCTTTCTACCGTGGACCCCACGCTTGTTTGATAAGCCATGTTTCTCTTTCCTAGACAACTTCTTTTTCTTTTTATTTATTTTATTATTATTATTCCCTCGCATTCTCAATTAAACCTAGACATTCCTTTTCCCTTTTGTTTTCTTCCCAGTCGCACAACCATTCCTCCTTCATCTTCTTCTCCTTTGAACCTTCCCACCATGGTGTGCACCCGAGACCAAGCCCGTCAGCTTCCATAAGAACTGGTTGTTATCGGTGGCCGTCTCCAGTTTGTGCTACCACAGTTCATCCAAGTGCCCAGAAACTCTTACTCTGCGCTGCCACTTCATACTCGTCGTCGTGGTGGGTGACGGCAGCAAGCAAAATCAACTCCTCCTATCGAACTCGAGCATTCACCCGTTTGCATCGCATCGCATCACCGAACGTTCCACCACCATCCGTCAGCATTTCTCAATCACGGCGGAACCCCCATTCACAACCGGCATCGTCCTCATCATTTCATTTGATGCCCACTGCCACTTCGTCTCGTTCGATGCTAGATGTTGCCCCCTTATATTCCATGCACTTATCCGTGCTGGACCAAGCTTAAGAGATAAACTCAAATCCAATTTCTATTCGACCTTTTCTAATGTACCATCCAATTTTTGGTTACATAGAAGACTTCGACACTAGATTTCCTAAGGGGGGTCTATCGACGGAGCAACCAAATTTTGACCATGAACAGCCTGCTTCATCTCACTTCGACAGTGCACAGCCTGCTTCGCCTTCCTTTGCGGCTAGTTCAGGCAACATCACTATACCAATTGATATACCAGATCACAACAAACGCTCTGAGCGTCATCGTCGTGGCCGAACCTATTCTGTCCCGATCGAGGAAGTTCTACAATGATACTTGTACTTTGACAACGATGAAGCTTTGAGATTCAATAGCGTTCAACATCGTAAATTTCAGGTTTGCAAATATATTCCTTCCCAAACTCTCGACACTTTACATTTGCGTGAATCTGTCATGTAATTTTTCAATGCCATTGGCTGGACATTATACTCTGAGATTAGATGTAGCACATACTATGAGTTGGTTTTTGAATTCTACGCTATATTTTCATTTTTGCAAGATCAAGTTGTTACTGCAAATTCGCCATACGTTATTTCTTTTCAGTTTTGGGGACATTATTTTAGGATGTATGTTACATATTTTAATTTTTCTATGGGATTCGTGACGGACGTTGTACAGTCTCTAAGTGAATGCTGGCAAAATGGGTAGAAGATATGTATTGGAAAAGTAACAAAAAAATGCCAAGATGAGTCTTTTGCGTGTAAATATACACGGTCTGCAAGTAATACAACAATTAAGCTAAGTATCGGTCCCACAGAGATTGACTTGGAATTTGATTGTTTGATTGTTACTTACCTTGGAAGAAAATATGTTTGTTTTGAAAGTTTGTTTTGGGAATACTTAAAAAGAAAAGAAATAAAAGTGAAGTAAAAATGTTGGCAAGGAAGGTCTTTTAATGAATGATGAGCGTTAGCAGGGAATGCCTGATTTCTACGCCTTTCATACCATGCCAGCCTTTAATGTCAACTTGTCTTTGCATTGTTTGCCGAGCATATTCACAATTAGCAAAGCCTCCCTCAATGGTCATTGCCCTAAGTCAATCATATAAAAACCCCTATATCTTTATAGTGCATGTTGTAAATAAACCGATTTGATTAAGAACCAATCTATACTCCTAAGGGGTAGATATCACTCCCGAAGTAAGTTCATCTACTTGAACAACTTCTCTCGAAGGTTCTCTCCTTAGTATTCAACAACTTAATTGTTTCCACCCCAAGTCTGTTGAGATATTGAGGAGCAATAGGACAACAATGCCAACTCTCGCATGGAAAAGTATTTAGGAAACATTAAAGTATGTTGAATAGATAAAACAATGCCGAAGTAGATTCATTATTTAAAACTAAACCATAAAATAGCATTCAACGCAAACATCCCCCAGCAACTATTAGATTAGTTCATGGTGAGGGATTTAACGAACAGAACACAACATTTTACAAAATCATCATCATTAAAAAGAAATTAAAACAACTTAAAACAAGACAATGGCGAGAAGGGGTCTCTCGATGCAGCCCTTCAAGATCCAGGCTCTTAACCAAGCTGGTCGAACGACCCTTCCTTGGTGTAGCCGATCGTCACTTGTCTCACACTCTGAGTTGTTGTTGATCGAATGCTTCTCTTCCTTTACATAGGCATGGAAGGAAGCCCTAGGATAAGCCTTTGCATTTGAAATTTGAATGCACAAGGGATAAGGCTTGTGATCACCTTTATCTAGATTTTAAGTGATAAGCTGGTCAGGTGATAAGTTGATCAGGTTTTGACTAAAGCTGACGTCATTGTGCCGCCGCTGCGTTGCCAACCAAGATTGGCATAATTTTGCCAACCAAGCTTGGCACTATTTTTCGCTATTTTTCGGAGATTGATCCAATTGCTATTTTTTAGCAGCCTGATCTGGTCCTATTTTTTCAGGGTTCAACAGCTTCTTGGTATGGCATCAAGTTCACTTCTCTACCAACCGGTGCTTGGAATTGTTTGGTCAAACTGTGCCAACAACACTCGGTATTCTCTCAGCCATTCCTTACTGTGCTGCATTCCTATGCCAAATATTATGCCAAACCTGCAAAATTGCCAACAAAACAACCTTTCATACTGACATAGACAGAAGTCCTAGCTCCTTATGTAAATGCATGATTTTAATATCATAATGCAACTAAATGTACCTAAAAACAAGCAAAAGCATTGCAAGATTGGCATTAAAAACAGTAATTTTGGAGAGGTAACACACCCCAAACCTAACTCATTGCTTGTCCTCAAGTAATGCAAACAAAGAAAATTAAAATTGTGAAAAAGTTACCTCGATAGAATTTTGGTTGGAATGCCAACATGTGCCTGGCAAATAGAATTTGGCTCTATTTCTGCCTTCAGTATCTCAGTGCAATAATGCCAAGTAGGTAATAATTCAAGTGCAACAATATAACTCTAGTCTAAGTTCATGAAAAGTGCATGATGTGTAGGCAATATGCATCCAATATCCTTTCCCTCCCTTAGCCAATCTTACTACCTAAACTCATATCTTTATTTTTATCATCTTTTTCTTTTTCTTTCTTGCCAATGATTCTGTTGGCATTAATTTAAGCTTGCTTCGTGACACTGTTTAGCGAGACTAATAAAAGGGAGCATACCACGAATCCCCACCTTAATCCATACATCACTAGGCTTTCTCTTCAACTCATACCCTAAGGTTTTGAACATGAGAACTAAGAGCGAGCAAACCACGAATCCCCAAGTAACTTATTATCCCTAGGTAGAGGAGAGTTCTATTTTTATTGCCTTGGCAGAATATTGTTGCCTTATTAGTTTCTTTTTACCCTGGCATCATTTTTCAATGTTTTTTCAATCTCAGCATAGTTTCAAATAGTCTATGTTTGCTAGGGAACTAGATACATATCATGTGTTAAGTGTAAATTCAATTCCCTAAACTAGAGATTAATTGCCAAGCTAACTTGGCATACTACTATGCTGGCATGGCATGACAACTAGAGATTAAAATTTCCTCATCGGACAGACATCTAGATCAAATCAAACTTTTCTAACAAATGTTAACATTCGTCAAAATTAATCTAAGGCAAAATTTTCATTTTTTAGTGGTTCGACATGCATCTATTCTAAATGGCCTAAAATGGCATGGAAACAAAAATTAAACATGAAATGCATGGCATAAATATGAGGAAACGCACACCCCCAAACCCAAGATGTGCATTGTCCTCATTGCATGAAAACAACACATATATACAATAAAAATAGAAAAATAAAATGCATGTTCATGAAAAATGCAATGTAATGGAATGCAAAAGAGTTTAGGAAGAGAACTCCCCTTTAGATGAATGTTCTTTTGTGACTCGGGTTTTTCTCTTCACAAAGCTCCTACGATCGGGGGCTATTCTCTTTCTTCCCTTCATTGTTGGCTTTGTGGCAGTGGAGGCTCCAACACCCCGGAGGACTTCCTCCACAATCTTGGTAGGGTCTGATGTGGCAGGAGTAGCAATGGCATCGGACTGAGCATGCGCCACTGGTGGTGTGGTAGGCTTCTTGGAAGACTTTGGTTTGGCAGACTTGGTTTTGGGTTCCTTCGATTCAATCTCTGATTCAGAACTGGCAGATTTAACTTGGACTGGAGACAACGGGACTGTGGCATCAGATGGGGTATGAACTGAGTGAGGACTGGCTGGCATGGCATCATCGTCGGCAAAGATATTGGCAGGGAAATCTGGGAAGGTTGGCAAGAAATCTGGGGACACCTTCTCAAGGGTTTCCTTGATGGCAACATCCATGGCATGAGTGTACTACCAGAGCTTGACATTCTGCTCCTCGGCTTTCTCTAATTTCTTGAGAATAATCCCCTGGCGATTGTGGATCTTAGAAAGCAATACCAACGACTCAGTTGGAATAAGAGCATCAGATTCTGCCTTTAGCACCTTGGGCTTGGCATAGTTTTCTTCCCTTTTCTTTTGTCCTTGGTCTCGGTCGTAGCGAGGTTCCTCCATATAGCTGGCATGATGGTAGTGCCTTTGATTTCTTGGCCTATGTCTGAATCAAGCTTGGGCATACCATGCTTCATGCAAATGTTAGAAATGAATAATGGAAAGAATAGAGTACCATTAGGTTTACCAGCACATTTATATGTCTCCTCGATAATGATTCAGCCGAAATTGATTTTTCGGCCAACAATAATTGAGTGCAGTAGTGCCAGCCATTCCTCTGACACAGTTTTGTTGTGGCTAGTTGGCATCAGATTTGCCTACAAGAAATGGTTCCAACCCCTCGGCTGAGGCATCAATGCTAGCCATTTCACCGTCCGATGTTCTTTCAACGATATGATCCATACCGTGTCAGACTCACACAAGTCAGTCAACAATTTCTTTCTCTTAGCTGCACTCATTGAATCGACAAACTCGAAGTGTTCATCCTCTGCACCTTCCAACCCAAACATTATGTTAATATACCCTTCATCAAAACGTACACACTTACCTTGAATGATCAAGAAGGGCGAGTCTTTGGTCACAAGATGAGCATAAAACTCTTGACCTAGGGTCGCATAAATCTCCCCTTTTTGTTGACAGAACTTGTTCCTCTTGTGTAAGTCGACTAATGCCATGAACTCTGGGGGAAAATTAACGGCAGTTTCAGTCTCAAAATCGAAGTGCTTCTTGTAGCAAAAGGATCTCGAAGCAAAGTTTGCTTCAAACTTCTTCTGGATCTCCTCGTTGAAAAACCTTTGGATAACAGTCGATAAGGAAGTCATTGGAGAAAAAAAAATCTTGGAATGGTTCGAACAAAGGAAGAAGAAAAAAGGGAAATATGATTCTTGGTTTCTTGCTTGAAAAAGAAAGGGAAAAGTGAGAAAAATGAGAGAGATTTTGGTTCTTGAAACAATAGGGGTAGGTAGAAAGTATAGAGATTGAGTGGTTTAATTGGTGTAATAAATGTGGCCAAATTTAATGGAGATAATGATAGAAAATAAAGGCTTGATTTGATAAGGGGTAAAGTGATAAGGGAGATGTGATAAGGTGTAGGTGATAGGATAAGTTTTAAAGATTGGAGTGATAAGGTGATTAAGTTGAATTTAAATCCAACCTAATTTTGGGCAGCTATGGTTAAGTCTCAAAGAAAAAATACTCTCTTTAATGGGCTGGTCTTAATCAAGGCTGGGTAATCTCTTCTTCCAATATTCCATTCCAACACATGCCCAGCCTCAGTGCTGGAATTCTACTTGGCATTTCGCATGGTACGCAGATCTCGCTCAGTGTGTTATCGTCTTATGCCAAGTCTGGCTTTGGCATTGTACTTGACATTCTAAATCTGCACGAACTCAAAGAAAACCTTTCAACACAACAAAGGAAAATTAAAACTAGAAGAATAAAAACTAAACAAAGAAAATACTGAAAATAAAACATCTAAACCTAATA
This sequence comes from Hibiscus mutabilis, assembly GCA_019671005.1. Lineage (NCBI taxonomy): Eukaryota > Viridiplantae > Streptophyta > Magnoliopsida > Malvales > Malvaceae > Hibiscus > Hibiscus mutabilis. The sequence goes on from CM033730.1 coordinate 23,819,343, forward strand.
TTTACAAAGATTCGAACCTACTGATGATGTTATGGTACCTCTACCAAGAGGATAACCTCCTTGGCATAGTTCTTATCACCTTCCAAACAGTGTTTCAATCTTTGGCCCTTGGTCGGTGGGTTGTAGGCTATGGCAATGCTTTGTTTGAATAACCAACATAGAAAGCCAAAGAATTGCTTTCCTTTGATCATGCCAAATTCTCGATTGCATGGTGAAAGAGAATATTTTGCCATGGTGGATTTGAACAACCACCTTAGAAAATTGAAGAATCTCTTTGTTGTCGAGGCATAGTTGCTGCGCGTAATAAGTGCTACGCAATTGTGCAAGTATACACGTTGCAAGTTATAGTATAAAAGATATCGTCTCCACAAGGATTGGTGCCACTTCAAGAATCTAGTCTCTTGCACTGTGAAAAGTAAAAACACAAATAAAGGATTATAGGAGTTTAACTAATAACTAAACTAGAAACCAATAAAGTAAAAGAAAAGATGAGATCAAATGAGAGAGAGATAGGCCAGGTTATCGTGAGTTGAGGTGTGATAGCCGATTGGATCGTCTTGGTAAAAGAGTGCACATGCAACTTAGTTGTCGTGGCAACTTGCACAACGGGGTTGCCTTGGCAACTAATCGATGGTTGCCTGGACGACTAGCTGGGCAACTACTTGGGCTTCTGGGCAGTGACCTTCAAGGTTCGGCAGAGCGTTCTTCAATGGTTTCTTCTTATCCCTAAGTCAAAACTCTAGCTACTTGTGCATGCCTTGATGATACATCCCTGCGTGAATCAAGGGTGAACAACAAGCAATCTTGCTCTCCTCTTAGCCATTGAAATCCTTGACTTATTCCTAAGCTGGATTAATCTTCACCATCAATAGATTGAATAAAGATCATATTCATTCGTTTCTTGAATCTAACTCTCCCGATTTTAGATAAATAGATGAAATCACGAGATCCTCTCCCAATTCACTCGCAAATAAGAATAAGAACCAAGAATGAATAAACCTTGAATAGAAAAGTGCAAACTCTTATTACCTAAACAAAAACCAATAGTTTCTCACAACCACAAAACATAATAACCATAGCCAAATAGATTTAGTTCATGGCTAGGTTCCAAAGAAACACAAGATAAATAATCCCTAGCATGAACCCAATCGAACAAGAAAGAAAAAGATGAAGAAGGAGGCTTGTCGAAATCCTCCTTGCCCTAGATGCTTGTAAAAAATTCTCTCCTCTTGCCCTCCTTGGAGTTGTCGAAATTCCCCTCTTGCTCTCTTTGAGTTGTCGAAATCTCCCTCTTATTTATAGGGCTTGGTCAAAGTCCTTCTTTGAGGAGGAAGTTAAGTTGGAATTAAATTATCTTTAAAGAATATAATTCTTTATTATAATTATATTCCTACTAGAACTTCTCCTATCTTCTTGGAATTTAATTCTTCTTTAATCTCTTCATGGAAATCAAATTCCTTTGGGATTGGGCTTTGCTCGACATCATCTTGGGCTTGTTCAGTCATCAATTTCGACTACCGTATCACCTTTGCTCTTGTCGACAATTGCCCTGGCAACTGGCTCGGCGTCTCCTTCATGCATTACCCTGGCAACTAGCTCGACATCTCCTTCATGTATTGCCTTGGCAACTAGCTCTAGCCTTGCTTTGGCAAGTGATCCTGCACATACACACAAAACACACCAAAGCAACATTTTTTCCCACAAAAACTACCAAGTTATGTAATCAAGCTCAACGATGGAAGGAAACATGGATCAATGCATGAATGGCTAATTATGCAACTAATATGAGCCTAAGTCTAACAATAATATTAGTAAAAAGGGTAAGAAAAATAGTACTTTTGAACACTTATCACACCCCAAACTCGAACTATTACTTGTCCTCAAGTAATGCAAACTCATAATTACCTGCCAAGACTTCAATTTTCACAAACTTAGCTTTGAACTTGATTTCAATTCTCTGAATCGGGGCACAAAGTATGATTTGCTTTTTATTTTTTGGAAAACTAAGGAGTTACTCGGAATCAAACTATAATGCTTGTAAGTGTGTGCAGAGTTGTGTGCAAGTTGATTTTTCGGATTCTAGACAAACAAGAGGTTTTCAAATTACTTCATTGGGTTCTTTTTAACATGTTTTAACTAGAGCCAGTTTTGGGAACCTCTAGTGTTTTGTTTTTAGTTTTATTAAGTTAATTTATTTGACTAGAGCAGGTTTCAGGAACCTCTAGCGATCAATTTTTTTAACACATACTAGAGCCAGTTTCGGGCACCTCTAGCGATCAATTTTTTTAGCACATGCTAGCGCCAATTTTGGACACCTCTAACATTCATCCAATTTTTATTCTAATCCCCCAATTTGTTAATTATCAACCTAAGTTCACTAGAATTCCTTAAATCAATCAAACCACAACAGTGTTTCATCAAATTTAACATCATAGTAAAATTCTAAGTTTTTCCATGGTTATCCTAGAATAAATATTCTATCAATTAAGTGCATTGGCAGAGTCATCATCAGATATTCATCAAATCTAAGCAATTATTGTTCCAATTAAAGGTATGGCAAGCAATTTATGTATTCTAAATGTAATACTTAAGATGAATGAAACTAAACATGGTAACTACTAATAACAATCCCCCCCAAACTCGAGTGAGGCATTGTCCTCAATGCATGCATAAAAATACCGAAAAAACAAAAATAAAAATGCATACGAGGACTTACTCCAAGAGTTCATCATCGTAGATGATTAGTTTCCTTCTAGTCGGTGTCTTGATTCTATTGCTTGAACGCGATGGTTGTTTTCTTGTTGCCGGTGGTGGAATCGATCCTCGTACGGGGTTGTCCTCATCTTCCTCTTCATCAATGTCAATGGCTTTTCGCTTGGAGGATTCAATTGGTGCGGTCTTTATTGGTTCAATGGAGGACTTGTCCGAATCTGAAAAATCAGAAAATGATTCCGTAGGAGTTGATTCGGGCATAGGTGCTTTACCTTTGGCTTTTGCAGTGGTTGCCGGGATGTCTTTAGCTTTGGTTACCGTGGCATCTTCAGGGTTGGTTGCCGTGGCATCAGCTTGTGCAGGTACATGTAGGTTGCCGCGACATCATCTGTTGCGGCTGATTCATTGGTTGTCGGGGCAAGGATCTCGGTAGGAAAGATTGGGAATGGCACGCGATTGTCTAGGTACTTTTCTAGGATGACTTGGGTGATGGCATTGTTGTGCTCCTTCATGTACCGCATGAACATTAGTTGTCGGTATTCAATTTGCCTTAGGTGGCTCGCCAATGGTTGCAAGAGTACTTCGAAGTGTCCCGGGGTTGATGGCCGAGTTGCCCGGGTGTTAGGTGCTTGGGCCCTAGAGATTACCGGGGCAACAGAAGTTGTCGTGGCAATTGGAGGCCTTGAAGAATTTCCCGGGGCCTCTCCCATTAGCTTTTGGATTAGTGCTTGATTCCAACCGGACTTTGGTAGGGCCTTTTCATCGGTGGACTCACTTGGGACATGCATCTCCTTGCAAAGATTAGAAATTAAGCAAGGGAAGAAAAGAGAACCCTTATCTTTTGAGCTACATACAAAAATCTCATCACAAATAATTTTTCCAATGTTAATGATGCGATTATGCAAAATAGAATGTATGAGCAAAAGACGTGGTATATCAACGGTAGTATTGTGTGTGGTGGGCATTAAAGAAGTTTTAACAAACTTATTCCATAGTTTTGCCTCCGGTTTAAGACAAAGGCGATTTACCGTGCCTTTGTATTTACCGTCGTTCCAATGAGTTCCCGGTTGAGTGAGTTCTTGAAGCACCTTGTCGAGTTGCTTGGGAGTGATTTGATCAACGAAGGCTTGATGCTCGTCCTTCTCAATGTAAAGCCCGTAAAAGGTGTTGATGTTTTTGGGACTTATGAGTATGGCCTTGTCACGAACAAAAACATAAGGATTATCCGGGTTAGGTGAGTGAGCATAGAATTCTCTTACCAATGAGATGTTACCCGGTTCCGGTTGATGGAAAAAGATTTGCCACTTTTGATGTGCAATCCTCTCAAAGATTAATGGTTCAAGGCCGAAATCTTGATGAGAGTTGGAGTATTCAAAGCCTTGTTCTTCATGAATCTTTCGGCTTTCAAACTTGGAGTGAAATCTTTCTTGAACCACCGGTGTAGCAAACTTCTTGTATCTTGGTTCTTTGGAGGAACTTGAATGAACTAAAAATTTAATTTTGGATGCCATGGATGATCTTGGTTGTGAGTTTTGTAAAAACAAATAAAAGAAAAGAAAAGAAACTAAAAAGTTGCAAGATAAAAAGTAGGAATAGGTTAAGGGTGATGGGTTTTATAGAAAAGATAGGTGGTAAATATGGTGGGTGGGATTAGGGGAAAACGAACAAAAGGTTTTGGTTTAGGGAGAGGGTGACGGCAAGGGGGTTGTGATTAGGGTAAATTGGAGGCTTTATTTAAGCTTTAAATTCAGCTCATTAGTTTCCTTGTTAAAGATGTTTTCCTTCTTGGATTAAAATTCCTCTTTAGCATGAACTTTATTTCCTATAATTCAAAGACAAATCAAATAAGGATTAAAATTAAAGATAAACTAATAAAGAAAATAAAGATGTGTAATGGGATTCTTAAACTTAAAAAGATAAATAAATAAAAAATATATATCCTAAAGAAAATTAATAATAATCGGAAAAAAATTCAAAAAAATAAAATAAAAAAATTAATCGAAAATAAAAAAAATAAAAATAAAAATAAAATATCAAAAGGGAGAGCATGCTCATGCATCTCCCAAGTTGACCACTTCTTTGTTACGTTCCACATGGGCACCATTGTAGTGCTTCAATCTTTGTCCATTAACTTTGAATTCATGGTTGTCAGAGATGGACTTGATTATCACGGCACCATGGGAGAATGGTTTAACCACTTTGAATGGTCCCGACCATCTTGATTTTAGCTTTCCCGGGAAAAGTTTTAGCCTAGAATTGAATAAGAGAACTAGTTGCCCTGACATGAATTGCCGCGGCAATAGTTTCTTGTCATGACACTACTTTGTTTTCTCCTTGTAGATTCGTGTATTGTTATAGGCGAGTGCACGGAATTCTTCTATCTCATTGAGGTCCAACAAATGCTTTTCTCCGGCACTTTCCCAATCCATATTCACGGTCTTGATTGTCCAGTATGCCTTGTGTTCGATTTCCACCGGTAGATGGCATGTTTTGCCATAGACAAGTCGGAAGGGGGACATACCTAAGGGTGTTTTGAATGCAGTGCGATATGCCCAAAGTGCGTCATCTAGTCAATTCCCTATTGGAAATTTCTGCTTGTCCGTTGGTTTGTGAGTGATATGCCGTGGCGATCTTGTGTGATATGCCGAAGCGTTTCAACATCTAGGTAATTAGTCTATTGTCAAAATGCTTGCCTTCGTCACTGATAATTGCTCTTGGCATCCCAAACCGTGTAAATATGTTTTTCTGCAAGAATCGTTGCACGGTCTTGGAATCGTTGTTGGGAATTGCAGCTGCCTCAACCCATTTAGACACGTAGTCGACGGCAAGTAGAATGTAGAGGTTGCCGAATGAAGATGGGAAAGGTCCCATAAAATCGATCCCTCATACATCGAATAATTCCACCCCGATGATGTTCTAGAGCGGCATCTCATGTCGTCTAGAGATATTGCCTGTCCTCTGGCAACTATCACATTGCTTGTAAAAGTCTTGGGCATCTTTGTACAATGTTGGCCAATACAAACCGGATTGCAAAACTTTGGCCACGGTATGAGTTCCTTCAAAATGTCCTCCATAGGGTGAAGAATGGCATTGCCGGAGTACATTCTGTTGCTCTTCTTCAGGGATACATCGGCGTATAACCTGATCTGCACATTATTTAAACAAAAGAGGCTCGTCCCAAAAGTAATGCTTAGCATCATGGCGGAACCGCTTCTTCCCTTGGTGAGTAATGCCATAAGGTAAAATACCACAAACAAGGAAATTAACTAAATCCGCGTACCAGGGTATTGCCGAGGCATGTGCTGTCGTGGTGACTGCTCCCAAAATTACCGAGGCATGCGCGTCCATGGTTGTTGAGGCAACTAAAATTTGTTCATCGGGGAATACATCACATATCTCTAGATCTGCGTCCTCCTCCCTGTTGCGTTCTAAACGTGATAAGTGATCGGCCACTTGATTTTCTGTTCCTTTCATGTCCTTAATTTCAATATCAAATTCTTGTAAAAGTAATATCCAATGAATCAAACGAGGTTTGGCATCCTTTTTAGCAAATAGATATTTGATTGCCGAATGGTCTGTATGAACAATTACCTTTGTACCAATCAAATAGGATCGAAACTTTTCAATTGCGAAAACTACAGCTAGTAACTCTTTCTCCGTTGTTGTGTAATTCACTTGAGCACTATTAAGAGTTTTACTAGCGTAGTATATCACATGGAAAGTCTTACTTGTGCGTTGGCATAGGACTGCTCCTACCGCAAAATCACTTGCATCACACATGAGCTCAAAAGATAGCGTCCAATCTGGTGGAACGACAATGGGTGCCGAGGTAAGCTTTTCCTTTAGGGTTTCGAATGCTTGGGTGCAAGAATCATCAAAATCGAAGACTTTATCCTGTTCAAGCAAATTGCACAAGGGTTTAGTGATTTTAGAAAAATTATGAATGAACCTCCTGTAAAAACCTGCATGTCCAAGAAAACTTCGAATTCCTTTAACCGAACTTGGTGGGGGTAATCTCTCGATCACGTCCACCTTGGCTTTGTCTACTTCAATTCCGTTGGATGAAATCTTGTGGCCGATCACTATTCCTTCATCTACCATAAAATGGCATTTCTCCCAATTGAGGACTAAATCAGTTTCTTCACATCTTGTCAACACCTTCTCTAAATTGCCGAGACAGCTGTCGAAGTCATTACCAAAAACAGAAAAATCATCCATGAAGATCTCAAGGAAGTCTTCGACCATGTCTGAAAAGAGTGCCATCATGCATCTTTGGAAGGTTTCCGGGGCGTTACACAATCCGAACGGCATCCTTCAGAAGGCATAAGTACTGTATGGGCATGTGAAGGTTGTCTTTTCTTGATCTTCTGGTGCTATGGCAATTTGATTGTAACTTGAATAACCATCAAGAAAATAATAAAAGGGTTTACCTGCAAGATGGTCAAGTATTTGATCAATAAAGGGTAATGGGAAGTGATCTTTCCTAGTGGCTTTGTTTAGCTTTCGATAATCCATACAAACCCTCCAACCGGTCACAGTCCTAGTTGGAATGAGTTCATTGTTTTCATTACTTATCACCATTATACCTCATTTTTTCGGTACGCATTGTACCGGACTTACCCATGTACTATCAGAGATAGGGTATATAATGTCGGCGTCAAGCCACTTGATGATTTCTTTCATTACAACCCCTTTCATGGCATGATTCAGTCTCCTCTGGGCATCAATTGAAGGTTTGTGATCATCTTCCAACAAAATCTTGTGCATGCACACTGCTGGGCTAATTCCCTTCAAGTCGGCAATTGTCCACCCTATTGCCTTTTTGTGTAGCTTCAGCATCTTGATCAGCTTCTTTTCCTGCTCAGACTGTAACTTAGAAGAAATAATTACAGGTAATGTATTATCGGTTCCTAAGTATGCATATTTTAGTTACTCTGGCAATTGTTTCAACTCAAGAATCGGTGGTTGTTCAATAGAGGGTTTTTCGAGTTTACCTTCCTTACCTGAGTAATCCAGTGGTTCAAAGTATGTACCTGGTCGATTGACTAGCCAATTTGCCTCTTCTTGTTGTTACTCATCGATCAGTTCTTCATACTCCTCAGGTTCCTCTTGATCGGCAATGTAGTTGCCGAGGCAACTAAATTCCTCGTCGAAGTTAAACTCTGTCATGGCATGAAGAAGTTGGCATTCTTCTAGATCATCGGCATGCCTTAGTGTTTGGAACACATTTAGTTTAACTTGCTGGTCATTCACCCTCATTGTGAGTTCTCCCTTTTCAACATTGATCAAGGTTCTCCCTGTTGCTAGGAATGGTCTCCCGAGAATGATGGGTGCATGTTCATCTGCTTCACAATCCAAAACAATAAAGTCAGTGGGAAAAATAAATTTATCAACTTTTACCAGTATGTCCTCGATTTTCCCCTTTGGATGCACATAGGATCTGTCGGCTAGCTGTAGCATAACTGTTGTAGGTCTTGCCTTCCCGATTCCTAGTTTCTTGAAAACCGATTTAGGCATCAAGTTTATGCTAGCCCCAAGGTCGCATAATGCTTTCCCGACATAGTGGTTTCCAATAGAACAGGGTATTGTGAAACTTCCGGGATCCTTCAACTTGGGTGGCATACGATTGTGCAACATTGCCATGCATCCCTCTGTTGCGGCAACTGTTTCAAACTCTCCTAGCCTTGTTCTCTTGGACACAATTTCTTTAAGAAACTTAGCATAGTTTGGCATTTGTTCAATTGCTTCCACCAATGGCAAGTTGATGTGGACTTGCTTTAGGATATCAAGAAACTTCTTGAATTGGTATTCTTGCTTTTGTCGTTTCAACCTTTGTGGGAATGGTGGTGGAAGTCGGATATCTTCGATCCTTTCATTGGTTTGGAACCTGATTGACGGCATTGCCGGGACAACTGGAGTTGCCGATGCGTTATCAACTGGGGTTGCCGAGGCATCTTTATCGTCGGTTGCCGAGGCATGTTTATTGTCGGTTGCCGAGGCAATTCTTGGTTCAGCATCTGAGGCTTTGCCGCTAGGTTCGTCTTGATCTTTTTGTGGAGTTTTGTTTGATGAGCGGGTTTGAGCCTCTCTAGGTTGTTGGCCACTTCTAGTGGTGATCGCCTTACATTGCTCATGGCCAGTTCTTCTTGCGACTTCAGTAACGCTAGGTAAACCTCCTTGCGGTCTAGTATTCAGATTTTGAGCAAACTGTCTGACTTGATTTTCCAATGATTTGATTGCCGCCTCTTGGTTTTGCAATCTCATCTCGATCCTGTTAATAAAAGCATCAGTTCTTTTTATGAAGTTACTATTCTCAGCCATATAAGATTTAGTTTTCATCATAAAAGCATTTAGAGAATTTTCCAAACAACTGGATGTTGTCGGTTGTTGCTGCGGCAACTGTTACCGTGGCATATTCTGCTGGAATCCCGATGCTTGTGCATTCTGATTGTTCTGGTTTAGAGTATTTTTGGGATTACTCCATGAAAAAATTGGGTGCTTCTTCCAAGCTGGATTGTATGTATTGGACATCACATTGGTGTTCCGATTATAATTCCCCACATAGAAGCTGGATTCCGGATTCTGCATACATTCAGAAGAATTATGGTTATCACCACATAACTCACAAAAAGAATCCATTACCTTGACCTCATGTGTGTTGTTTGGTTTTTGCATGTTCTGGACCATCTTGGTTAAAGTGGCCAATTGTGCCGAAATTGAATCTAATGATCCTAGTTCATGTATTGTGGCTTGGCGTCTAACTCCTTCTCTTCTAGTAGATGGAAATTGATAATCATTCTTGGCCAGCCTGTTTAAAATTTGCATTGCTTCCTCCGACGACTTATCTAGGAGTATGTCGTTTGCCGAGGCATCTAGCATCATCCTTGTTGGTGTATTCACGGCGTTGTAAAACATTGTTACTTGAGTCCACACTAGGAATCCGTGTATGTCGTTACAAAGCTTATCAGTCAAATTTGTAGGATTAAACCAAGCAAGGAAATCACGACAAAGATCGGTCCAAGATGCTATTGATCCGGCAGGAATGCTATTCAACCATGCTTTCGCCCTATCCCTCAGTGAATAGGGGAATAATCTTAATTGTAAGACATCGGGGGTGAATCCGTGTATTTTGAACGAGTTGCAAATCTCGAGGAAAGATTTCAGATGTTGTCGTGCATCTTCAGTTGCTGAGCCGCCAAATTGACCAATTGTGTTCATCATATTAAACATTACCGGTTTCAACTCAAAGTGGTCGTCTTCAATTTCAGGTGCGACAACTCCTGGATTAAGTCCATCAAGATCTTCTTCAAGATAGTCTCGAATAGTTCTGTTTCGTGCAAGAATCACTCCTCCTCCTGTGGAACATCTTGATTCATATTGCCGTCTTGATTAGCCATTACTACTCTTATCCTTCGTCTAAGCCTTTGTAAGGTTCGTTCGATTTCTGGATCAAAGGGATATTCTGGTGTAGTCGGTCTCGCCCTGGTCATATACCAATGGAAAACCAAAGTTTGTTAGCCCTTTGAATCTTAAACAAGAAAAGTAAAAAGAAAGTGCAAGAAAATAAAAACAAAGTCGCTATTGCCAATCCTCGACAACGGCGCCAAAAACCTGTTGCGCGTAATAAGTACTACACAATTGTGCAAGTATACACGTTGCAAGTTATAGTATAAAAGATATCGTCTCCACAGGGATTGGTGCCACTTCAAGAATCTAGTCTCTTGCACTGTGAAAAGTAAAAACACAAATAACGGATTATAGGAGTTTAACTAATAACTAAACTAGAAACCAATAAAGTAAAAGAAAAGATGAGATCAAATGAGAGAGAGATAGGCCAGGTTATCGTGAGTTGAGGTGTGATAGCCGATTGGATCGTCTTGGTAAAAGAGTGCACGGGCAACTCAGTTGCCGTGGCAACTTGCACAATGGGGTTGCCTTGGCAACTAATCGATGGTTGCCTGGGCGACTAGCCGGGCAACTACTTGGGCTTCTGGGCAGCAACCTTCAAGGTTCGGCAGAGCGTTCTTCAATGGTTTCTTCTTATCCCTAAGTCAAAACTCTAGCTACTTGTGCATGCCTTGATGATACATCCCTGCGTGAATCAAGGGTGAACAACAACCAATCTTGTTCTCCTCTTAGCCGTTGAAATCCTTGACTTATTCCTAAGCCGGATTAATCTTCACCATCAATAGATTGAATAAAGATCATATTCATTCGTTTCTTGAATCTAACTCTCCTGATATTAGATAAATAGATGAAATCACGAGATCCTCTCCCAATTCACTCGCAAAAAAGAATAAGAACCAAGAATGAATAAACCTTGAATAGAAAAGTGCAAACTCTTATTACCTAAACAAAAACCAATAGTTTCTCACAACCACAAAACACAATAACCATAGCCAAATAGATTTAGTTCATGGCTAGGTTCCAAAGAAACACAAGATAAATAATCCCTAGCATGAACCCAATCGAACAAGAAAGAAAAAAATGAAGAAGGAGGCTTGTCGAAATCCTCCTTGCCCTAGATGCTTGTCGAAAATTCTCTCCTCTTGCCCTCCTTGGAGTTGTCGAAATTCCCCTCTCTTGCTCTCTTTGAGTTGTCGAAATCTCCCTTTTATTTATAGGGCTAGGTCAAAATCCTTCTTTGAGGAGGAAGTTAAGTTGGAATTAAATTATCTTTAAAGAATATAATTCTTTATTATAATTATATTCCTACTAGAACTTCTTCTATCTTCTTGGAATTTAATTCTTCTTTAATCTCTTCATGGAAATAAAATTCCTTTGGGATTGGGCTTTGCACCACGTCATCTTGGGCTTGTCCAGTCATCAATTTCGACTACCATATCACCTTTGCTCTTGTCAACAATTGCCCTGGCAACTGGCTCGGCGTCTCCTTCATGCATTGCCCTGGCAACTAGCTCGGCATCTCCTTCATGTATTGCCCTGGCAACTAGCTCTAGCCTTGCTTTGGCAAGTGATCCTGCACATACACACAAAACACACCAAAGCAACATCTTTTCCCACAAAAACTACCAAGTTATGTAATCAAGCTCAACGATGGAAGGAAACATGGATCAATGCATGAATGGCTAATTATGCAACTAATATGAGCCTAAGTCTAACAATAATATGAGTAAAAAGGCTAAGAAAAATAGTACTTTTGAACACTTATCTATAGTCATCCTCATCTTGTTCCAAGATCTTCATGAAATCTTCAGTTTGAACCGCAGCATCGCTGGCATAGATGTTACGGCAAAAATTTCCTACTTCAGCTCTTCACTCTTCGTCATTTGGCATCCACTTTTCCTTCCAGAAACAAGCCATTTGAGCACACCTTGCTTCATGACATTAGTTTCGGCCAGAATCGATCTTCTCTACTGCTCAATTTTTTTGCCATCACACTTTTGTTTGATGGCATTAGCTTTCATTCCATGGTGATTCAATGCCAAGTTCTCATCCAAAATGGATTCCATTGGCTCAACTGCATGGCATTCAATTTCATTTGTACATTTAAAAATTTTGAAATTGTCAACAGTAATACATGCTTGTCTTACCGAGGTACGATTGGCAAATGGTGGCTCGACTAGTTCTTTCGAGGTGGTGTTGGCATCCAACTGTTGTCTGGCATCAACTAGCGGTCTAGATCAGATAGTGGTATGGCATCATCAGCCTCTACCTCTCCTTTCTCTACTTTCTTGAGTTCACATGTTGGCATTGATTTCACTTCTTGGAAAATAATCGGCTGCTTGACATGTGTGTTATTCTCGACTTGTTTGACACTCCGGGGTTCCTTGCTCGTCCTTGTGATTTCAGTATCACTTAGGAGGCTTTCTTGCGCTATGGGACTCAAGTTTTAAGCGATTTTTCCATCGTTTTCTAGGTTTGGAATTTCATAATCCCTTTGAGCTAGTTGACGTGGCATGTTGTTCAGGATGTTCAAAATCAATTTTGTGCGGTTTTCAATTTTTCTGCTTGTTTCAATAATCTCTTGATGTTGAACATACATCCTAGCTTTCATAGCCTCCTTGAAGTTTAAGTTCTCTTGCCAAGACATGTGCGATGTATCAACAAAGTTGTAATCATCATAGAAGTCTATTTGATCATCGTACGAGTAACTCGCATGATATTGAGGAATGTTTTGCCATGGCATTGTGTTGTAGCAGTAATGCCATTATCGTAAGCAAACATGTCAGCTCCTTGATCATACCATGGAAAATTTTGTTGGTTATACCATCAGTTGTAAGCTCCAATATGGTCTCTAAGGCACATTCTCCGATCCTCCATTTTCCTATAAGTACCTAAAATAAATGAAACTAAAAATAATTTTAGCAGAATAAATAATAAAAGGAAAATAATCATAAACTAAAACAAAGACAAGTGCGAATAAAAACAATCAATTTTGTTGCAATCCCGGGCAACGGCGCCAAAAACTTATAGACTTTCTAAGTGAATGCTAGCAAAAGGGGCAGAAGATATGCATTGGAAAAGTAATAAAACAGTGCCAAGATGAGTCTTTTACGTGCAAGTATACACAGTTTGCAAGTAATACAGCAGTTAAGCTGAGTATCAATCCCATAGAGATTGACTTGGAATTCAATTGTTTGATTGTTACTTACCTTGGAAGAAAATATGTGTAACACCCCTTTCCCGGCCTGGTAGGAAACCAGGTTGGAGCGTGTTAGTGGTGAACGATACGGTGATCGGTGCAATAAAATTTCATTAATGAATAACACTTGACAATATTATATCTTTCAAACACTACCCAATATCGATTTTAGCTCAATTTATCCCATCTGAAACAATGACTAATCATTTAGGACCAACTTCTAGCCTTTACATGTTTTATGGATTACATGGTAAATCTAAAAATTTAGGGGTCCTTTAATGCAATTTACTATATAACAAGGAAATTCAATGCAATAATGGTATACTCAAGAATTTTTATGTCATTTCGATAACATTTACCCATCCAATTAAACCATATAATATTCAATGACTATTCTGTAAACTATTTAAAACTGTGTCAATGTCTTTCAACAGAATTAACTACCATCGTACCGGAACACCTTGATGCCGTATCAGTACAGGTGTACATGAATTTGAGCCCCAAATGAAGTTGTCCAAACACGTATCGATACGGTCGAGGTTCGTATCGGTACCGCATGCACAGGTATCAACCCATTTCCTAGTAATTCAAGAACTCGTATCGGTACAGCGTGACCTATATCGGTGTAGGTTGACTAACATTGACTTTGACCATAACCCATTTCAATACACCCAAGGCAGTATCGATACATTTCAATACACTTGAACCTATATCGATACGCTATGGTTAACTCATGCTTTCTTTGTAACACCCTGAAATCTAGCCTAGTCAAAAATGGGTTCCGGCGATCGAAAACCCTACATCAAAATTGTTCAAATATTGTACTGACATTAACCGTAAGGTCAATTTTATCGATATTGGACTCTAATTGAGTCAAATTATTGTCTAAGGACCTTATTGGAAGTATTGAAAATCTGTTTAATGACTAAACTATAGAAATTTAAAGTTTGGGAGTACAAGTATAGAGAATTGAGAGTTGAGGGACTAACCTTGCGGTTAGCCCATCCTCAATTATAATCATCCACACGTGGGATGATCAGGCTCAATTCCTTCAAATGATGGAAAGCCTTGTAAATAAAAGAAAGTGAATTGCATAGGAGGGCTTACCCGATTTCTAAAGAAGCAAGCACCTCTCTTGTCTTCATCTTCCTCCAAGCAAGCACCTCCATTGTTGAGGTTGGAGAAGCTTGAGTTTTCTTCGATTTATTGATATTGAATCATTTCTAACGATCGGGTAAGCTAGAATCCTCAATCTATTGTTGAAATCCATGATTACGTTAAGCCTAATCTCAAGCCGAGGTTTTGGTCATCCATGGAAATTTATAGCTAATAGCTATTTTAAGCTTCGATATTAATTTTTATATCGTTATATTGATTTCGATAACGTGCTATCGATTCTAACCAATTCCTATTGTTTAACATAGCTCAAGAATTAGATAGAGATCATCCACCATCGCCGATGAAAGTTAGGGACAAAGAAATTGATATTCAAGAGCCGTAGAAGCATCAGATTATCGAGGTGAGTGTAGTCGAAGTCCTGGGATTAGGCTAGGTGTCTTTCCCGATTTCATTGTCATTGATTATAGTATGGATAACGCTATTGTTAAGGATTATTGCATTGAACCAATTAAGTGGATTCCATTGGTATGTTAAGGCAAGTCATTGCATTGAATATCGACCATTGATATTGCTATAGTCACTGCCATCGCTCATTGTCATTGAATCCGCCATCGATATAATCATTAAATTATTGAAGAATTGAACATTGGAAATAGAGCATAGTCATTGCTATTGGCACCTTCATTGGTATTGTCATTGTACATTGATATCGACAAAGTTATTGTCATCGAAACATTGTAAATGAAGCATCGACCATTGTTATTGCCATTGAGATCACTGAACATTGCAATTGTTATTGATATTGCTATTGAACTTGGACATCGGAACATTGATTACTGATATGAACATTGAACATAGCTATTGTCATTGAACATTGATTATTGCTATTAACACCGGACCTTGGATTCAAAAGGACATTGGATATAATTGGCATGCCATAGAATTCATGAGCTTAGTGTATGGATGGACTACAATCCTAGGGCTACGGCCTATATTGAATTGGCGATGTGGAGGGATGTGTTGTGATATTGGTCGTATTGTCGAGGGGGGACTTGACCATTCATTGATTTAGAGAGGCGTAGGAATTCGCGTATCCACTATTCTTAATCGATCCAAGGGTTAATGTTGACTCATTGCATTTCTATTATTGACTCATTGCATTGTCATTGTCAAGATATGATTTGGAATGCATTTCATTGATAAGAACACTATTAGCTACAACTCTCCCCCTTAAGAAAAATTCGTCCTCGAATTTTACCTAGATCAAAGAGGTGAGGATATTACTTTCGCATTGTCTGCTCTAGTTCCCATGTTGCTTCCTTAGCGGTGTGGCTCTTCCAGAGCACCTTAACCAATGGAATAGTCTTGTTTCATAATCTCTTGACTTCCATTGTAGGAATCTGAAATGGTTCTTCCTCATAGGACAAGTTGGGTTAAATTTCCATATATTCAAGCTCAAAGATGTACGAGGGATCAGAACGATACTTCCAAAGCATTGATACATGAAACACATCATGGATTTTACTCATTTCTGAGGGCAATAGTAGACGATAAGCCACAGGGCCAACTTTTTCAATAACCTCGAAGGGTCCAATGAATCGGGGACTCAGTTTCCCCTTCTTGTCAAATCTCAGAACTTTCTTCCACGGTGAGACTTTAAGAAAGGCCATCTCACCATCCTTATATTGTATATCCCTTCGCTTGTTATCAGCATAGGCCTTCTGTCATTCAAAGGCAGCTTTTAATCGATTATGGATGATGGTAACCCGTTCTTCAGTCTCCCGATGTAAGTCAGGGCCCAACACCTTGCCTTCACCGAGTTCAGACCAACACATAGAGTTCTGCATCGCTTGCCATACAATGCCTCATACGGTGCCATTTTGATGGAAGCTTGATAGCTCTTGTTGTAAGCAAACTCGAAACATATCTTCCAAAACTTGAATTACCCTTTCCGACTGGCATCAAATTGAGGGTGAAAAGCAGTACTAAGATTAACTTTGATACCCATAGCTCCTTGCAAAGACTTCCAAACCCGAGATGTAAATCGTGGATCTCGATCAGAAATGATAGACTAGAGCGCTTCGTGGAGTTGAATAACTTCCTTGACATACAAGTCAGCTAGTTTAGGAAGACCATAATCCATACGAACAGGTAGGAAATGTGCTTACTTGGTGAAACGGTCTACAATGACCCAAATGGCATCATGTTTACCAGGAGTCAATGGTAGACCACTAACGAAATCCATAGTGATCTTCTCCTACTTCTATTACGGTAGATCGATGGGTTGCAATAGGCCAGTAGGAACATGATGTTCAGCTTTAACACCCTAATATGTGAGGCACTTGGACACAAAGTCAACTATGGCTTGCTTCATGAACGGCCACCAGTAAAGTTCTTGTAGGTCCTTGTACATTTTTACTGACCCTGGGTGAACAGAGAAAGAGCTTGAGTGAGCCTCCCTAAGGATATCTATGCAAAGAGATTCATTATTGGGTACACAGACCCGATCACAAAAACATAAAAGCCCTTCACAATTCAATCTAAATTCGGGGTTGTCTTGCAACTTGGAAATGATAACTTGAAGCTTAGGATCTTGTTTTTGTAATGCTTGAATTCTCGATATAATGGTAGACTAAACTTGGAGCTCAACCACTAAACAACGGTGCTTCCGAAGATGGAAGTGAGCATTGATAGCTTAAGGAAAAGGCAAAGATTTGCGGTTGAGTGCATCAGCTACAACATTGGCCTTGTCCGGATGGTAGTCAATGACAAGATCATAATCCTTGAGGAGTTCCATCCATCTCTGCTGTCGGAGATTCAACTCCTTCTGTGATAAGAGGTACTTGAGACTCTTATCATTAGTGAAAAGGTAGCATTTCTCTCCGTAGAGATAGTGTCTCCATATTTTCAATGCAAAGACAACTGCAGCCAACTCTAAGTCATGAGTGAGGTAATTCATCTTATGTGGCTTTAGTTGTCGAGAAGCGTAAGCAATGACTTTGGCTTCTTGTATTAACACACATCCTAACCCGAGATGCGAAGCATCACTATAGACAGTGTAGCTCTTTCCAGAATTGGGTTGGGTTAGAACTGGTGCATGAGTCAAAACTTGTTCAACTGATCAAAACTTCTTTGTTGTTCCTCAGTCCAAAAAAATAGAGCTTCTTTTCTTAGCAACTTAGTCAATGGGGTTGCTAACATAGAAAATCCTTTGATGAATCTCCTACAATAGCCCGCAAGACCAAGGAAACTTCTAACCTTGTTGATGTTCTTCGGTGGATGCCAATCAACAATAGCCCGGATTTTCTTCGAGTCCACCTGGATCCCCGAAGCCGATACAATGTGCCCAAGGAAGGCAACTTCGGTAAGCCAAAACTCACACTTAGAGAACTTGGCATATAATTGGTTCTCTCAAAGAGTTTAAAGCATAATACAAAGGTGGTCTCAATGCTCGGCAGGGTTCTTAGAATAAATTAGAATGTATTCAATGAATACCACTATGAATTTGTCAAGATAGGGCCTGAAAACCCGATTCATTAGGTTCATGAAAGTTGTCGGTGCATTGGTTAGCCCAAAAGGCATCACCAAGAATTCGTAATGTCTGTATCTTGTTCGAAAAGCTTTCTTGGGTACATCACATTCCTTGACTCTCATCTGATAATACTCTGACCTTAAATCGATCTTGTAAAACATGGAGGTCATCTACCCTTGGAAAATGATACTTATTCTTGATGGTCACCTTGTTCAACTAACTGGTAATCGATGCATAGCCTCATGGAACCATCATTCTTCTTCACAAACAGAACTAGAGCTTCCCAAGGTGAGGAACTCGGCTAAATGAAGCCTTTATCAAGAAAATCTTGAATCTGGGCTTTCAACTCCTTCAGCTCAACGACTACGATTTGATAGGGTGCAATGGAAACTAGGGCAGTTATGGGTTGCACTTCGATACTGAATTCAACTTTACGGGTTGGGGGTAAGCCCAAAAGTTCATCAAGAAAGACATCGGGAAATTCACACACAATGTCAACCTCCACCAAAAGGGGCTCCTCCTTGGCTTCCAATGTCAAAACTTGCAACGAAGGGCTTCTTGAACTCATCAACACGACACTCTCCTTACTAAGACCTTGAAGATTCAACTTTCTCTAGCCACAATATACCCATGTTTGATGCTCACTAAGCCAGTCTAAACCCAGTATAACATCAAACTCATGGATTGGTAGGGCCAACAGATTGACTACAAAAGGAATCCCTTGAATCACTAAGGGATAATTCTTACATATAAAAGTTATGGTGACACAATCAACCAAAGAATTTGTTACAGAAATCCTCGGTGCTATAGGTTCAGACGATAATCTATACCTCTTAACCAACACGGTGCTTTTAAAAGAGCGGGTACAACCAAGGTCAATCAATGCATATAGTGGATAGGAATACAATTCAATGGTACTTGCAATGTCATCAAGTTCATCCCCTTCTTCCATGTTCCTCACATGATACATCTAGGCAGGGGTTTTGGATTCTTTCTTGCTCGGTGCTTTTTTAGAGCCGCTAGGTCTCCCCACAGCTCCTGATGAACTTTGCCTTAACCCCTTACCCTGAAAGGACTGAGTAGGGGTTACATTACTTGCTGGTGCAGCAGTAGACTTGGTTGTATTAAGGGGACAGTCTCGGATAAAGTGGCCTTGTTCATCACAATAGAAACAAGCTCCAAACTACTTACAGCACAGACCTGTTGGATGCATGTTCTGAAAATAATTGCAAACGGGATACTGTGAACTTCGATTTGATCCCCCAGTGCTTTCAATCGAGACCACCTTAGAAAAAGATTGATTCATGGACAACAGCTTCTCAATATTCCCAGAACGGGAAAACTGTAGATAAACATGTTGTTTATGGCCTTGATACTTTCCCTTCTTGTTCCATCTAGGAGGTTGATAATCATCTCTAACCCTCTTCACACATTTGCTCAACCCGATGGTTCTTTAAGCTTTAAACGATGCTTTAATGGCCTTGACTCGGTTCACCATGTCTTGGAAATCAGTGATGCCCAATGTAGTGAACACAGGGCGAAGTTCATCACTAAGCCCAACAATAAACATGCGGCATTTCTCTTCCTCCTTCTTGATGTAATTAGCACCATATCGGCAACACTTGCAGAAATCACAGATGTACTGCTCGACCGGTCGCCCACCTTGCTTGAGGTGAAGGAAGATGTTGGGTCTCTCTGCGAGATAGTACTCACTAACATACTTCTTTCAGAATTCTTGAAGGAATAACTCCCAAGTGACAGTTTCCTCAGGGATGGTAAGAATAATGGTCTCCCACCACTGAAGTGCATCATCAGCTAGCTATAACAGCCCTCGCCCGGGTTAGGAGCGAGAAGCGTTACGACGAGAAAACGAGTAAGTACACACGAAAATTCAGGCCAATTAAAGTTTTTCTTTTCATCTAGAACTCATCTCTAATAAATGAGTTGCTTATCTGGCAAGTTATTAATATGATCAAACAGATTAAACTTATACTCATTATAGAATACCAATATGATTTAGTTACTACTTATAGGATCAAATTAAAAAAAATTACATTTACTTGTTTAGAAAGCAACTTACTAGACTATTTCTATTAAACTTTTGAATTCCATACTAGATTAAGTTCAAGATAATTTCAAGTCCAATTTAAATCTTCTATTCGAACTAGAGTAACCTACAAGATCAATATATATATCATTCGAATGAGGCTACAAGCAAGGTTCAAGGGTTCATTCGGTTAGGCTCAACTTTATTACAAGACCATTAAATTTTCAGGATCAATTCAATTAGGTTAAGATTAGACTTCTAAGGCATTACAATTGAATTAGGCAAACCAATTAGGATCTTAGACCTATTTGAATGGTCCACTAATCAAGTTATCTAAAATCAAACTAAACCAATTCAAGATCTCTAATAGCTTAGCCAATTTGAAACAAGTAAGTTATTAACATGGTTCAAATGCAAGAAAAATTTAGAACATTACCAAGTGATCACCTTATATACATATACGCATCAAGAGTGCCATTAAAGTCATTACAAGACTTAATCAAATCTTACATACAATTTACAAAACATCCAAATGCATGACCTATAGGACTTACACATAAGTCTAGGTTGCCACCATCTAGGAGTACTTAAAATAATTACAAAATCGCACATCAGGCATAGTATGCCTTGCTCCGAGTCAGAGAAAAATATACCTTCGGGGTCAAGGTATCGATCGGGATGACTTTAACTTGAGGTTTGGGAAGAATGCAGATAAGAGTGATAAGTACATAATTTACTTAGTGAGGTAGTATCTAGAACTAGTGGCTTATCAAGATTAGGGTCTTTAATTCAATTACCATTTAATCAAGTTTTAATCAAGTTAGTCTGAAGCATAACTTAGAGTTCAATCATCAATTGAGTATACAATCACACAATGATCAAGGGGTTCAATTCAAGGGTTTACCTTACACATTCAACAAGCATCTCATATTCAAAAACTAGGAACCAATCAAGTGTTCAATCATTTCATTTTATTTAGGCCACCAAACTAGACAATCAAACCTTCCAAATTAATTTAGATTCAATTATACTTTAACTTATCTTTCGAGTAACAAGTAGTCTTAACCTTCCATTTATCAAGTGTCTTAATTAACCTTTTGCTTATATACATCACTCAAGTCATTTCTTTTACTTCATAGCATGTAAACTTATTAGAATATTTGGTTAAGCCTAGTATTTTATATTAGTTAGCTCTTGTCTTGGTTTCAAGTATAATTATCTAAGGTGATTCACTATTCAAGGTCAAGAGTACATTTGGGGTAGTAACCAAAACTGTCCAAACTGTTTACTATACAGTTTACAAAACTATCCAAATCACCTTAGATAATTATACTTAATCATACATAATTTTCATTTCGTACGTCAAAATTTCAATTAGTTTACACCGTTTGAAAGCTTACTTAACCCTCTTTACAACAGTTTACTGCCAGACAGCTTGTGCACTATTTACTTAAACATACATAATTTTCATTCCGTACGTCAAAATGTCAATTAGTTTACACCGTTTGAAAGCTTACTTAACCCTCTTTACAACCGTTTAGACCTTTCATTTTAATGTCTTTCCAATTAATACAGTTTTTAGTTCCAAGACAGGGCAATTGCATTTCTGGATAGTTTGCACTGTCCAGAGGTTTTCATTTCCAGTTTCCAACTCACAAATTAGAATTCAATTCTGTTTTTTCCTAGTGAAAATAGACATATTAAGGTTCAATCCATATAAATTTCAGCCCTTAATTCGACCTATGCAATTTATGCTGGTTTTTTAAAGTTGCTGCCCAGAATGGAGTTTTCTGGGCAGATTTCACTAAGTTTGATTTTAGCTTCATTATTCACCTAGACCATGCTTAACTTGTAACATTATTATTCAACATATACACATATTCCTACTAGTCTAGGCCAGTCCAATTTACCTATTAATGTGATTAAAATAGCGCATTATAATACTATGTTCGAATTAATCCATTTGATCAACAACATTTCTTTAATTCACTATTTGAGCAGTCCATCATCTAGTCTTAGCCAATTCAATTACATGTAGTTATGGTTCATTTTAATCTGTTAAACAAGCATGAATAATCCCTTATGTTAAATCTAGACTTTTAATTCATTTTAGATTGAACTAGACAAGCAATTCAGGACTTTAGTCTTATTCGAATGAATCCAAGATGAGCTTATCTTATGCAACATAATTTTACCTCTAATTCCTTTAGATTTAGTCCAAGCATAATTTCATTTCATGCACTTTGTTCTAACAATTCAAGCAAATCAAGTAACATATTCAAAGGTGGTGAATTTAGTTCACTTACTTCTTTTCAAATTTAAGGGTCTTTATTTCATGCATAACTTATTTAGACTTCAATTCAATTTTAGCAAACCTTAGATAGTTCACAAGGTACTATTCGAATAGCTCTTAGCACAACAAGATCAAACATTTCAATTTAAGTTCTATACTACACCAATCAAGCAAAGATCACAACCACAAGAATTACACAACTTCAAGTAAGCAATCATATGATTTCTTTCAAAGAGGTGTTTTATATTACCATGTATGTTTTCAAGTTACAAGCAAGCTTAGATTATCAGGTTTATCAACTCAACCATGTATATTCCTTACTTTACAAGTCATTGTCAAGAAACATGAGCATACATATTCATTCAAGTTTAGTTTGGCTCATTCTTAATCTTATTGACATGTTTTGTTTATTTTAATCAAGTTTAACCATGTTAAGCTTTAATCAAGCAAAGTCAAGTCCTAGCTAGTTCATCTAGAATCATTCGATTACAAGCAAGTAACCATTGTTTTTAGCAAAGATCAAACAAATCAAGCAAGAAGACATCACATCTATTTGAACAAGGTGACCATATACCTTATTACTTATCTTTCAAGTAACATGTAATTCAAGTTAACTTGTTTACCATTTTACTCATGTGAATTCATTACTTTATCATTTCATTATCAAGAATCAAGTTTGATCACTCTTCATTCATGATTACAAGTCTTTGTTTCAAGTTCATTTATTCTTGTTTTGCCTTGGTAGAGAGTAGGACTAAGTAATCAAATCTGAAGTGGGTACACAAAGTACCTAGCAAGTGGGTACACAAAGTACCTAAACAAGAAGGTGTCCACAACACCACACAAGTGGGTACCCAAAGTACCTAGCAAGATGATGCCCACGACATCTAACAAGAAGGTGTCTATAACACCAAGCAAGATGGCACACAAAGTACCTAACAAGTCGAGCTCTAGACTCTAAGGCATGTCGTTCTACCTAAGGCCAACTAGCAACCATGGACTTATTGAATCTTTTATTATCAAGTAATCACACATCAAGTTTTTAAGCATCAAGCAATTCAAGATCAAATTCATTTGAAGCCTTTAAGCCATGTGAACCTTAGTTCGTTTTACAAGTGATCAAGAATTTCAAGCATCAAGTAAGGTCACTCAAACCTTCAAGCAATTCGAACAAGCTATTCAAGACAGGGTAGCACGTTTCATTCATTTTCATTAGGTATCGAGCAAGAATTTTTCTTAACCATTCATGTAGTATTCAAATAGTCTTATTAAGCATTTGTTTCATAGTCTAGCTTTAGTATCAAGTTATTTACATATCCAGCATTCAATAGCTCCAAGTGTATATTCAATTTAAATGTCCATTAGCTATCAAGCAAGGTCATGTAGTCAATCAAATGTTTAAATCACAATCACTTAAGTATCTAGCTTATCCAAGTTTAAGAATTTAATAGTCAAGCACATTCAAGTTCAAGCCTTATTCTTCAAGGTTATGATCGGCCTTAAGTTAATTAGAGCCTTAGCTCAAGTGATATGTATCATTCTGGTATTGTCAAGTACATATATTCATGTTTTAGGTTATAAAGCATGTTTATCCTAGACATATCAAGAAGCATTCAAATAAAGTATTCAAGAATTCAAGTAAATTCAAACAATGGTTGCATAGTTCATTTGCATGGCCAGAATTACATCAAGCATATCTCATTAATCCAATTTCCATTTAAGCATTCTTCACTTATACATTTACCAAATAGAATTTAGGTTGATTTCATGACAATTCCATATCAACAAGGTAACAAATGTAATTGGTTAAGACCTAAGTTTTAACCCTAAGTAAAGCTACACTCACCTTGTATCCCGAAGTTATGGGATACCTGAATCCTCATTCATATCCCGATACTTATCCATCCTTTCTATCATTTTCTTAACCTAGTATTCAAATAATTTAAGCATGTATTAGAACCAAATCAAACTCAATTCACACATGCATTCCATTTCAAGTATACATGCTATTACAAACACCAAAATTGTTTTCTGGCAGTTTGTACACCCTTCACTAAATTGTCTATATCTTTTAATATACACGTCAGAAATTAAAATGTTTATACCGTTGGAAATCTAACTTAATTATCTATCCATCCATATATGGCTCATATTTTTAGCCCTTCTACATCAATACAGTTTTTTAGTTAAAGTCGGGTCAATTTACAGTTTCAAAACTGCCCAGATTACACTTAGGTCCACTTTAGTAAGCTAATTACTATGACCCTTATTCCATTAAATCTAGTCCTTTTAGACCTTGATTACCCTATTTTTACCAGTCAACATTGGTCCCAAAATAATCCATTTCAGTCCTTAAATTAACGGTTTTTCCAGAACAGTCCATGTTAGCCAATCAAGCAATTTAGGTGACTAGTTTCATTACTAATTCCATTTTCAGCAATTAGACACTATTTATAATTGTTCAATGACTCAATTTATTTCCTATTCATGTTTTTCCAGAAAGTATTTCATTCAATTAAATCTAGGTTTCACTTTATATGCCATTCGAACCCTACCCCAAATCTAAGGTTCATGTTAGCTATTGTTCTCATGCATGCTAACATGTTCACTTTCAATTTACCAACCTATCAAGCTTTGATATAGACTCAGTTCGCAAATATACACATTCAACAAACAATTCACAATTCAAATCAAGGTAATTAGCACTAGAATCACTTACAATGCTTTCTAGCTTTAATTTCTATGAAGGATGATACTCCATGCAAGCTTTCAAGCTCCTAACAATGGTGGTTTCTCTCACCATTTTTCTCCCTCTATTTATTTCCTTTCATTTTGGCAAGTAAGGAAAGAATGAAGAAGATGATACTTATTAGGGGTTTAGGGAAATGACCAATTTACCCCTTAGTTAGTCATTAATTAGAGTCTTAATCAAGGGTAAATAGGAATTTAGAAGTTTATCATGGAATCTTTCTATTTAATAACATTCATTCTGGTTTAGTCATTTAAAAAATGTCATTCATTTTTCATTTCTTTCATTTAGGTCCTTAGTCATCCTAATTAGCTTAGGACTAAACTCAATTGAACTAGCAAATCAAGTTACTAGTCCCAAAACTTCTAGACTATAGTTTAGGGTATTACACTAGCAATGCAAGGGCGCACACCAGCTTGTGCTCATCAGAACACTGCAATTGCTTGTTTATGATTCTCAATGTGTTGTCCAACCAGTACTCAGCGATCTCAGGATTATCATCAACCTGACCAGTGAAAGTATATGCTCAGAGTGATGCCAGCATGTCAATAGGTGCTCAGGTATATTGACAACTGGTGGAGCAGGTTGCACTACCGTCTTGCTCTCATAGACGTCATAAATTGCTTAAACATATAAGTCGTATTCCGATAGCGTTCAGCCTGCATATCAGGCAATGCTGGCTCAACATTCTAGGGTGGAGGATTAGGTGGGTTCAGAGGGTCCCCCTTACTTCTTCGTCGTGTATCGAGGAGCCGGTAGTAGACTCATTTATATGGACTTCGTTAGTCCCAGACATATCTATAGCATAAGGAGATTGGACTAGTCTACAAGTCACAATATACAACTCCTAGGTGACAAAGTAACACAATAATAATACAATAGGCTTTGGTTTAGTCCTAGAATCGACTAAACTCTAGCTCTGATACCACAAATGTAGCACCCCCTTCCCGGCCTGATCAAAAATTAGGTCAGAGCGTGTTACTAGTGAATGATACGGTGATCGGTGCAATGAAATTTCATTAATGAATAACACTTGATCAATATTATATCTTTTAAACATTACCCAATATCAATTTTAGCTCAATTTATCCCATTTGAAACAATGACTAATCATTTAGGACCAACTTCTAGCCTTAACATGTTTTAGGGATTAAACGGTAAATTTGGAAATTTAAGGGTCCTTTAATGCAATTTACTATAAACAAGGAAATTCAATGCAATAATGGTATACTCATGAATTTTTATGTCATTCCGATAACATTACCCATCTAGTTAAACCATATAATATCCAGTGACCATTCTTTAAACTATTTAAAACTCTGTTAATGTCTTTTAA
Source organism: Hibiscus mutabilis (assembly GCA_019671005.1). Taxonomy (NCBI): domain Eukaryota; kingdom Viridiplantae; phylum Streptophyta; class Magnoliopsida; order Malvales; family Malvaceae; genus Hibiscus; species Hibiscus mutabilis. Next base: position 23,845,737 of record CM033730.1, read on the forward strand.
CTGAATTAACTACCAACGTACCGAAACACCTTGGTGTCGTATCGGTACGGGTGTACATGAATTTGAGCCCCAAAGAAAACTATCCAAACACGTATCGATATGATCAAAGTCCATATCTATATCGCATGCACGGGTATCAACCCATTTATAGTAATTCAAGAACTCATATCGGTACATCATGACCTATATCGATACGTGTTGACTAACATTGACTTTGACCATGACCTGTTTCGATACACCTACGGCTGTATCGATACATTTAAATGCCCCAACCTTACTGCCAAAACCTGTATCGATACACTTTAACCTGTATCGATATGCTATGATTAACTCATGCTTTCTCAGTCCAAATATGCAAGGCTGTATCGATATGCCCTGCACTGTAATGTTAATTTTTAGTTGGTTTTTATTTGAATTCGCCTATCAAACAATGTCCAAATGCAATGAAACTTTACCAACAATATTGCAATGCTATAATCTACTTGCATGTCAAAATTTAGGGTTATTCGAATCCATTTGCTAGGTTTTAACCTTTTAGTGTCAAATATGCATATTTAGCCATTTTTGAGGTATACCAAGAAGCTATTTAGAGCCTTAGACACTTTTACATGCCATGCATAATACACACATATAAAAAGGGCCACAAATGACTAGTTCAACTACTTTGCCACCATCCTAGGAGTTTATAAAGGCAAAACACATTACTTGAGGCTTGTAGTGACTTGTCAACAATGTCGATTCTCCGATCTCCAATGATGAAATCCTTAACCTGAAATGTATGAAATGAAATGCATTAGGCATACATTGCCTAGTGAGGTAGTCACAACTAAACACTTTATCAATGAAATGCATTCCAAATTATATCTTGACAATGACAATGCAATGAGTCAATAATAGCAATGCAATGATCATAATCAATAGCAATAAGTCCATATTTCAACATTAACCCTTGGATCGATTTGGAATAGTGGGTACGTGAATTCCTACGCCTCACCAAATCAATAAATGGTCTAGTCCCTCCGCCTAGCCAATATGACCAATATCACAACATATCCCTCTGCCTCGCCAAATCAATATAGGTCATAGCCCTAGGACCGTAGTCTACCCGTACACTGAGCTCATAAATTCTATGGCATGCCAATCGAATCCAATGTCCTTTAGAATCCAAGGTCTGGTGGCAATATCAATAATCAATGTTCAATAACAATAGCTATGTTCAATGTTCTTGTCAGTAATCAATGTTTCGATGTCCGTGTTCAATAGCAATATCAATAACAATGGAAATGTTCAATGATCTCAATGACAATAACAATGGAAATGTTCAATGATCTCAATGACAATAACAATGGTTGATGCTTCATTTACAATGTTTTAATGACAATAACTTTGTCGATATCAATATACAATGACAATGTCAATAGCAATGACTATGCTCTATGTCCAATGTTCAACGCTTTAATAATTCAATGACTATATCGATGGCAAATTCAATGACAATGAGCGATGACAGTGACTATAGCAATATCTATGGTCGATATTCAATGCAATTACTTACCTTAACTTACCAAATGAATACACTTAAGTGGTTCAATGCAATAATCCTTGACAATAGTGTTAGCCATATTATAATCAATGACAATGAAATTGGGAAAGGCATCTAGCCTAATCCCAAGTATCTGACTACACTCACCTCGATAATCTGATGCTTCCATGATTCTTGGATGACAATTCCTTTTTCCCTAGCTTTCATCGATGATGGTGGATGATCTTTATCCAATTATTGAGCTAGGATAAACAATAGGAATTGTTTAGAATCGATAACACGTTATCAAAATCAATATAACGAAATCAAAATTAATATTGAAGCTTAAAATAGCTATTAGCTATAAATTCCCAAGGATGACCAAAACCTCAGCTTGAGATTAGGCTTGATATAATCATGGATTTTCAACAATAGATTAAGGATTCTATCTTATCCGGTCTTTAGCAATTATTTGATATCAATAAATCGAAGAAAACTCAAGTTTCTTCAACCTCAACAATGGAGGTGCTTGCTTGGAGGAAGATGAAGACAAGGGAGGTGCTTGCTTCTTTAGAAATCGGGTAAGCCCTCATTTGCAATTAACTTTCTTTTATTTACAAGGCTTTCCTTCCTTTGAAGGAATTGAGCCTAATCATCCCACGTGTAGATGATTATAATTGAGGAGGGGCTAATCGTAAGGTTAGTCCCTCAACTCTCAAATCTCTATACTTGTACTCCCAAACTTTCAATTTCTATAGTTTAGTCACTAAATAGATTTTCAATACTTCTAAAAAGGTCCTTAGAAAATAACTCGACTCAATTAGAGTCCAATATCGATACAATTGACCTTGTGGTAAATGTCAGTACAATATTTGAATAATTTTGATGTAGGGTTTCTGATCGCCGGAACCTATTTCTGACTAGGTCGGATTTTTGGGTGTTACAAGATGTTTTTTTGAAAGTTTGTTTTGGGAATACTTAAAAAGAAAAGAAATAAAAGTGAAGTAAAAACATTGGCAAGAAAGGTCTTTTAATGAGTGATGAACGTTGGCAAGGAATGCCTAGTTTCTACGCTTTTCATGCCATGCCAGCCTTTAATGTCAACCTGTATGCGCAATGTTTGCTGATCTGATTCAAAATTAGCAAAGCCTCTCTTGATGGTTATTGCCCTAAGTCGATCATATAAAAGCCCCTATATCTCTTAGTGCATGTTTTTAAACAAACTGATTTGATTAAGAACCAATCTATACTCCTAAGGGGTAGATATCACTCCTGAAGCAAGTTCATCTACTTGAACGACTTCTCTCGAAACTTCTCTCCTTAGTATTCAACAACTTAATCGTTGTCACCCCAAGTCTGTTAAGATATTGAGGAGAAATAGGCCAACAGTGCTAGCTCTCGCATGGAAAAGTATTTAGGAAACATTAAAGTATTCTGAATATATAAAACAATGCCGAAGCAGATTCATTATTAAAAACTAAACCATAAAATAACGTTTAATGCAAACATCCCCCATAACTATTAGATTAGTTCATGGTGAGGGATTTAATTAACAAAACACAATATTTTCCAAATTCATCATCAGTAAAAAGAAATTAAAACAACTTAAAATAAGAGAATGATGAGAAGGGGTCTCTCGATGCAGCCCTTCAAGATCCAGGCTCTTGGCCAAGCTGGTCGAATGACCCTTCCTTGGTGCAATCGGTCGTCACTCGTCTCACACTCTGAGTTTTTGTTGATTGAATGCTTCTCTTCCTTTAAATAGGCATGCGAGGAAGCCCTGGGATAAGCCTTTGCATTTGAAATTTGAATGCACAAGGGATAAGGCTTGTGATCACCTTTATTTAGATTTGAAGTGATAAGCTGGTCATGTGATAAGCTGATCAGGTTTCAACTAAGGCTGACGTCATAGTGTCGCCACTGCGCTGCCAACCAAGCTTGGCATAATTCTGCCAACCAAGCTTGGCATTATTTTTTTGCTATTTTTTGGGAGATTGACCCAATTGCTATTTTTTCCCAGCCTGATCTGGTCCAATTTTTTGGGGGTTCAACATCTTCTTGGCATGGCATCAACTTCACTTCTCTGCCAACCGGTGCTTGGCATTGTTTGGTCCATCTGTGCCAACAACATTCGGCATTGTCTCTAGCATTCCTTATTGCGCTACATTCTTGTGCCAAATACTATGCCAAACTTGCAAAATTGCCAACAAAACAACCTTTCTTACTAGTATAGACAGAAGTCCTAACTCCTTAAGTAAATGCATGATTTTAATATCCTAATGCAACTAAATGTACCTAAAAACAAGCAAAAGTGTTGTAAGATTGATATTAAAAACAGTATTTTTGGAGAGGAAATAGACGTCGCGGATCATGGTTATCTAACTACTTTACTGGAGATGCCGCAGGATTTTAATACTGACCTTGCTTACGAAGGACTTACTGGCCTGGCGAGTTCAACGTTCGATGCCCGCTCAATGAAAGGATGGAACATACACAACCCCGCGCTTTGTTACATTAACCGGTTCTTAGCATACAACTACTCTAGATGTAACGATACTACGTCAAATTTAAGTAAGGTTGAACTGTTCTTTTAATGGTGTATGTAAACCGGTACCAAGGTAAACTTGGGCTTTTGGTTTGCCCACGCTTTCTTCGAGCGTATTGTGCGATCCAACCACCCACTCATTCTCGATCCTTATATTAGTCATCTTGCATCTCGTCTTTTTCCATTGGTTGTTGACACTACACAATTTACTTACACTTTTGCAATGGATGCTTTAGATGCACAATGCTTAGACACAATGGGACTTCTCGCTGTTACCCCTGAAGCACCCTATATCGTTCCACCTGGCACCATTACACCACGTAATGTGCGTGTCTTCCTTTGGAGGACCACACCCAACCAGCACAAGAAGAGAACCCACAGTCGGAGGTGCACAATGAGATCCACGAAGTACACGGTCGGCTCAACTCCATCAAAACCAACATTGCTGAGATTTTGTCTTACCTTCGCCTGGGCACATCCCGACGTGGTCGTGGTCGTGGCCGCGGCTATCGTTAGAACGAGGAGTATCTTTTTCCCCTTTCTTGTATTTTCATTTACATATTGGGACAATATGCTTTTAGTAAGGGGGAGTAGATAACGCTTGCATCGAATTACCTTCTTTTGTTTATATGCTTGCAATTAAGTTGCCTTGGTTGAATTTTTGGAATCTCTTGTTATTAATCTTGATTTTGGCTTTGTTTCTTTGAATTCTATATGAGTTTATGATGACATTTTTATTGGATTTAGGAAGCATGATAGATAAATGGCAAGATTGGTGTTTTTGCTTGATATTCCATGAGTTCTTTGGTTGATATGTTTCTTAATTCAATGTACAATGCACCTCCTTGTGAGATTTGAGCCTAAACAAGCATACTTCTTATTCTTGCTCATGTTCTTGATTGAGCATAATTTTATTTATGTTCTTTTAAAATGCTACGCATGATTTCCACCATAATCATGCTTAGCTAATTTCCCAATTAGCCAAAGGTTTAAAGCGATTCCTCAATTCATTTTGTGAGAATTGAAAAACACTTAATATCTTCGGATAACATTCTCAATTTTCTGAAAACTTAGATCGGCAATCGTCTTTCTTTTAAAAATCTCTACACTTTCATCTCAAAAAGCGTGCGTTCGTTTGAATGTTGTTCTAATTTAAAGTTGGGAGGAAGGATCGGCTTGTAGCATATTTGACTTCCTATGAACACACTTAGTGACGGATTTGCTAAGGGGAATTGAGATCGAATTCGATTCTCATTGAGACAACATAATCCGAGTCAGACTTTTCTAACACTTAACTACATTGGAGCTAGCAACGATAGTTGTGGCTGGTCCAAGTAAGAACCGAATTCCAAAGATTGCCTTTGGATTGGTGGTTACAAAAGTGAAAAGTAAGTTACAAGGGCTGGTCCTTGTAGACTATAACCAGCATGTATCTGGTGTAAAATCTTTTTCGATGATCAATTCGAATTTGAGGCTAAGCTAAGCCTGAGGCTATTTTATTAAATTGATTTAATTCTTGAAATTTACTTCCATCATTCTCACTTTTAGTCTATATTTATTTTCTAGCTCTCTTGATCAAACACCCATTTACTTTATTTTCTCTCAACAGTCATAATCAAATCCTCCAGATATCAAAAGCTCCTTAGTCCCTACGGATCGACCCTTCTTCTCTATTACTACGTTATTTATTTATTTTATTTGTGATTAAGGCATATTTATTTGACAAATACGACGCTTGTCACAAGGAGAAAGAATCTAAACCCTTATCATGTGTTTGTACATTACTGATACAATCAATTAAGCTATCGACTCTGAGTTGCAAAGATTGTGTTCTCCCTTTGCATCTCCGGGAGCAGCCAAACACATACCGATCTCGAACTAGTAACTGGCCGCTAACTTACCTCCATCTCTAATATTAGTGGTGGAGGTCTATGAAACACATGCACTTCATTCTAATGTCGTATTACGTACCCGATACGTCTCTGTACTGAGAACATATTGAGTACGACTTAAGTACTCCTAGTGTTTCATCTCCCTATTTTTTCTATTATCCCACACTTTTTTTCTTGTTTCTTTTTTAAACTATTTTTCTCACTTGTATCAACTCTAAGTATATAAATATGGGTGATGCCATGCTCACATGATTTTTGTATGACTTTTTATTTTTACATTTTCTTAGAATATAAATTTTAATTTATATCTGTCGTAGCTTTACCGTACTCGTACCTTGTAATTTTAAAAACTATTGTTTTTCAAGTTCATTTCTACACTCGTACCTGTATCTAAATCTGAATTGGTGCAACATAGGTGGAGGTTAAGGGTGAGGTGAGATATGAAACAATCAATACTTTTGGGTGAGAGGGAAAGAGAGTCGTGAGCTATCATGGGTTTGAACCTGGTTTGGGTGGATGAGTTTGACCCCGTTTCGGTTCTGATTTGGGTCCAAATTTGCTTTGGGATAGGTTTTGGGCATGTACTCGGACACGAATGAAAAAAAATGATGTTGTCATTTTTTTTGAATAAAGGTACCATCTGAGATTTATTGAATAAAGAAAAGTTTGAGAAACAAAGCAAAAGACAGAGCTAAAACTTGAAGACACAGAAGCGATAAAAAGCAAGAAGAAAAGCAACACAAAGAAATGCAAAAGGAATGGAACTCATATGATCCAAAAGCCACTTGGTTGATTTTTAGATGAAAACCAATACAGACCAAAACCAAACGGGGAGGGCAGAGCTCGAAGATGCCCAAACAGAAGAGCGTCGTCACATTTCATGGAGGGTCTAGCCTGCGTCGATCATCAGCAGCAACAAGTATGACAGAGCGAGGGGCCTCTTCAACCCAAAAGCGATCCACAGAGGAGTTTCTTCCTTCCGATGCCATTGCATGTGCTACACGGTTGCCGTTCCACCCCACAAAGACAAAACGGCAATAGTTAAATTTATGGCAAGGCATTTTGCATCGAGGATGAACGGTCTCACCATTGAAGAATCATCAACAGTCAAATTTAGCTTGTAGATGACAGTACAAGAATCCCCTTCAACCAGAATATTCTGAAAACCCAGATCATGTGCAAATTCAAGACCTTGTACAACCGATAGTCGCAGACCAATGAAAATTGAATGCATTCCATATCTGAGCTCCATAATAACACCGTCTGCTTACATGATTTGCATCCTCAACATAGGTAGAACAGCGAGGGCATAAATTAGTAGTTGATATGCGTTTGATGACTAGATTCTGCATTGTGGGTATATAGTTCATCACAAATTTCCAGACTGTAATTTTAATTTTTGATGGACATTGAATTCTCCATAGCTAAGAAAAGAATTTACCCTCATAGACATCAGGGAAACCTTCATGAATTAACATCTTATAGGCACTCCGAACTGAGAAAATACCAGATAATTCCCCTCCCTAAGCACGGATATCATCATGTCCTTCAGAAGAAAGTCTGATAGAAAGGATAGCCGATGAATCTTCCTCATTAAAATTAGATTAAATCAAATCTGTATTCCACTGGCGAGTTAAAAGATCAATGAGATCCGAGACCCATTCGATACCATTAACGTGTGGCGATGAGACTAGTTTGGAAGGATATTCCGGCAGCCAATAATCGCTCCATATGGAAACTAAGCTACCACAGTCCACTTTCCAGTAGAGACCCATCCCTAAGGTACGACGTGCACACCAGATGCAACGCCAAATATATGAGGGATTGGCACCAATGCTTGAGTGTAGAAAGACTGACTGTGGGAAATACTATGCCTTCAAAAGCCTCGCCACAAGAGAGTCTGGATTAGAGAAGATCTTCCAACCTTGCTTGGCCAACATCGCAACGTTGAATTTGCCAAGATCCCTAAAGCCCATTCCACCATTAGTCTTAGGGAAACAAAGATTCTGCCAAGTACACCAGTGAATGCCCCTCTTATTTGGTGAATTCTGCCACCAATATTTCGCAAACATGGCCTCAAGTTCTTTGCAGACAGCCTGGGGAAGAAGAAAACAAGCCATTGCATAAAGTGGAATAGCTTGTAGGACTGATTTGATGTAGATTTCCTTGCCCCCAAGTGATAACAACCTAGTTCTCCAAAACTTATCAAATAAAAAGGATAGTGATTGTTTTTTGTTGTGACCTACCATAGAAGGTAGTCCAAAATATTTATCCGGGCAAGATTGGCAAGAAACCTCGTGTAACACCCCTACTCGAGCTAGTAGCTAACCGGCTCAGGAGCGTTACTTAAGCAATGGTAAGGACAATCAATACAAGCAATACAAGAACAAGCTAGCAACATGGCAAGCATTGATAACTCATCCTTATTAGATAAGGAGCCTACGGGACTTTCATCATCCCGAGCAAGCTACAATTAGGAATACAAGCAATGGCAAGGACAATCAATACAAGCAATACAAGAACAAGCTACAATTTCAGGTTTAATCTCGAAAGACTATCTCCTTCATTTGAGGAGCCTACGGGACTTTCATCATCTTGAGCGAGTCTCGTTTCAGACATTCTACGTTCAATTAGAACAATTAGGAATTCGGTTTAGTAAGCAAAGACACAAGCTATACAATACAAGTCTCCTAGGTGGCACAAGTATCCTATATGATGCATGATAGCCCGGTTTAGTCCTAGAATCGACTAAACCTAAAGCTCTGATTACCAATTAAATGTAACACCACCTACCCGGGCTAGTAGCTAACCGGCTCGGGAGCGTTACTTAAGCAATGGCAAGGACAATCAATACAAGAACAAGCTAGCAACAAGGCAAGCACTGAATTTAGACAAAACAGTGTGCAATTACCTATATTGTTGCTGCCAGGCAACTTGCACTCTATTCACTTAATCATGCACAACTTTTATTCCGTACGTCGGAATTTCAATTGGTTGACACCGTTGGAAAGCTAATATAATTGTCTTTATAACCATATAAGGCTTGCATTTTAGTTCTTTTCCAATTAATACAATTTTTAACTTAAAGACAGGGTAATTTGCTACACTGGACAGTTTGCACTGTCCCTAGTGTTTCTTCTCTACATTTCATTCTACAACCCAGAATTCAGTTCTATTTTATCCTAATGAATTTAGACATATCAAGGTGTTGTCCATAGAAATTTCAGCCTTAAATTCATTTTATACAATTTATAGTGGTTTTTCAAAGTTACTACCCAAAACAGAGCATTCTGGGAAGATTATACTAGGTTGAATTTCTAGCTTCTTAACTCATTTTAACAAGGTTCTAACATGGCAATTCAATTCACTTTCATGTTCTTACATGTCTAGGTCAGTCTAATACACCTACCAATATGCTTAAAACAGGGCATTATCATGTTGAACCCAATTTGATCTATTTGATCAACATTGCACATCCAATTTACCAATTGAGCAGTCCATTACCTAATTAAACTAGTCCATTTAGGTGCTTTCATATTTCCAGCAAGTTATCTATTCAATTCAATCTTCATTTCATCTACCAACATGATCAAAACATGGTTCTATATCCAATTGACATTTCTAAGCACTTTCTCTATCAAAACAGTCCCTAATAAAGATTGTTTTCAAACATATATAAATTTCATTAGCAATTTAGCTACTAGCATTCAATTTTCAAGTTCTCATTGAAGCTAGCATGACCCTAACATACGTAACAATCATTCAATTCAATTTATACAACAAGAACATCAAAATATCAAGGTTCAAAGAATCTATAACAAGTTGAAATCAAGCATTATACCTTCTCCAAGCTAAATTTGATCAAGGCTCAATCAAAAAGCATAAATTGAAGGTGATGCATGAAGCTTCTTCTCTCCCCTTTTCTCTCTCAAGCAATCGGCCAAGATGGATGATAATGGGAGGAAGATGACAATATGTTTGTTCATCTTTCCTCCTTGGCCGTGAGCCACTCTCCAATTTGGCACATGTTCTCTTCCAATGAGAACATGTGTCAAGGCCTTGATTTAATTTCAATTTTACATGCAATCTATAGAGTTTTGCATGTTCACATTTCTATCCTTCTATTTATGCCTTCTAGTTTTAATTTCAATTCAATTTGGTTCTAATTTCACTTATTTGATCTTAAGGATGGCTAATGTTCTTTTTTCTTTAATTTGATTAACTCATGAATTCAATTAGCCCATAGTTTAGATTGTGGTAACATTTCTAGGCCAATTTTAGGGTGTTACACCTCGAGAATACAACAAACATCATTTCTATTGTCGGCAATAACATTGGCACTAAAAACACGCTGGATTTGGTGTAATTAACAATCTGCCCCGTACAAGAAGAATAAGTGGACAAAATATTTTTCAAATTCGTGGCCCCCAGAGCAGAGGCATCATCGAAGATGATGTTGTCATCCGCAAAAAGAAGGTGAGTGATTAGGGGTGCACTACGAACAATGTGAATCCCTTGTAAAGAGCCTTTTCGAGTAGCCGAACGTAGAAGAGATGAGAGCCCATCTCCACATAAAAGAAACATATAAGGGCTCAAAGGGTCTCCTTGACGGAGACTTCGAGATGAAACAAAAGGCTCACTCAAATGGCCATTAATCACAATAGAATAGCTAACAGTACTGATACAATTCATAACGCAAGAAATCCACTGATCGGCAAAGCCCAACTTTCGCATAATATGATACATGTATGCGGGGCTAAAATGATGCATTGTAGCCAAAGAGTTGAAGTTATTTTATAAGTCTGGAATTTCAGCCGACTTGCATCGAATTTTCAGATGAGATCCGGGCACTTCTGAGTCTACATGTCTTCTTCAAACATATTCATCTGTCTCTTAGCTTTCCAACGCATCAATCCGACATCGAGAGATCAAGTTATGTCCATTTTAGTGAAGACTGTGCGAGCAGAAATCTCTATACGATTTTATCACGGGAAATATTATTTATTACGAATTTTCAATAATTTTATTGATTATTTGTACTTAAATTTAATCTGGGATTCTTTATGAAGATATTTAGATGATTTAGGATTAGATTTGTTATTTTTTTATTAGTTTTTTAGGTTAGATAAAATATGTTTATTTATTTTATTTTTATGTTTACTTTTCCTAATTTAAGTTGAACTCTTCATTTGTTGTAGCCTATTTAAAGGCATATTTGCTTCATTAATAAGAAGAACATCATGAAGTTTTGAGTTACAAAAAACCTTTGGCCATGGGCCATTTTATTTTCAAGGTAGATGGATTTGCCTTGTTATTTTTCGTATTAGAAGTCTTCTTCAACATAAGTTCGTCAAGTTCTTGTAATGGAGATCATCTTCACACTCTTGCTTGCCTAGGTAATTGCATCTAGGAGGGTGGGTTAGAGCCGCTTGAGGTTTCTTGCTTAGATAATCGCGTCTAAGAGGGTGCCGAGGACAAAATATCGTACAACATCTATCTCGTCATCATCCATTCATCGGAGAGATTCGTGCCGTTTGCAGGTGTTTGCCTATTCAATTGCGATTAGGAGGGTGCCAAGGACAAATCTATCCAACACCGCCACCATCAAACTCATCCTATCTCGTTTTCTACATCAAGATCATGTTTTATTATTGGTTTGTTGAACTTGGAGTTTGGGGTTTTCTCGGATCATATTACTGAGTTTGCTAGATTAATTGTGATCTAGAGGGTTCCTAGATTTTGAGGTAATTCTTGGATCCCGGCTTCCGTATCAATTGGTAATCAGAGCCTTGGTTTAGGTATTTAAAACAATTATCTTTTACTGTTGTTTTAGTAGTTGAGAAAAAATATATATATAATTCTCTATATAGATCCTAGTTTTAATATTTCATTATTGGAGATATCTCAAGAGACTTGAAGGTTGTGATCAACAACTCTTAAGATTTGGGACGAATCGTTTTCAACAGGGGAGAATGATACATGTATGCGGGGCTAAAATGATGCATTGTAGCCAAAGAGTTGAAGCTGTTTTATAAGTCTGGAATTTCAGCCGACTTGCATCGAATTTTTGGATGGGATCCGGGCACTTCTTCAAACATATTCATCTGTCTCTTAGCTTTTTAACGCATCTTGAAACGCATCAATCCGACATCAGGAGCTCAAGTTATGTCCATTTTAGTGAAGACTGTGCGAGCATAAATCTCTATACGATTTTATCGCGGGAAATATTATTTATTACGAATTTTCAATAATTTTATTGATTATTTGTACTTAAATTTAATCTAGGATTCTTTATGAAGATATTTAGATGATTTAGGATTAGATTTGTTATTTTTTATTAGTTTTTTAGGTTAGATAAAATATGTTTATTTATTTTATTATTATGTTTACTTTTCCTAATTTAAGTTGAACTCTTCATTTGTAGCCTATTTAAAGGCATATTTGCTTCATTAATAAGAAGAACATCATGAAGTTTTGAGTTACAAAAAACCTTTGGCCATGGGCCATTTTATTTTCAAGGTAGATGGATTTGCCTTGTTTTTTTTTGTATTAGAAGTCTTTTTCAACATAAGTTCGTCAAGTTCTTGTAATGGAGATCATCTTCACACTCTTGCTTGCCTAGGTAATTGCATCTAGGAGGGTGGGTTAGAGCCGCTTGAGGTTTCTTGCTTAGATAATCGCGTCTAAGAGGGTGCCGAGGATAAAATATCGTACAACATCTATCTCGTCATCATCCATTCATCGGAGAGATTCCCTTTTGTAGGTGTTTGCCTATTCAATTGCGATTAGGAGGGTGCCAAGGACAAATCTATCCAACACCGCCACCATCAAATTCATCCTATCTCATTTTCTACATTAAGATCATGCTTTATTATCGGTTTGCTGAACTTGGAGTTTGAGGTTTTCTCGGATCATATTAGTGAGTTTGCTAGATTAATTGTGATCTAGAGGGTTTCTAGATTTTGAGGTAATTTTTGGATCCTGGCTTCCGTATCATAATAGACTCCAAAAAGTGCCATTCCACACTGTCGTATGCCTTGCTCATATCGAGTTTCAAGGCAAAGTGTCCCTTTTGTCCCCATCTCTTATTCTTCATAGAATGTAAGATCTCATAAGCCGAAATAGTATTGTCGGAGATAAGCCGCCCTTTTGAGCCTCATGAATACAGTTCGTCAACACCACTTGTAAACGATTGGCAATCATCTTTGAGATCAGCTTGTAAATAACGTTACAGAGGCTAATTGGGCGAAATTGAGCCATACAGGACGGATCTTCCACCTTCGGGATCAGAATAATGTGTTTGATTAATCTCCTGAACTGGTAGCTCTCCTTTTAAAACTTGAATACAATAATTTGCTACATATCGGCCAACAATGTGCCAGAACCTTTGGTAAAAAACCGCACCCAAACCATCTTCCCCAGAAGCTTTTAAAAGACTCATTGAGCGTAAGGCAACGAGGACATCATCAGTAGAAAAATTAGCAAGCAAAGTAGCGTTCATGGCAGTAGTAATACACGGCCTTATGTCATCTAAAATAGATGAAAGGTCAGTCATCCCTGGGGATGAAAAAATATCCATGAATAATCAATGGCTATTTTGTGGATATCCTCGTCTGAATCACAAGGTATTGCACTTGCATTAGTCAAGCTTCTAATTCGATTTCGGCGTCGACGTTGGGTAGCAAATTTATGAAAATACCCTGTGTTCCTATCACCGTTCTTTAGTCAATTCACACGTGCACGTTGTTCCCAATAAATTTTCTCGCGATCCGCTTCCAACTTCAAAGCGATTTTGGTTTCCAGAACTTCCTCTAGTATAGTGTCATCGGGATGCAACTCGTTAAGTTCATTCAACCGTTTCTTAAGAGTCTGCATCGTTAGCTTCTTGTCTTTTCTAATTCTGCGGAACCACTCATCAAGTCGATGGCCCACAAAATTCAACCGAGAGGGTACACTACCAGATGAAGCATTCCACAAATTCAGAACCTCTTGTTCACAAGTCTCTTCCGTTAACCATACAACCTCAAAATGAAAATGGGATGTACGGGAGACAGAAGAGAAACACATACTTTTATGCAAAAGCAAAGGGCAGTGATCAGAGAAAGCATGAGCGAGGTGTTCAAGTTCGAAATGAGAGAAGAGAGACCACCATGATGGGCTGGCTACCCCTCGATCAAGTCTTTCACGAATAACATTAGATTCCAGTCGAACCCATTCCCATGTGAACCACGACCCCGTATAACCAATGTCATCGAGAGAACAACCTGACAATATTGTGCGAAAACCGTCCATCTGGCGAGGATTTCGAATACGACCCCCGCTCTTTTTAGAAGCGAAGAATAGTTCGTTAAAATCCCCTACAACAAGCCAAGGTGTATCTGGCAAATCATTAAGACTGCACAATAAACCCCAGCTCGCAGCCCTATTTTGTTCTTCCGGAGCTCCGTAAAAACCAGTGCAACGCCATGACAACCCATCCTCGTCTTCATCGACCATAACATCAATGTGGCAGTCTGAGTAGGATCGAAGGGTTGCCCTATAGTTTTGTTTCCAAGCCAAAGATTTACCCCCGCTACGACCATTTGAACTTACGTCAATACCATTTGAATAACCACAGAAATGTCGAACTTTCTCCATACACGAACACTGTAATTTTGTTTCAATAAGAAAAATTACAATGGGGTTAATGTCTTTCAACATAGATTTGAGACGACGCGTGGTCGGAACTGACCCAAGCCTCAAACTTTCCAACTAAGAAGTTTCATGGTGATCGGTTGGCTCGTATTGTGGGGCCTATCGTTGAATTCGAAACAGTATCATTCGAATCTCTTTGAGAAACTCCTGACACAGCTGAAGTTGCACGAGGACATTTGGTGCCCTCAACTAAAGTATCCTGATTTTCCTCTTCAATACCAGAAATAATGAAGTCACCATTCAAGGCTATTCCTTCAGATACACGTGCAAAAATTAATGGATCAAATAAGGCAACTTTTTGGGTCCTAGGAGTCATAGAAGAATCTCCTTGATACACAAGATTGTTGCTGATATGATTATTCATTGCCTTTTTTGTCCCTGGTTTTGCCCAGATACTAGAATTTTCCCCATGGGATTAGAACCCATATTCTTATCCCGGAACATATCAGATTCTGTAATAACTGTCGGCCCTTCATCACGTAACCACCGACTGGAAAAGTTCATTGCCGATCGCCTAGTTGGAGCTTTAAGACTCAGGTTCCATCCGAAACAGATCTCTTCCTTTGCCATTGTAAGTCTGACAGGACACAAGCTTTCCCCATGACCCATCCTTCCGCAAATGAAGCAAACAAAGGAAGTTTATCATATTCAAAACGAACATAATGCCAGCCACCACTCTTCAAAGAGAATTTCTTCCGTCGTTTCAAAGGTCTTCGGATGTCCATAGCAACACGAAGGCGTAAATACCCTTGTAACCCAGCGAGACCGCGGATGAGTCATACTCTACAAAAGATCCGACGAAATTCCCTAATTGTCGAGCCACTCCTTCAGACATATACCCATGGAGAACGTCATGAGCCGAGATCCAGAATTTTACGACATCTAGAGAGACTTCCAAAGGTGCCTCTCCTTCCTGAAGCCTATGGAGTATTAGAAGATGGGAGTTTAAGTGCCAAGGACCCCCTGCCTCGATACGATCCATATCTACCGAATGATAAAACCGAAAAAGATATCTGCCCTCACCTAGATCCGAGATTGAGATCCCACCTAGTGGACGCCAAATATTTGCCAGAGTCATTTTCATGGACTGAAAATGGATCACACTCGTTGTCAAAAACCTCCCAATGAAACAGAGATCGAAAGTTATTCCTTGGAGCGTGTTATCCTCTTCGAACAGTACTTCACATTCCTCTTCATCCTCAATGGATAATTCAGCCAAGTTGTCTTCAATAGCCGGGTCCATTAAGGAGAGAAAGGAGAAAGGAGAAAAGAGAAAAAAAACGTGCTAAGAAGCAGAATCCATATTTATCAAATGATGTTGTCATTTAAAAGCATGAATTATGTTACAAATATATTAATTAAATTTACCTCACAAACATAACTCGTAATATTCTATCATGTTTTCTACTCACAATGATCATGTTACCGAACATATAAGTTTTCTATCATAATGTCATGCTTATTCTTACACATCGATTACCTTGTCTTCTTTTCCTACTAATCCCAATTCCCATTTAGAATCAGGGACGGAACGTGAGAGGAGTTATTGCCCAACTTTAAATGATTTAATTATATTTAGGTTATTGATAGTTTTAAAAATTTTGTAATTCAATCTTTGTCCCTTTTAAAAAAATTGGTTTATTATTTCTAGGACTCTTTAAATTAAAATTAATGAAATTAAGCCATGACTCCCTTTTTTTTTTCTGGTTTAGTCACTTTTTAACACCCTTCAATTTTAAAGTTAATGAAATTAAACCTTAATTTTTCAATTTTTATAATTTAACTATTTTTTAAAATTTTATTTATTTTAAAGTTAGTTAACTTGCCCTCTTATAGTTCAATCATGGCTCCCTTTATGTTTAGAAATTATATAACATGTCATATATATTGACACATTTTGCGACTCAATAATGATCTTACTGTCACATCTCCATATCATTTACAATAAAATTCGTGCATTTCAACAAAATGTTAACTACACATTATTGAAACCCTACTCAATTTAATTTTTCACAAGTAATGTCCCAACCATGTCATAGACACTAATTGATTGTACCTCGACTGGACATGATTTGTAGTTTATTTGGTAGCTCAACTCGAAGCAACTAATCAAGAAACTAACACGCATTAAGGTAGTGCACTCACCTCAATCTATTATTTCGAGCTCTCTTTAAGACCTCATTTATCTACATTCGCGGCTCCACTATTTTCTTCAGCTCACGATGTTTCGAAGCCCTCAGACACAAGATTAATTTGATTCTCTGGATGCAAATATAAAATTTTGATAAAACTACTATTAATTTTTTCAGTAATATGTATGTCCATTTTATGGTCTATGTTTTGGGTGCGAGATTGTTTCTCCTAATAATGTCGTCTCCAAGATTTGAACTCACATCCTCACCTTAGAAGTACAATGTGTCTTATCAATACATTCAAAACTTCCATTAATTTGAAAACAAGGATAAACTAAAATCTTTATACTTTTCATACAAGACATGTATCACGAAATCCTAAATCAAGACTTCCACCTCTATTTTCTCTTTGTTGACAAAAATGAAACTTGAGGTACCACATTGGAGAGGAGGTTAAGGGTTATTATCTTTGTTCTTATACGAAGAAAGGATTCCTTATTGGAGCTCAAGAGAGCTCTCATGGGAGAAGAAAAAGGAAATATGGAGAAAATATGGGGGGGGGGTTCGTTTTTAACCTTTTAAATGCCTTAATCCAACTATCAAAATTTAGCCTGGTTTTATTAACAACAGTTAGTGTAGTGGGATAAGACACTAAATTTATTAAATAAAGGCTGAGTATAAAATTTGGTGCTGTGAATGAAACAAATTTAGTTAGAAAGGTCGCCCTAGAATGGGTTTGTACAATGTGCAGTACTTAACTCGATTTAATCAGCGTATTGATGGTTAAACAAATATAATTTTTGTCGATATCCTTGAATAACATATATGTTTTACCCTTATTTTATGCCTGAAATTGACAAACTTGTTCATAAATGATAATGCTATAGGATTAGCTTAATTATTGATGCTTAAGATTCCAGCTGCTTTTGATCAAAATCCTTGTCTAACTTCCTGTCAACAGCCAAAACTAGCTCCCCTTTGCCATAAAGACCCCAAATCTATTCAACCAATCCCATATCAGATTTTCCTCCAGGATCAACAGATTTCCTTCCGGTTGCAATTTCTAAGAGGACGACCCCGAAGCTATAAACATCTGACTCCTTGCTAGCCCTACCTGTACTCATGTACTCTGGAGCCATGTAGCTTAATGTTCCAGCCACCCCTGTTGTTTTGGGACCTAGCTCATGGTCCATGAGTTTAGCCAACCCGAAGTCACTGAGCTTGACATTGAAACTGGAATCGAGCATTACATTGCTCGATTTAATGTCTCGATGCACCACACACTGCTCCCACTCTTCATGAAGGTAGAGAAGTGCAGATGCCAATCCGAGCGATATTCGGTACCTCAAGGACAAACTCAGCGGAGCTTTGTTACCGAAGAGGTGGGAATCAAGGCTACCATTTGGCATGAATTCATAGACAAGTATGAACTCGTTTCGATCATGGCACCAACCGATTAGTTGCACCAGATTCCTGTGTCTCAACTGGCTAATGACCTTCACTTCAGTCGCATACTCCTTTTTACCTTGTCTGGACCCACTTGAAATCCTTTTAACAGCAACCTCCATGCCCAAATCATTCAGGTAGCCCCTAAAAACTGCACCGAAACCTCCTTCACCCAACTTCCTATGTTCTGAGAAGTTATTGGTAGCTGAGGCAAGATCACTGTAAGAAAACCTTCTTGGTCCAGCTCCTCTTTCAAGTTCATCATTCATTGATGTCAAGTTTATTGTCTCTAGTGTTCTTTTCACATGCTTCTTTCTTCTCCATATTATAAATGCTATAGCTGTCCCTGCTATCAGAACACCCATGGGAACTACAACACCGGTAACTATTGCGACATTTTGTGCGGTGTCGCCGTTTGTTTTCTCTTCCACGGTTAAACTTGAATTAAATTCCCAAGAATGGAGGGTATGCCGCTCTACATACTGACCTGTAGCAGCTGAAAATCCAACCATGACCCACTCAGGTAAAACAGTCCTGAGATCGATTTGATATGAAAGACTCGAATTTTCGCGAGGATTATCGGTCGTCTGACAGCTCCAAGACACACTTAAGTTCTTAGTAGCAGCGTTGTAGTCGATGACTACATATGCTGTATCTCCACTATGAAAGCTAGCCTTCCATCTGGTATAGTTTGCTGAAGAAATTGAGTTTTTGTTTATGCCAACATGACTACCAACACCAGCTGGATCCCATTCAGGATTTTCGAATGTCAAACTCAACAAGAACAATTTGGTTCTGAGTTGAATCGCTGGTTGTTGTGTTAAATAATCCCAGAAAGCCACCACCTGAATTTGGTGGGATTTGAGAGCCAACAGGAGCAAGAAAGAAGACAAGACCATGACCATAATCTGAACTTTGTAGAGAAATATCAAAGGAGAAGCGGGTGTTGAAGTCGGCCAGCTTCCGTGTGCGTGATTCCCAGAGTGGCACCCTCTCGAAATATGTCGCCCATCCGACTCGGTTTATATAGTTGACAAGATTAAACTCAATGGCTCCGACCGAAGGTCTTGCATCGCCTTGATACCGAATGTTGCTTGTATTTGAATCAAACCGTGATAGTTGGAAGTTTATTGAAAAGGCAAAGGGAAGAGTGAAAAGAAGCGGAACCAGAAGTAAGAATTTAAAAAAGGTAATGATCCCAGTCGCCACGGGAAAGAAGGAGAGATAATGCAGACAGACAGTATATAAAAGATAAGTTCAACCTATTGAATTCGCAAATAAAGTAATTAACAGTAGATAACTTGAGGCTCAAGTTATGTATTGAAAAGTTGAATTTGTGAACTTATTTGAATGGCACATATATATATATATATATAATGATAGGATCTGGTTATACAGTATAAATTTTTTTAAGATTTACACGTTGTTTGGATCGTTAGATCATTACATGAGTGAAACGAATGGTTGAGATTAATAGTAAAATATGTGAAAATTATCACTTAAAAGAAAAAATAAAGAGTTAATCTCGGATCTATTTCCCCATCTAAAAATTCAAAAAACGTGTAAATCTTAAAAAAATTTAAACCGTGTAAGCGGATCTTTTATATATATATAATTGAAACTTCTTGTTTTCAGGATTTTAAATCACGTGATATTGAGTTTCTTTATGACTGAGCTCTATTAAACTACAAATTTTAGTTATCCAATTTGTTCTATCTCTAGCCCCTTTGAGTCTTAAGATGTGAATTCGTCATTGATATAACATGAAGTTCGATTTAATTTTTCGAAGTATCCTATAAATATGTAGTTTGGAGAAAATATTTACACAACCCTACATTGAGATTATAATACAAAATTTTCCCTTTGTCCCATCTCTCCTTCGTTTTTATTCTTCTTTGCTTCATTTATAACACACTATCAGCACTATCTTGCTCAATTATTGTGGTTATTGTTGGTGATTCTCGGAAAGAATCTCAATTTGACATTGATGACTAAATCTCAATTTAACATTGATGACTAAATCTACATCAAAATAGGTTTTTAGCAGTACTTCTAGCGGCGTTTTTTGAGTAAGCCTAGCTAAATTTGTACATATCGCGGCGTTTGCAGAAAAAGCGCCACAAAATGACAAAATTCCTGACATTTACGGAAATGCGCCGCAATATTCATGTACATGTAGTGCCATTTTTAGTATAAACGTCGCAATAGACTGATATATAGTGGCATTTTTGGATAATCGCCACAATTGATCAGTTCTTTAATGGTGTTTGCAATAACAAACGCTGCAATATCTCGCATTATAAGGGCGTTTGATATTTAAAATGCCACTAATGGAAATCTTTTAACCCTGATTTTGACAGTGTCTCTCTACCTAAAACAAAACGCAACCTTCTATAGACAAATTGACTGTAGAGGAACGAAACATTCTTTATGTCGCCTACAAGAATGTGACTGACGCACGCCGTGCCTCTTGGAGGATCGTTTCCTCTATCGAGCAGAAAGAGGAAGGATGTGGCAACGCAGACCATGACTCTGTCATCCGTGAGTATAGGGCCAAGATCGAGGCTGAACTTTCTGAGATTCATGCTGAAATTTTAAAGTTTATGGACGAGAAGCTCGTTCCGGCTGCCGACAATGGTGATTCGACGGTCTTTTATTTAGAGATGAAGGGAGATTACCATAGGTACTTGGTTGTGTTCAGTACTGGCAATGACAGGAAAGCTGTTGCAGAGAATACTCTCTCTGCCTATAAATCTGCTCAGGTTTGTGCTCATTCTTGTAATTTTGTGCATTTCTTTGCCATGATTTGATATAATATTAGGGTTTAATTGTTTTTTTATTATGAAGTATGATGATTATGTTTCATAAATCTTAGGGTTTATTTATCTTTGCTAAGATCTGGATCAACTTCGAATTGCTTAGGTTGAGTATTTGGTGTTGTGTATTGTGTAGTCACTATAGCAACACAGGTTTTTAGCAGCGTTTTTAGCCCTATAGTGACATTGGAGCTGTAAAAAGCACCGCTAAAAGCAACACCGCAAACGTTAGTGACATTTGTGTAAGAAAAACGCCGCGAAAGGTCGTGTTCTGTAGAGGCGTTTGAAATACCAAACATCGCTAATACCTTCGCTAGCATTTGTGAAAGAAACGCTGCAAAAGGGTTGTGTTCTATAGTGGTGTTTTCTTTTCCAAACGCTGCTAATACCTACTCTATAGCGGCATTTATTTTACAAACGCCGTAAAAGGGTCGTGTTCTGTGGCGGCATTTTTTCCTTTAAATGCCACTGATATATACTCTCTAGTGGCATTTTATATTTTAAGCACCGCTTTGTGATGTAATTTTTAGTGGCGTTTTCACCTCAAAACGCCGCTAAGCTTACCGCCATTTCCCAAGCAAAATATTTATATATTTACTACTCAAATTTAACTTGTAACATATCCAATAAGAACAAATTAAGTTGAAATACTTAAAAACAAAAATAAATTCAAGAGTAGAACATTAAAGTGAAATGTAATTCAACATTGTAGTTCAACATTAAAGTAAAATTATTTCAACATTGTTCAATAGAATAAACAAAACATGAGCAAACCTAATAAATCAACTAAGATGGGGATTCTGCGGTTGATTCTGCTTGAACGTCACCATCATTTCTTGAAATTTATTTTTGAGATTCCGATATGATGCTTCTCTCTCTACTTCTCTCACTTCTCTCTCTGCTTCCCTCACTTCTACTTCGACTTTAAATTGAGTTAAGTGTTGTTGTAAACGATTGACTTTTGCTTGGGAAGACTGGCTCTGTGATGGCATGTACTGAGACGAGTTAGCACCAAAATATTTTGTTGGGGTAACAAATGATCCTTTGCATCGAACCCGACCATATCGTTCAAGACTCAAAACTTCAGCAATAACTTGATTGTCGATCTCATCCATATTAGCAGAACCATTAGTTGAAGTTGTAGCTCCATACTCCATCTTTTTATCCTTCAGTTTTTGCCTAATAATCAATTAAGAAAACGAATTTAAACATTATTTAATATAAAAATGTTATACATTGATATAAATATAACATAATATAGATTTTGTGTCCAATAAATATACCATAATTTCTATAGCTTCATGAGTAATATGAGAGCCATCTTTTTTTGTATGTGTAATGTCGAAGAGCTTTACTCGTCTAACGCTACTGCCGGTCGTAACTTGCTACAATGTATAATAGAAATTATTACTTACGAAAAAGTAATAGATTAAAAAATATTCAATAAATGAAAATAAACAATAACTCATCATTAGCTATACGAGCAAAGCTCTTCTACCCGACTGTGTGAGTAAACTTCTGTTGTTGTCTGCTAGCAACTCCAATGCTCTCTCGATCCTAAAATTTAAAAGTTGCATTACATACATATAAAGCCAATATTGTAATGACATAGTAATATTTTTTTTAAAGTGCATCAATCATACCTCTCCTTTTGTTGAACTCCAAAACCTGATTGCATCATCCCATTGATACCAGAGCATTCTAGGTGGGACATTTTGTATCTTCTCTTAAAAGCTGAGATTATTCTTGAAATATTTCTTTTTCAAAAAACTCTTACGGTCTCTCCATTTCTTTCCTAACGCATGC
The DNA here is from genome assembly GCA_019671005.1 of Hibiscus mutabilis. Taxonomy (NCBI): domain Eukaryota; kingdom Viridiplantae; phylum Streptophyta; class Magnoliopsida; order Malvales; family Malvaceae; genus Hibiscus; species Hibiscus mutabilis. The sequence goes on from CM033730.1 coordinate 23,868,590, forward strand.
TTCAGATAATCGTCTGAGACCTCTAGAGAAAATTTCTCCTAGAAATTACACAATTAAAGTAAATATAAATTACTACTGAGCTGTAATGGATTATCTATTACAATAACATTATTACCTTAACATGATCCACAACCTGATTTTTGTTACTATTCGGCATCTCATGCCATGACTCATAATTGATTGGCAAAAGTGATGCATTACGTGCAATCATGCCTAAGAAATTGGGCAGAATACTTGCTTCTACTCCAATAGGTTGGCCAACATCATTTCTTGAAACTTTCACGCGTTCCGTGGGAGGAAGATGGTATAAATCCGTCAACGTTGTGTGCCTTCTACTCTTGCGCCTTTGACCAGTTTCAGCTATATAATAAATAATTCAATAAAATTTTTAAAATCAAGTAAAATAAAAAAGCATCTACCATTTAAATAAAGTGTTGAACATTACCTTCGATTTCTACATTTTATTCAACTATTTCCGAAACTTGTGAAGATCCAACACCAAACATTTCCTCGTTATTTGTTACTTCATCCGCTCGAGGAACTTGAACAATTCGCAGTTCACTTAATTTCCTTCTAGGCATAATATCTGCAAGAAGCAAACAACAACAATTTTTGTAACTAGTGATAATATTACTATTAATATATGTACTCGACAACAAGTTAGAGTTATAATATCTTACTACATTGTTATGTCACAGTTTTCATTAAAATCTACATCTATATCCTCCGGAACCCATTGGAATTGTGAATTAGAACTAGTGATTGTTCCATCTAAGTTTTGGGTTGCAAAAGGAAAAGTTTTTGATCTTGTTTCAATGTCGTCTCTACATCCGTCCATGATGTCTATCAAGTCTTTGGGAGTGTTACAGAGGACAACATACTAACCCTCATCCATTGGATCATGGCAGTAAAAAACTTGTTTCACTTGAAAAGAAAATACATATGGTTCGTCCATCAATTGCTAACCTATTGTGAATTAATCAAGAGAAGTTCACCATTGTAAAACCAAATTGATCTCTTTTAATGCCTCGAGTAGTATTAACATCAACCCAGTCACAATGAAATAACACAACCTTTCCTTTGCCATAATAATCCAACTCAATAATGTCTGTAAGAATTCCATAATATTCTACATCTCCCTCCACAAGATGATGTCCCTAGAACTAGCATAACTTGTAGTTGAAGAAGTAACAACCACTCCACAGTTTTGTGTCCTCAATCTTTCACGATATTTCTTGTGGAACCCGAGCCCAATAATGAGGAAGAATTATATCTTTTAAAAGTTATACTCAGACCCCGAGAAAGCCATTTAACCTCTTCGCCAACTTCTCTCCCATTCCAAACCTATTACGCGCAAAAGTTGCAAACGCTAGCATTTATATAAAGTATTAAAATAAGAAAAATTATACATTAGTTATGCGCCGTACAAAGATTTAGTTCCTTACCGTTCTCCCTAACCATTCATGGAAAGTTTCTGTGAACAACTTATGAGTCTCTCGTTGATGTAATCTTCAGGGGCATACACGAGATTGCAACTCTTCTTTATACTCACTATAAAGTAGGTTACGTGGTTAAAGAATGAGAAATATAAAAGATGAAGTGAATACGTTATGATTTATATTGTAAAACTTACGTGCGTAAGGAATCTATTGAGTCGTGATGGAAAAGAACATATCAATGTGCTTGTACCCAAGACTTGTCATCTAACTATGCAATTTCAACTTTGCCGAGTGGTTCACCATAACTTCCAAACAAATAAGTCTTAGCTAAGTTATTAGTACTGCACACTTCATTTCTATTTAGTCTATTAAATCTCGTTTCAACATATTCTAAATATCTAGAGCAAAAAGTCAAACACTCATTTGCTAAATACCCTTCAACAATTGATCCTTCTGGATAACGCTTATTATGATAGTAAGATTTCAACTTGCACAAGAACCTAGACACAAAATAAATGCAACATTATCGTATAAGTTTACATCCACCGATAAAAAATTAGTCCACCAACTTTAACATCACGAGGGAGATGAACCAGCCAATGCACCATAATTGTGAAAAATGAAGGTGGAAATATCTTCTTGAAGTTGCATAAAGTCAAGGCGACTCGATCTTCTAGTTTCTCAAATTCTTCGACCATCAAAACATTCCCACAAATAGCTTTCATTATATTGGAAAGTTCAATTATACAAGATGTCACCTCATTTGACATACAACTACATAATGCAACTGGCATTAAATCTTACATCAATATGTCATAATCATGTGACTTTAGAGAATAAAGTCTTCGATCTTTAACACTGACACATCAAGATATAATTGATGCATTCCAAATTGGGACCTTTATATCCTTCAACACTGTGCAAAACACTTATTTTTCTTTCTTCAACATCGCAAAAATAGAACGCAGTATCAGAGATTTTCCATTAGAAAGTACGTAAGGATGAAGATCATGCCGAATTCTGATGTGAACTAAGTCAAGTTGACTTTGTAGATTGTCTTTAGATTTTCTATCGAAATTGAGAATGGTCCCGATAATATTCTCACAAACATTTTTCTCAATGTGCATGACATCAAGATTATGTCTCAATATGTTATGCTTCCAATAAGGCAACTTGAAGAAAAGACTTTTTTTTCCACAACTCTGCCTCATTTTGATCATCCTCTGCATCAAACTCATCATCACTCAGCTAGCCAACATCATGGTCATACACTTCCTTTGTCTTTTTCTTTGATCGCGAGTTTGGTGGTTGGTTCGTCTTTCCATAAGTAAACTTCATATGTTTCAACATTGATAAGATATAAGACTCGATTGTTTACTCAAGAGCTTTTCTGAACTCTTTAGTACCATCAAACATATTATTTTGATATCTAAATCTATGATTTTCGTCTAACTATCGACGGTGTCCCATGTAAAGGAACTTCTTTCCATTATACAACCACTTCGAACATGTCTGTGCAGCACAACAATGACAAGTATAACGACCTTTGGTACTCTAACCAAATAAATTTGTATAAGCATGGAAATCATTAATATTCCACAATAAAGCTGCACGCAAATTAAAGTTCTCCTTCTTCAACACATCATATGTTTCGACACCCACCCATCATTGTTTCAACTCTTCAATAAGAGGCTGCATATAGATGTCAATATCATCCTTGAGACTTTTTTCACCGGGGATTCTCATGGATAAGATAAAGGATGACTGTTTCATGCAAATCCACGATGGTAAATTGTAGGGAACAAGCATAACATGCCAAGTACTTATGAAGTACTCATGATCTTAAAAGGATTAAACCCATCAGATGCAAGACCAAGCCTAATATTTAGAGTATCTCTTGTAAAACTTGGAAATTCTTGGTCAAATGACTTCCAAGCTAAAGAATCCGCAGGATGCCTTAATAATCCATCATCAGTTCATCCATCATGATGACACCTCATAGACTCAACAGTCTTTGAAGACATAAAAAGTCTTTGAAGCCTAGGTATTAGAGGAAAATATCGCAGAATCTTTACTGGCTTCTCTTCTTGATCATGCTTCAACTTTGTCCCCACTCACATTTTTTGCATCCCCATTCATCCACCGAGATTTATCGTATTCATGACATGAATCATGGTTTTTTTCGATCACCCCAAAACAACATGCAATTATTCAGATAACTATGGATTTTCTCAAAACCAAGGCCCAAATCCTTTATCATTTTCTTCATATCTTTGCTAGATTGAGGAATTTTTGCAAAAGGAAACATTTCTCCCAAAAACTCTAATAATTGCGTTAAAGAGTTACTGGTCCACCCTCTCAAGCATTTTAAGTGGAAAAGACGAATGCAAAAGGAGAGTTTTGAATATTTCGATCCCTCACAAAGTTCTTCATTCATTTCATTAAGCAAATTATAAAAATTTTCCGCTTCTCCATTTGGCTCTTCATCACATCCACTTCTTCCTATCTCGGTAAAATCATTAACACCAATTTTTAGCAGATCTTCTTTAACAGATTGATGATAATTGTGTATATTAAATGCATCTCGCAACATACCCTCCATGACATCTTCTCTAAGAGATCGACGATAAGAATTAGGAGGATAAGCTAGATTACCCATGGAAGAAGCTCTACGAGGTGTAATCTCTCTGTGGAATATCCAATTTATATAGCCCGTGACAAAGCCATAAACAATTAGATGTTTGTGTACAACTTCACGAATGTTCTAATTAATGTTAGCACACTTCTTACAAGGGCAGAGAATCATATTCTCTTGGCTTGCATTTGCATAAAGCAAAATTTAGAAAAGTTTATACTCTATTTCGATAGCCGGTGTTTACCCTTAACAAATTCATCAAACTCATATCCATTTTGTATTTCTGTAATATCCATTTCAAATGTTAATTGCTAATACTATAGATTCAAATTTATTCTTTTAAATTGATAATTGTAGATAAAAAAGTAAAAGTCTACACAGTTGAACTAACATGGTGCATATTTGATGAATGGAGAGAGATATAACTATTACACACTTCAAGTATATTGGCATTTAATTTAATTTAATATCATTATATAATGGCAAATCAAGCTAATTATGAAAAGCAAATCACAAAAACAGGAAAATATAACTCTAATAAAAGCTGAATCCTTCTTGATTCAAATATGTAGTATAATAAAATATTAATTTATATTAGAATCATCAAGTCAAGTAAAATATTAGTTTTAAAATTGTTATTTTAATTTATGAATTTTAATTGACTTCCCTCTCTAAAATAGAAAGCACCTCACAAGATGAAACCACAAAACAGTATTCTACCCAAAATAATAGTTGCCTGAAAGAAGGGATGTTAAATGAAGCAACGATTACTGACATGTTGCAATGCCTGTTTCAAATTATAAAAATGGATTGTTGAGTCAAATGTTGCTATTCCGACCAGAGTTCAAGGACCTTCATGCAATAAGTAATTAATGTAACACCCCTTAACCGGTTTAGAAGCTAAACCAAGTTTGTAACACACCTTTCCCGGTCTTGTGGAGATTTGAGTCAAATAGTGTTATCAGAAGATTAATCGGAGGTTCAGAATAGGGTTCAGGATAGTGTTATCGGAAGACTAATAAGAGGTTAGAGACAATAACCATAGAAGTAACTGGTTCAAATTCTAGAGCATACTTTTTTTAATCAATGGTTCACTAATAAAGGGATACGTAGAGCCTGGACGTGTTTCTATTGCAACGCGTCTATCTTTAGGCGCATACATTTTCAGATCTAATCATACAGAAAAAATCTAAATCGTGTAAGTTGCAAGTCACAAATAACATATACAGATAAACTCCTAGGTGGCATATGTAGACACGAACTCATAACAGATGCATGGTTAGTTCTAGAATCGACTAAACCTAGGCTCTGATACCACAATTGTAACACCCTATTCCCGGTCTAGTGGAGATCCGGGTCGGATAGTGTTATCGGAAGACTAATCAGAGGTTTAAAATAGGGTTCATAGTTCAAAACCTATTCTAAGTATTATATTGATCACTCTTAAGACTTATCCATTTTGATTGTTACAAAACTTAATCGGAGTTGGGGGCAATTTTAAACTTTTCTTAACCTTAGGGACTAAATTGTAAATTTTATAATTTAAAGGTCCTTGGCCGAAATTCAGGTTATCATTCTAAAATTAATCTTACTAATTATTATCATGTGAAATTTCATCACTAACGGAGGTCATTTACCTATATTATTAGACGGTACAATATTTAGTGACCATTTTGTAAACTATTCAAAACCGTTTTATTATTCGGATTAACCTATCGGGTGATTCCCAAACCTTACCAAATTTTACCAGTACACTTACAAATCATGTTCCTATTGGTACGTCACATTTTTAGGGCATTCGAAATCCATTTACCAAGTTTTCACCTTAGGTTCATTTTTGGCACTTTTTAACCATTTTAACCTATCCAACTCTAATCATACAACAAAACCATTGTACCAAGTCACCATACAATCATAGAAAGGCTTATACAAAACAAGTTGGACCATATGCCACTTTACTAGGAGTCTATAGCAAAAGATAACATACATATATGACAGGGATGTGACTTGCAACCGCAACAACACGATCTAATCTCGAAATTGTTCAAGGTCCTGAAAATGCATGAGGCACACATGTTAGGCTTACATAGCCTAGTGAGGTAGTTATAACAATTACAATGAATGATTAATATTATGAAATGCATGATAATAAAATATACATGTAGTCATAATACGCTATGCACAATTCATACTACATAGTCATATCATAATCATATTATCATAGCACAATTCATAGGCACATATAACATTAGGTACCATTGGGTACACAAATTCCCCAATACACCAACACAAATAACGGAGAATAGGTCGTAGCCCTTGAGTCGTAGCTCCGGAGATATATCCCTTACACAACCAACCTTATTTCCCTTACATATAGGCCGTAGCCCTGGACCGTAGTCCTCCCTTACATAACCGATCTCAATAATCCTATGGCATGCCAATTGTATCCAATGTCCATAATTAAACAAATTCACATAGTCCATATTTTTCAAGACATGTCATATCAAATATCAAAATGAGCCTTAGCTCCATATCATGTAACATTTCATATCATTTTCATATATCACATACGTGTAGCATATCATAGTCATGTTTGCACATATCAAAGCAATGTAAGGCACTTACCGAATTTGCCAATCAAATTTGACATAGTTGTTCTACATGAGCCCTTAAACGAATACAAATATAATCACAAAATAATGCAACAGGATGGCGCCGAGCCTATACCTTGACACAGCTTCACTCACCTCGATAACCTGATGTTTTTAAGACTTTCAGATAATGCTGCCTTTATTCTTGGCTTTTGAAAGAGATTACGGTTGTTCTGTATCAACCCCCTGAGCCAATCGATAGCAAAGACTCAAATTTATCGAACCAAAAAACTCGGGCTTACCGACCTATCACTGAACCGATTTATTTGTTTCTTAATTTTCCTCCCTTTTCTTGTGTACACTTCCCCCTTTTTTATACTCAATAGCCGGATCCCCCAATTTCTCTTCAATCTACACTTAAATATAACTAAAAAGGAAATCAATACTCACTAAGCAATTTGGTAGCTGTGAGCCACCTTCTAGGAGTTCTACAAAAAATGCTAATTAATATCCTACTCGGATCTCTGCGATCACATCCAAGCTCAAAAGGAATCCGAAAGCACATTTAACTAAAATGTAACAAGGAAACTAAATAAGCAAATAAGATGATTAGTGAGGTAACTAAACAAATATAATAGAAATAAAATCTTCATGTATCAAATTCCAATCTATACTTAAGGTTTACCGATCTAAATATGTAACTAGTTTAAACACTTTCACCTCATTTATTTGAGAGATTCGAAAATAGCTCTAATAAACAGGTCAACTATTCAAGTTTCAGTTTTAATCAATTTCCTTTCTTTTTATCTACAAGACTTAAATCATGATGACATGCTTTACTTGATTTCAAAATGCATTCAACCCTTTTTATTTCCAAAAAACAAATATTTACCACAAATATTCAAGCACTTTATACAGAAAAAGATATATCTTTGTTCATGATCATACTCTAACTTCATGCAAATATTTTATTAACATTAATTATGCAGTTCCCACTCAACACTCCTTTTAACTTGTTTATCTCCCATTTAAATATTTCAAGATAATCAACTATGAACATTACTTGCTACATAAGTTATCAATTACATTTCGTCCAAGGCATGTACTATCATATTAGGTCGTATATCATTTCAATCAATTCATCATTTACTTCATTTTAACATGTAAGATTCATACTTATATATATACTCTGATATTCAATAGGTCTAGTCACCATTTCAAGAGAATTCAAACAGAATATAACATTAAACTCATAAGTAAGTTATGAGTTGTGCAAGGAATTCTATTAGAACATGCCTGATCACTACCGAGCAGATTACACTGTCTCTAAAGAAGAATCTCTATAAACCTCTGTATATCTAGAAATTCAGCTTCGTTTGTCTAAAAAGAAACTAGACAAGATAAGCTTTCCAACCATATAATTTATAGCTTCCAATTCAACTAGTACAATTTATAGCAATTTTTCAAGGTTACTACAAATGCAGATTTTTAGAACAATTATCTGTCCAAATTCTGACCTTCCTATACTCAAAAACTCATATCTTTTGATATACAATTCGAAATCGCTCACTGTTAGGGACCAATGTCCCGGACCGTAGTCCACCCCGATAATGAGCTCTATAGACTCTATGGCATGCCAACTATATCTAAGACCGATTCGAGACCAAGGCTTACAATAGTTATCATTTCCAATCAATTAGAAGCATGTTTCAGTTCAATGTGCACATTTTGTGCAATATCCCCTTTCAATTGAATAGGGTTCAAGCCAATACCTATATCAATGTTTCAATAGTCAATAAAGGTGTGTCAATCAATATGTCATTAAACAATGTATTGAGTTATTTCAACTCTAACATCATGCTTCATTTCAATATAGTTCAATTAGGCAAGAAGCATATCATGACAATCAATAGTAATTCAAGCATGCTTCACAATAAAGTAACCACACAAAAGAGAACTTACCTTGCTAATGCTCCATAGCAAGCTCATTACACAATTATAATAAGAATCAATAAGAAATACAAATAAAAAATGAACTTGGAGAGGTTACCGCCCTCTCCAAAATTTAAACTACACTCACAGGAATTTTTCGAGCTATTGTCGATCCCGAATTGTAATCCCTTTCCCTCTACTAGCTTGCTGATCTAAGTGAGCCCCCTTTTCCTCAATTTCCACTTGATATAACATTCATACAATACATAGTGTATTAGATACAATCCAGCAACCAATTGAGTCATTATTTGACTCCATATACTCAAGCATTCAATTCAATACAAACATCAAGATTGTTGTTGCCTGGCAGCATGTGCACTGCTTGCTTAAATGTTCATATCTTTTATTCCATACGTTAGAATTTTGAACCATTTACACTGTTAGAAAGCTAACTTAATTTTCCTTTTAACCATATAGGCCTTAAAATTTTACTCGTAGTGAATTAATATAGTTTTTCGTTTAAAGACAGACCAAATTATGCCACTGGACAATTTTCACTATCCTTAGAGATTTGTCTCTACAAACTGTTTTATAACTCGAAATTCGATTCCGTTTGTTGTATACGAAACTAGACATACTCATGATTCTGTACATATAATATTTACTCCCTAATTTGGTCTATGTGATTTTCTACAAATTTTCAAACTCACTGCCCAAAACAGAGTATCCTGGACAGCTTCACTTTAGCTAATTTCTAGCTTCATTAATCACTTAAACAATGATCCTAACATGATTGTTCAGTATATATACTCATTCCTACATGTCTAGGTCAGTCCAATTATGTGTCAAACCTATAAAATAGGGCAATTGACCAATATTTTCAATTTGATTCATTAAGACATCAATTCACTAGAATTTCCAGCAACCAAAATTTCCATTCACATATCAATCATCCATTCTAATCATCATCCAAATTTTCTAGCAACTAGCATAGCATTTCACCATCAATTTGGCTATTGAAAACATCAATTTAATAGATTGATCAATCAATTGAACTTCTTAACTAGTTCATAGCATCAATTCACTAACCAATCATCCAATTCATGTAATTCAAGCAAGAACTTAGAATCTACATGCATCATTTGAATCTATAACACAATAAGGAAGAAATTTTACCTTCCTATCAAGATTATATGAATGCTAGCAACTCCAATTTCTCCAATTTCAAGCTTGAATGTACGGTTATAAAGTTTTCTCACTCAATCCCCTTTTCTCCCTTCTTTGTTCATTCACTCGGCTACTAGGGAGGAAGATGATAATGGTTCATCAATTATCTCCCCTTAAAATGACTAATTTATCCTTAATTATCCACTAATTAATGACATGTGTAGGGGAATTTTAGGAATGTGATAATTTATCATGCATTCCTTCAATTTGTCACTTGTTTTGGTTTGGTAACTTATACGTTAGGTTACCACTTTTTCAATTATAGCATTCTAGTCCTTATTAACTAGACCTAGTATCTTGTTTTCAATCAATTAGGAATCAAATGAAAGCATTGTAGTAACTTTCTTTATACTAGTTTTGAGGATATTACAATAAGGTTTTAGAGCAATCCTTTTAAACCTTCCACTGTTAACTTAATCAATCATAGATCTAAGCTTGAACAATCAAGCTAATTAAAGCAGACCACATAAATGTTTAAATAGAATATCGAACAAGAACGTAATTATTAACCCTCCATCATAAACAAGTACAATATCCATTTACCTTCCCAAAATATAAAGTATTCACAATTATTCAATACTCATCACAAACATAGCATAGTTCAAGCCTTTGCTAAGGACACATAGTCCAATCTTTTATCAAGGGATCATAGTCCATCAATCATCAAAGGATCACAATCCAAATTATTCCATTCATAGTCTCAAGATTCACTATCACGAATTTTTTATTTAACCTTAGCCTTAATTGACAAGTTAACTAGACCCTCGAATCCAAAACAAGGAGTAACAACAAGGGTACACAAAGTGCCAAATTCATCTCATTATTGGACAAGGGTACCAACCGTACCAATAGATCATTTGATCTTTAACAACTCAGGACTGTAGTCCAGGACGGTAATCCCAACTAGCGAGCTCGACGGACTCTATGACATGCCAATTGTGTCTAAACTAACTCGAATCAAGGCTTTATTGATTTATTTGTTATTTATTCAACCAAGAGGCATTGAGTGCCTTAAGTCATTCACTTAATTCATTCAAAACACAATCAAGTCTAATCTCAAGATAGTTACAAGAGTATAACATAAGTAATTCGAGCCTTTTAACCTCAAGGTACTCATCTTATACTAGTATACATTAGAATTCCACTTGCATGGTACAAGAACATACCAACCATTACTGAAATTCAATATTTAAAGAATTCAGGATAGTCTTAGAATTGTCCCTAATCTAAGTTACGCTTACTTTCAAGGCCTAATAACCGAATTTTCATATACTAAAGCATACACAGTTTTCTTTGTATTTATTACAATGTACCAAAATTCTTAGTTCCATAATTAGAATCTCAATTAACATGGTTTAAGGCATAATAGATTAAACATCAAAATCTTGTCATTCTTATAGCTTAGTGAAACAGAGGTATCTTATCAAACAAACTAGAGTATACCATTGAATCTAATCTAAGCTTATTATTAAAAAGCAATTTCATCACAGGATTTCCCATATTAAAATGCGTACCTTAAATCTGAGCTCAATTTCCATAGTTTAATTTGATGACGAAACTATAAATTTAAGATAATTAAACATGCTCGGAGAGATAGTAGATCTATCCTGAGACTTCATAGTTACACTCACCCCTTATCTCGATGTTATGGGATACCTGAATTCTCACCTTTTTTTAGTACTCATTCCATCTATTTCTATCTTCTTCTTGGTCTAATATAATCAAAATATAATCGTATATTAGAATCGAATAAATTCCTCAAACATTCATTAGAACAGGACGGCATAAAGTACACACAATCGATTACTTAACTTGTCCATTCTAACACACAACATACCAACAAGGTGATTTACTCTTATACACATTTTGATTTTCCCAAACTGCTCCATTAGAAGCATATATGTATGCTATTTATAAGCAGCCCAATTGATCTCCATTTAATCAATTCACCCTTTATATTATCATACATTCATATTTATGTGCTCAAACAACCACAACATTTATATTTACACATTTAATCTATTCAATTTATTAAACATTTAGATCACAATATAACAGCTTCTAAACTAGCATCGAAACAGTCCTGATTCCCTCAATTGTATCTATTATCAATTCAATTAAAGTTCCTATACTTTAGCCTTACTTAATAGTCCATTAGTGAACTATTACACTTTAATATCATTCTTAAAGTCTCATAAAATTCAACAAAAAAAGGGCAGCCCCAAATCTGCTCAATTTATCTTAACCAAAACAATTCCTAAGCTCAATTTATCAGTAATCAACAGTTTAGGACACCAAAAACAGTCTCGGTTATAAATCTAAGTGGCAGGGCAGCTATTATAATTTACTAATACATATTTATCATGTTCATTCAGCCCCTAATGTTCATATTTCGAACAGAACAGTCACCTCCTCTAATCTAAGCATTTTTAATTCAATCGAAACAACTCAAGAGACTTCCTCTATGGTTCTCTAAGTTTCCTGCCCACAACAATTCTCTAATTTATCACTTACCATTCATAAAACAAACAATTTATAAGAATCTAATCATTCTCAAGCAACATACATGAACTTTCCTTGACTAAATTCTCTAACAAAACTACCATAGCCTTCAATTTCTACCATAGCCGAAAGGTTCACCTAAACCATCTCAAATTTCAGACATTCAATCAAGGAACAAGACAAATAACAATCAAGGCAAAATCGAAGAACAACTAAAGAGAGTTAAAATTGTGACACCTCTACTTCAAAAGATCAAGCAAGCAACATCCAAATCAAGCCTATTTTTGATTCCTCAAGAGCAGAATTTTACTTCTAAATTCTCTATCTCTTCCTCCCTTTTCTCTCAGTTACTACCATGGAGAAGAAAGACCAACTGAAATTAGGTTGGTTCTCATCTTCCCCAAGCCAAATGTGGTTCCCCATATTGCCACATGGAAGGTTAGATTAGTGACATCTTTAAGGACCCTCTTCATTTATTGATTTTACATACATCCACTCCATGTTCCTCTTATAAAATCTAGTCATTGAAAATTTGGTAACTACTTTTTAATTTATTCTATTATAAGCCCTTTAACCTTTGTTTCAATCAATTTAACTTGTAATTAGGGTCTAAGTTTCGATCATACAAAAATGTAATTCTCTCAAGCCCTAATTCGGGATGTTACAGGTTGTTAATGTTTCTTTTGTTTAAACGTTGATGCTTATGGTTTAATTTCATTTTGTATGAAAATACTTTATGTAATGCCCCAAATTTGGGCCTAGAAGTTAGCTAGGTAGATTAGACAGTTCAGATAAATCGGATTAGTCAATTCAGATTAGTTTCAGGAATTAATTAATAATAAATGTTTTGATGTGAAAAAAATTATGGAAAATATTTAATCAATATATTGAGGGTTTTGGTAAACTCAATTTAATGAAAAAAAGTTGGATTTAAGGACATTTTGGTTTTAGTAACCAAAATGTAAAGGTTTCAAAACTATTTTGGTGACTAAATCGTAAAAGGGTCAAAACATAGAATCTTTAAGGAGCTATTTCACTAATGTTTTTAATCTTACTTTTCCCTTAATTTATGTTGTTTTTAAATGGTTTTAAAATGGTTATTAAATAAAAATAAAATAGATTTAATTAATTTGGTTTTTATAACTAATAAACTTTTCACACGTAACCATTTTTTCTTTCAACTTTTCTCTCAATTTTTCTTAGCAACCAAACTACCTTTATTATTCTAAAATGTCTAGGAATCAACTCCTCAATTGATTCCTTTGATTTCTATATCAAACATTGCTTATTTTCTTGAATATTTCACTCAAGTCATGCCAATTAAGGGATAAGTCTATCATTAGAGGTGATTGTCATTTCTCTCCTCAAATCAAAGGTTCTTTATAAAATTATCAAGTTCTTGACTCTTTAGAAATGATTTTTAAAATGGTTTGACTATTTAATTGAGATTTCTTATTTTAATGGAGTTTAAATGAAGAAATTGATTGAGTTCATTAATGGGTTTTTTTTCCAGTGATCTAGATTGATTCAGATCATAGTGATGATATGTTTAAATGTTATTAAGATGGAATTATAAATGGAATTCCGAAAGTATTTGGATTGCTAATTTTCTAGCTTGTGAGTAATTAGATTTTGAGGTGTTTATGGTGTTAAAAGGTTTCTGGAGACATAAGGTGGTTATGTAAGCATTTTTAAATTTTAATTGATGTTGTTAAGATGTTCAAATCGTTAGGTTGTGGCTAGGCTTTGTTTAGGTTTAATTTGGAGATGTTTTCATATTTTTTTGGAAGGAGCTTGATGGTTTTTGGTGAGGTGATGTGGGGAATTGATGTTGCTGGGATTATGGATGCATAATGATGCATTAATCCTCTGTTTTTGTATGGATAAAATAGGGAAGATTGATCCTACAACAATTGGCTAAGTTTCAGAAGCTTTGGACGTTTATTTTCACATCGGCAAGTGGAGCTTTGTGTTGTCAGTGAGTGGAAATGAGATTTACTACTTAAATAAGGTTTGAAAGTGATTTTGGTGGTTTAGACTGAGCTTGAAATGTCTGTCTAAGCTTGAAAGTAAGTATTAGATGTTATTGCTCTCGTTTCAGTTTAGCAAAATACATTCTCATGCACAAGTTTATGATTATAGTTACCTACTGTTATATGCATATTTTAGTGATGAAAGATGCTGCAAATGATCTTATGTTGATGATACCTGAGTATAAAATGGTTGGTGAAAGGATTTTGAGAATGCTAAAATATTTGGCATTGGAAATTGGTTTGATTGGTGCATATGTAAAACAGTGAGGTAACATGTTTTAATGGAATATATTGGCAAGTGGCAATGGTTTAATTTTATCAAATATAGTTGACATGCCATAGGGTTTAAAGTGCAATATAATAAGTTACCTCATGTGTGTCGAGGGGTTGTGAGTGTACCGTTTCCCAGCATGGGAACCGCAGCGGTCAAAGGGTTAATTGTGTTATTCTCCCACTCGGGGATATTATTTACATCATAACCGTTGAGGGGTTAATTGTGTTGATTGCTCCGGTTAGGGATGTATGTGAAGTGGCCTTGGGAACCACTTGTGAAATCCGTGTATCTGATGTGTTTTTACAAATGGAAAGGTTTGGTTTTGGGTCACTTTAATGCTAATATATGAATTAATGTGTCATGGTAAATGGATATGTTTTGTATAATGTGGTTTATACATTTTGCTCTCGTTAAGCTTTGCTATTGCACGAATAAGCATTTGAAGGCTTAAATTGAGGTTTGTACAAGGGCAGAGATCCATGATACTTGTGTTGCATATGGTTTAATGTGTATATTTTGGAAAGTTAAAAGAAGCATGAGACGTTTGTCATGTAGTTCAATACTTGTTTTAATACAAATGGTTTTAAATGCATGGATGAGTATTTTTGAGTATCCCTCATTAAGCATTATGTGCTTACACTCTCCTTTCTCATCAACGTAGAAAAGTAAGCTTTCGGGGCAGCAAACAAGCAAGAAGGAATACAAGAGTTGAGCTATTTCAAGTATGGTTTTATAAAAACGTTGTAGTAATAAGGGCAATGTGACCAAGTTGTAATTGGGGATCCTTGTTTAGAAATGAGTTGAATGCATAATGTTACGTTTTCCCTCTAGTTTTATATGATTAAAATAGGGGACGATCAAAGCGAGGTTGCCTAGTTGCGTATGTTGCTTATCGGTGGCTCGATTCGCATTGGCGAGCAAGGCGAGGTGTATCGATGAGTGTTTAAACGCGTTAAAGATCTTTAAAAGTTTGATCAAAGGATTATGAGGGTTTATTTATTGTCTGACAAGCATAACTAAGCTCAAGCGTAAGTTGTTCTTACCTTGCTTGAATACTGGCTTTGAGATGAGCTTGCAGATTTCATGTTGGTTTAAACATGATTTGATTTACATGTTTTGGTTTTGAACATGGGTTGACTTACTTACTGAAAATGCATTATTTTGGATTACTATGCAATGATTAACAACGTATTTTGATGCTTTTGAGCATTGAGATTTGTTCTTAAAAGGAATGCATTGTTGCTTTGGGCAATGAGATTTTGCATATGAAATGGTTTATGAAATTCATTGGAAAACAATAAGTAAATGTATTTGAAAATGATATATTGGCTATGTGACGTATTGAGAAAGTGTTGGATATAGTTGGCTAGCCATATGATTAAAGTTCACTATAATATGTAAAATCGATCATGCCATAGTCCTTGAGGAAAAGCGATTTAACTAGGCTACTCGAACTATTGGGTTATCACTTCGATATGCAGTTTAACTAGGCCATTGTGAAGGTATCTTGCGGTTTAACTAGGCAGGACATGAGATTTGGTGGAGGTGAGCCCCCATGAGAAATTTGTGTATCCAAACATGTATGGATACATGTAGTACTATCCAAGGATAGAGGTGAGTCTATTCGGGTCACTTTAATATGTTATGCATGATTTGTTGTAGGACTCAATTGAAGTTAATTGAATAAGCTAGCTAAGGGAGTTGGAAGTATAAAGAGCTGAAGATAAATTGCTGAATGGATAAAGAGATCATTTTATAAGGTTTATAAATGAATGATTATGGATATCATGAGTTAAATAAGTATTGTGATCAAATTCTTAAGGATTGAATTGAAAGAAGTAATAAATGAGTTAGTGACGAAATTGTAAGCTGGAATAAGTAGCTTTGAAGGAACAAAATGAAACAAGGAAGAAACTCACAATTTGCATGGGAAATTTTACCATAATTAATGAGTGGAAGATATGTGTGAGCAAGGGAAGAGTGCTCTTGCCAATTGTGTAAAAAAAGAAGAAATAATTAAGGGAAAAGATTGTTAACCATTCAGCTTGGGAAGGGAGAGAGAGGAAAGCAATTCACACTATCTTCACTATCTCTTCGCTTCACCGAACTAGCACCATGGTTGGGGGATATTGGAATTTAAGGTTGGAAAGTCAATCTCTTATCTATTTAGCTTCCAGGATTTAGCTATCCTTAAGGTAATATTATGCCCACTTCTTTGTTAGATAGGTTTTGATAAATTGAATGAAAATTTCATGCTAGAAATTTAAATTCTTTGATGGTGGTAGAATTGTGTTCATGAATTTAAGGAGGATGTTAAGTAAAGAGATGAAAGCATTTTGTAATGTGGAAATATTGTTGCTTGAATTGAGAAGGAATTGCTGATGATTATGATTGAGTTAGAGCATTTAAATTAGTTGAAAACAATGGTATGCAATCTGCTCAGAAAAGCTTTGTTCTGACGGTAAGTTTAGAAATTCAAAGAAAATAGAATATGCTGAGTTAGAGGATGAATTTTATATATGTAGAACCATGTGTGAGACTAGTTTAATCTCCAACAAAAGGTGATGGATTTTGGGTTCTAAATCAAAAGTTATGAAATTTTAAACGAAGGTAGTGCAGAAAATCTAGAAGCATATTCTATTTTGGAATTTCTAAGAATATTCATAATTTTTATAGACCTTGTTAAATTATGAGGTTTATACCATTGAAAACGTTGTTGAATCTAGTTTGTAAAGGTGTAATGAACCTAAATTACAATGTATACTTTTTTCTAGAGTGACAGTTCTTTGATTATTGCTCAAGTTGCAAAAAGTTGGAAATATAGATTTAACTTGGAAATGGAATTGAGGAATGACAAATATATATATTTTGATTATTGTTTAAATGATGAGAATAGTTATATGCCTATTGATTAAATGTGTGATAAAGGGATATATATTAATGAATATACCTGTGTTGTTTGAATTAAAAGATTGGAGGTGGAAGCAGGAAGCATGAAGCAAGGTTAAAGAAGAAAGAAAAACTAAAATCTAGGGCTCAGGTGAATCAAGTATCAAATGGAGGAAATTTGGATGTGTTAGTGGATCAGGATATTCTGTAACTTCGGGATATAAGGTGAGTGTACCTATACCCTTGTGTGATAGTGATGTTGTATTGAACATCACTTAATTGTTTGATAGAAGCGGAAATGAAATTTTGGTATAAGATCTATGATAACATAAGAATGAATTATGGTAAAAGGAAAGTAAATAACCAAAGTATGCAAGAAATATGACTAATTACGATGAAAGATATGGAAAGTAATTGAGAACTCAATATGAGAATTGAGCTAAGATAATAGTTACTTGATAGCTTTGAGTACCTAGCTAATGCTATGTAATGAAATGAAAATGGAAATTGAATGTACTAATAGTTTGTACAAGGTAGGTCTTAATGGAAATTAATGAGTATACAACTTGGTGAGCTTTGTCAGATGACACACTAATGGTAAAAACAGGTAAGCCCAAGGTAGGGCCCCTGTATGAATTATTGATTGATGTTATGGTGAAGTATAGCATAAGTTCTTGTTATGTGAGTGTTAGTATTTCTTTTCTTGAATGTTTATGACAATTTATTTAAGGTAAGCTAATCAAGGTTGAAATGTTATGATAATAATGATATTTAAGATTGAAATGTAAGGTGAAATGACTATAATTGATGAAAATGAGATGCATTCTATGAATGAATGCTATGTAAGCACTATGCTTAATGAATGAATCGTATGTTAATGATAACACAATGATATGATGAAAAGTAAAGCAAAATGAAGTGATATGATGTCATACTTGGATATGTATCGAATGGAAATGTGAATGAAAGAAATGGAGCTAAAGCTCAAATGATAAATGGTAAGCAATGCCTGCAAATGGTTATGAATTGAAATAAACCAATGTAAAACCTGGTAAATCCTTGGATTTGAGTCAACTTAGGGCACAATTGGCATGCCATAGGATCCAATGAGCTCTTGTGTAGGAGGGACTACGGTCCAGGACAATTAAGGTCCTTATTTGGTGACAGTATAAGGTATGTGTTGTGATTGGTCATTGTCGATAGTAGGAGGGTTGACCATATTGTTAAATGTTTATTGGCAACAGTAGACTAGGGATTCGAGTGTCCGATTGTTGTCTAAGTCCAAGGAAATTGATTGAAAAAATAATGATAAGATTATAAAGAACTTATAAGTGAATATAAATGATGCTTATCTATGAAAATGAATATGTTTCCACATTGTATTCTAATGTCATTGGGGTAAATAAGATAATGAAATGAATGATAATGCTTATGGCCTTGAAAGAAATGCAATGGATTGTTTTGTGTGATTCTTAAAATGTATATGAAAGATTGTTACGATATCGTTAATAAGAAAAAAAGATACGATATTGATTATTATGCTTGGTCCTTGAAGTATATATGAAAGACATTTATAAGCTTATGAGTATGGAACATGTAACACCGAGATTTTGGGCCTAGAAGTTAGCCGGGTTAGGCTAGATGGCTCGTTGAGTTGATTTCGACAATTTAGGTTAGTTTCAAGAATAATTTGGTATAAATAGTTTTTGAGTAAAATTAAATATGGGAAAATGTTTTAAAATCCTTATTTATTATATAAGTGATTTTAGTGGAATCAATTTTGGAAAATATATTTTGGAAGGTTGACATTTTGGGACTAGTGACCAAAATGTAAAATACGTAAAACTGTTTTTAATGACAAAATTGTAAGAGATCAAGGCTTAGAATATTTAGGGAGCTTTGACCGAGAGTCTAATTAAGACTTTTCCATTTATTTTCTGGTTTTAAATGGTTTTAATAAATAAATAATTGGAGGGAATTAATTAACCAATTTGTTTTCTCAAAATACATTTCACGTAACTGCTTTCTTTTCTCATTTACTTTCTCTCAAATTCTCTCCAGCCAAAAAATCATTTTCTCTTCAAAGATTTAAGGTAAATATCTGGTTTGATTTGTCTTTTTGATCCTAAATGATTCTTTAATGTTTTCTTAACAAAACCTTGTTGTTTAAACCTTGTTTTCTCATGTAAATCTTTGCAATTGAAGGAAAAGTCAGCATTAGAGGTAAGGTTTCATTCTTCTCCTCTAATGATAGGTTCTTTATTTAAATTCTCAAGTTCTTGATCTCTTATGATGGTTTTCTAATGGCTTTTTGGTAATATGTTTATGGAAAATTGGTTTAATTGAGGTTTACTTGCCTAAATCAATGGATCTTTGCTTTTGATTGGTTTTGTTGGGTTTATAATGAGATGATATGATGGGTTTTGTTGGGTTTATAATGAGATGATATGATGATTATAATGATTTGAGATGATATAAATTTTGATAATATAATGGGTTGGTGGCTTGTTTATGGGGTTAACTGATTGCTGATGGTTCTTTAATGTTAAGGAGATGTTTTTGGATGTAAATTGATGCTGTTTAAGTGTAAATCTGGCTGGGATATAGCTGGAGATTTATTAGAAAGGTTTTGCTGATGTTTTCGGTTGATTTTGTTAGGCGAAAGCTTGTTTGTTGAAGGAGATGTTTAGTGTTAAGGAGATTTTTTTGGATGTATATTGATGTTGTTTAAGTGTAAATCTCGCTGGGTAATAACTAGAGATTTATTAGAAAGGTTTCGCCGATGTTTTATGTTGTTTTTTTAGGTGAAAGCTTGGTTGTTGAATGAGGAAAGTGTTGTTGTGTGCTGCTGGGGATTTTGATGCAAAAAAATGCATTAGTCCTCTATTTTGCTTTGGTTAGAAGCAGGGGATGATGATTCGATAGCTTTGGAAGGTCTCGCAGAGGATCCAAAAGCTTGATTTTGCCTCGGCAAGCCAAGCGAGATGTAGTTGGTGAGTGGCATTGGTTTACAGTTTTTTAAAGGTTTGAAAGGAATATTTTGGGGGTTTAAATTAAGCTTGAAACGCTAATATAAGCTCGGAAGTATGTATGAAATGTTTCACTCTCGGTTCTCATCTTTTCCCATGGTTTTAATTGTTCATGCTCATGTTTTGAAGTTGGATTTGTTACCTACTGTTATGCATGTTTTATGAATTGAGAAATGATTCATTTTATCCCATGAAATTGATTTATGGTTTTGAAATGAAATTGTATATGAGATTTATACATGAGACTATATCTTGAGATATGTTTTGAATGCCTAAACATGCGAAGCTTGCATTGAGATTTGATTTGGTTTAAAGCATGAAATTTCATGATGCATGTGGAAAGGGTTTAATGGTTTTGCTTTAATGGGTTTTAAAGCATGAGATTTGTTAAGAGCATGATGGGAAAATGGTTTGATAAGAAAATGGTTTTCAATAATGCATTGTTATGGTTTTGTTTTGAGCATCCCTCACTAAGCTTATAGCTTACTCTCTCTTTTCTTAACAATGCAGAAAAATAGTTTGTCCGGGCTGCAAGGAAGCAAGAAAAGTGGTTCATTCGATGCTCTAAGATCAAGTATGGTTTTAACATTTCAATAGTAATGGGATTGGCAGTGGGTGGATACCTTGATGTTTTGGGAGTGTATGTTTGATGAACTCCCTGGTTTGGCAAGTTTGTTTCGCCTTATTGAGATTATAAATGTCCTACTATGTTTGGTTTATGCTTTGCTATGGTTTGTGGTCTTTGGTTTAATGTGGTTTTAGGAAGCATGCCTATAGATTTCTCTATGATGATTGATGCCATTGTTTGTTGATGTTTCTGTTGTTAATGGTTGAGGATCGATCCCTAAAAATGTTGCTTGTGTGTTAGAAGCATGCCTAGGGGTTTATAATTGGTTTACAGATTGTTCATCGAGCAAAAAATGACATTTTGTACCCAGGCGTATCAATACGCGGGCTACCGTATCGATACAGATAAGCTGAAAAAGGCTAGGCATATAAATAGAGTATGAACCGTATCGATACGGTGAAAGAAGAAATTGGCTAAGTGTATCAATACTTGGGACCGTATCAATACAATTTTGAGCTACTGGAATTTGGGTTTTGAAATTACAAAGGACCGTATCAATACTGTGCTTGGGTATATTGATGCCTTGTTAGTTAAAGTGGTTAATTGGCATCTTCTGAAGTTCTAAATCTTTGCGTTTTAGTCCTTGATTATTTGTATGTGCAATTCAATGAGTTTGGATGGCTGAAATGAGTTGAAAATTTATATGGTGGATCTAAACCTGACTAATTAAAAAATGGTAACTTCAATTTTGAGTTAAGTCCCTGTTTAATGATAGTTTTACAAAATAGTCCCTAAACGCTATTTGGGGTAATTAGATGTCGATTTGACGCCTGATTGAGTTGAGACTTTTTTGCTAATTTCTGTCACGCTTGGGTTAACCATGTTGCATCTAGAAAAGATAAAAATTAAAAAAGGGTTGTTTATTGAAGTGAAACTTTCAGGTTTTACTCCAATATTCCCCGTGTGACTCGCTCGATTCGGTCTTGCGATTAGACCGGGTCAAGGGGGTTACATTTGTTAGTATCAGAGCCAGGTTTACAAAAATTTGTGAGGTAAGATGGTTGAATTCCCGATGTTTGTTATGCACGGTGTTTGATAGCATTATTATCCGATATGTTATGTGATGATTTAGGAGTAGATTTCGGGGTATCTATTGCCACTATTACTATTGGTGTAAAGAGAATTGTTTCAAAAAGATTTGAGCGACCTGGACCCTTGCTTCTTGTTGGCCTAACTGTTTTTAATGTTGCATTTTACATGCTAGAGATTCATTTTATTTTCATATGGGACCGAGACGAGAGAAAAGGATGAATGTGTGTAATGTGGTGGAAAAAGAGCGTAATGATAAGGTACCGCTACCCCCTCATCCTCCGGGTGGTGATGGAGTTGGAGCTAGAGTTGGTGTAGCAGGTGTTGGACCCCAGGTAGCCCAGGGTTATGTTGTATTAGACATGACACTGTTGATTCAGGCTATTGCTAGAGCGTTTCAGGCTGTAGTGGCGGGCATGCATGCGGTTGTGCCATAACCTGTGACTAATCCTGGTTTAGAGATTTGTCTTCAGAGGGTTCCAAGGCTTGGTTTGAAAGTACCTAGAGGATTCTTGGACATATGGAGTGCACGGTAGTGCGTAAGCTGGGTTGTATAGTTTCTTTGCTCCAGGAGGATGCTTAGTCGTGGTGGGCTACCGCTATCGCAGGGATGGAACTTACATATGTTACGTGGGAGTTTTTCAGAGCTTCTTTATGGAGAAAGTATTTGGGTACTCGCTATCAAGACGAGAATGCGGTTGCAGGAACATTTGCTTAGGAGTTCTTTTCCTGTAGCATCAGTGCGATAATTAGCGATAATGGTGTTGCTTTGGTTTAGTATTTTTGGCAAGTAGATGGCGAATGTCCAGTGGCATTCGAGGTTGTGAAGAGAGAATTATTTTGAGAATACTTGGGTTTAAGTTTAGCAAGAGTGGTAGCGGTTTTGTGTGCAATGATGTACCGAAATTAATCTTGATTGACAATCAAAATGTGAAGTTGACATTGTATTGAAGCTTTTGTGTTAGAGTTGGATAGGTGCAAATTTTGGCGAAGATGTATGGGGTACTCTAGGGATGCAAATTTGGTTGTAGGTGATCAGTCCGAGAATATTGTTGGTAAGTGTGAATTGTTAATCATGCACATTACAAAACACTTATATGTATATATTTAAATATGTCATTACATCATGCATTTGGGCATGACATTAGAAATTTTGCATACATATGCATAGGCATCTATAAGGGCATGTAGATGGGCATATACACATATGTTCAAACTTATGAATGATTTCTCGCGGATCGATGAAGATAAGATGTATGTAGCGTTCGCAAAAAGATCCTTTAGGATCTCGAAGAGTAAATGAGGCGTTTAAGGTGGTTTGCGGAGGTTAGTGTTTGGAGTAAGAGGTCTTTTCTGGGATTAGTTGTTGCTAAATAACCGCGTTGAGGAAATTTTCTTAAGTTGTAACACCGTTGGCGGAGTTGCGATATTAGGGATGCTTAGATAGTGCAAGGTCATATGTTTACGATTGATTTGATGGAGTGGACTTTCTATGGTTTTGATGTCATTCTTGGGATGGATTGGTTGGTTGAGCATAAAGCTGTAGTAGATTTTGAGACGTATGCGTATACGGCTCCAGTGTTCATTACCCCGTATTGCATGGCACCCAAAGAGTTAAAAGAGTTGAACACGCAGCTTCAGGAGTTGCTAGACCGTGGGTTCATTCGACGTAGTGTGTCGCCTTAGGGAGCTCTGTTGCTGTTTGTGAAGAAGAAAAATGACACTATGAGAATGTGCATCGACTATCGGCAACTTAATAAGTGATGATAAAGAACAAGTATTCCTTACCGCGAATTGATGACCTATATGATCAGTTGTGCGGTGATACGGTGTTTTCCAAGATATATTTGAGATTGGAATACTACCAGTTGAAAGTGAAGGATAAAGATGTGCCAAAGACAGCATTTCGCACCTGTTATGGACATTATAAATTCTTAGTGATACCATTTGGGTTGACGAATGCAAATGCAACTTTCATGGATATGATGAATAGAGTGTTCTATGAATTCCTATATTAGTTTGTGGTTGTGCTTATTGATAACATCCTTGTGTACTCTCGTACCCAGAAGGATCACGACAAACATTTATTGGGCAATCAACTTTATGCGAAGTTAAGTAAATGTGATTTTTGGATAAAAGAGGTGGTGTTTCTTGGCCTTGTTGTGTCGGATGAAGGGATTCGTGTGGATCCTCAAAAAATTGAAGTGGTTGTAAGTTGGAAACAACCTAAATCGGTATCAGAGGTTCGCATTTCTTGGATTTAGCGGGTTATTATCGTCGCTTTGTGGATAGTTTCTTTAAAATTGCTACCCTATTACCAAGTTGTTACAAAAGGATGTTAAGTTTGACTAGAGAGAGGCAAGGCAACAAGCTTTTGAGAAGTCGAAGGAAGCTTTGACACAAGCCCCAATCTTGATTCAGCCCGAATTAGAAAAAAAGTTTGTGATGTATAGCAATGCATCCTATGTGGGGTTAGGTTGTGTGTTGATGCAAGATGGTAGGGTGGTGGCTTATGCATCGAGGCATTTAATGGTGCATGAGCGCAACTATCCCACGCATGATATTGAGTTAGCTGTGGTGGTGTTTACGTTGAAGATATGGCAACATTACCTATTTGGTGAGAAATGTGTGGTGTATACAGATCATAAAAGCTTGAGGTATTTGATGTCACAAAAGGAGTTGAATCTTAGGCAACGAAAATGGTTGGAGTTGCTTAAGGATTATGCTCTATCGATTGAGTATCATCTGGGTAAGGCCAGTGTGGTGGCTGATGCTTTGAGTAGGAAGATGGTTGTGGAGTTGAAGGCCATGTTTGTGCAATTGAGTGTATCACGTGGTGGTGGGTTAGTGGCTGAGTTGCAAGTGAAACTTCCTTGATTCAGTTGATCAAGGAGAAGCAATTGCGCGATGAATCGTTGGTATCGCTTGTTTTAGACATTACAAAGTGTAATATGACGAATTTTTGCTTTAATGATAATGGTGTTTTGTGCTTTAAGGGATGAATAGTTGTGCCGAAAGACGTTGAGTTGAGGTGCACTATTTTGAAGAAAGCGCATAGTAGTCCTTTTGCTATGCATCCTGGTAGTACCAAAATGTATCGTGGGTTGAAAGATGAGTACTATTGGGTTGGGTTGAAAAGGGATGTTGCTGATTTTGTGGGTAAGTGTATGGTTTGTTAGCGTGTGAAGGCTGAGCATCAGTTTCCATCCGGGTTGTTGCAATCGTTGAAGATACCGAAATGGAAGTAGGAAAGAATCACCATGGATTTTGTGTCCGGTTTGCCTTTGACCTCATCAAAGAAGAACTCTATTTGGGTGATTGTGGACCGTTTGACGAAGTGTGCTCATTTTGTGCCGGTACATACAACATATACATTGGACAGGTTGGTGCACTTGTATATCACCAATATTGTGCGTTTCCATGGTGTACCTAAGTCCATAGTTTCGTATAGGGATCAAGGTTTACCACGAGGTTTTGGGAATGTTTGCATCGAGCCATGGGTACGCGGTTGAGTTTTAGTACATCTTATCATCCTCAGATGGATGGACAATCTTAGCGAGTTATCCAAGTGTTGGAGGATATGCTTCGTTGTTGTGTTATTGAGTTCCAGGGTTATTGGGAGAAATAGTTGTTGTTGGTGGAGTTCGCCTATAGCAATAGCTATCAGGCTAGTATATAAATGGCGCCTTATGAGGCTTTGTATGGAAGGAAGTGTATGACGTCTTTGTGTTGGGCGGAAGCGGGGAAAAAGTTGGTTTCCTTGACGAATATGCTTAAGGGAACAACAGAGAAGGTAAAGATCATTTGTGATCGTTTAAAGGAGGCTTTAGATCGTCAAAAGTCTTACGCAGATTTAAAACGTAAGGAGATAGCGTATATGGTTGGTGATAAAGTGTTTTTGAAGGTTTCGCCTTGGAAGAAGGTGATGAGGTTTGGTCGGAAGGGTAAATTTAGTCTGAGGTTTATTGGGCCGTATGAGGTGTTAGAACATGTTGGTCTTGTTGCTTATAGGTTGAGGTTGTCTCCTGAGATGGAAAAGATACATGATGTTTTCCATGTATCCATGCTTCAGAGGTATCGGTCGGATCCGTCGCATGTTATGCCTGTTGAGGAAGTTGAGTTGAATCTAAATTTGACTTATGATGAGGAACCAATCAAAATCTTGGATGAGGACCGAAAAGTGCTTCGTGGGAAGACCAATGAGTTGGTCAAAGTGTTATGGAGACACTGAGGTGTCGAGGAAGCTACATGGGAGAGGAAGCATGACATTAAGAAGAAGTTTCCTTACCTTTTTCCATTAGGAAAATTTTGGGGATGAAATTTCTTAAGTGGGGGAGAGTTGTAACGCCCTGATTTTGGGCCTAGAAGTTAACCGGGTTAGGCTAGATGGCTCGTTTAGTTGATTTTGACAATTTAGGCTAGTTTCAGGATTAATTTGGTATAAATAGTTGTATCAATAGAATCCCGAAATCAATTGAATCTCTAGTTGTTTGAGTTGCTAGTTACGACTTCTTGAGGTGTTGTGGGTGTTTATTGGTTGCTGGAGGTATAAGGATGTTATGAGATGGTTTTTAGATGTCTTTTGATGTTAATTGATGTTTGGAAGTATTAGGTTATGGTTGAGTTAAGTTTCCAAAGTGAATCGAAGTTGTTCTGGTTGTTTCAGATAGGCGTTTTGATGGTTTTAAGCAAGGCAATGTTGAGGAATTTCTTGCTGGGGTTTTGAATGCATTATGATGAATTAATCCCCAGTTATAATGTTGTTAAAACAGGGGAGAACGTTTTGGAGGTTACTGGTGAAGCTTTGGAGGCTTCAGACGCTTGATTGCGCGCTGGATAAAAGAGGTTTCGCATTTCGGTGAGTGAGAACATCTTTTCTAGCTTTGGAATGGTTTAAAATGTGGTTTATGGGAGTTTAAATCTAGTTGAAATGCTGGTTTAAACTCGGAAGTAAGTACAAAGGTTTTCTCGCTCGGTCGTGCTTGTTTTACGAAATGATTTATGCACTTGTTTTGATTTACATGATTTCCACTGTTGAAGCATGATTTCAAATATGATGTCTACTGTTTTTGATAAAGTATTAATGAAGGATGCATTGGTGAATGATCCTTGTAAGTATGATTTATACTTGTGAAAGCATGGTTTGATGCTTGGGTATGTTTTGGTAAATTGCTTTAAAAACAGCAAGGTTCATGGTTAATTGTGAATTATATTGGCAAGAGATGGTATGGAAATGGTTTTGAAACGTAATCGGATATAGTTAGCCGGCTATAGGATTGAGTGCACTGTAAAATAAGTCACCTTGGACATAGAAGGGTTTATATGGTGTACTGAATACTCTGTCCAAGTACCCTAACGATAGTGGGGTTTATGGTACCGAATACTCTCGTTAGTGGGGTTATACATCTACCAATAAGTGGTATTGAGGGGTTTATATGGCGTACCGAATACTCCACCATCGGTGTCACATCGGTTGAGGGGTTTATATTGTGTACCGAATATTCCTGTGTGTGAACCTTGTGTTGTCGGTGAGAATGTATGAAGTGTTGGGAGAACACTTGTGAATCCGCGTATCTGATGTTGTGTTTTGTAAATAGAACTTGGTGATGATCACTTGTGAGACAATATAATTTTTAATGTATCATGTGTTGTATAATGCATTTTTACATGTTTACTCTTTAAGCTTTGCATATGGTGTGTTATGCATGGGAAGGCTTAAATTGAGGTTAGCAATGTGAGTTGTTGTTGGTTTAATGATACATGTTGCATATGGTTTAATATGATAGATTTTGAATGGTTAAAGTGCATGGTTTTGAAGTCATGATGTTTTTAAATGATGATTTAATCATGGATTGAAAAGTGATTTCAAAGTTGTATAGAAACCGGTTTTAAAATGCATTGATGGTGTGTTGTTTTTGAGCACTCCTCACTAAGCCTAGCGTGCTTACGCTCTCTTTGACCATCAATGCAGAGAATTAATGGTCCGGAGGAAGCAAACAAGTGAAGGTGATCCAAGGACTTCTTATACGAACGTATGTTTCCAAAGTAGACTATGTTTAACAAGGGCAATGGAGGATTCCTTATGGTTTTGGGAGATGTTGAACTCCCTGTTTGAGCAAATTTATATTGTTGTTTTGGTCTTGTAAATGGCTTGCTATATTTGGTTTATGCCTTGGTATGGTTTTTAGTATCTCATTTGGCTTGGTTCGTAGGTTGCATGCCTATAGTTTCCTTTTGGATGCAAGATAACACATATGGTTGATGTTTCTTTTGTTTTGGCTGAGTTTTGATCCTGGTTTATGTTGCTTATGTTGTAGGAGCATGATTTTGGGTCCAGGCGTATCGGTACATGACCCAGCGTATCGGTACGATTAAGCCCAGACAAGCTCAACGTATTGGTACGGGTTGGTGCGTATCGGTATGGGCCAAGGCCAAATTGGTTATGCATTTCGGTACACAGGACCATATTGGTACGATTTTGTGCCACAAGAATTTAGGAGTTATGAACCATTAGGGGCGAACCGATACAGTTTCCAAGTGTACCGATACGGTGTTAGGTAAGATGGTTATTTGGAATCTTCTGATGTCTCGTACCTTTACGTTTTGGTCCCTAATTAATGTGAATGCAATTGAGTGAGTTTGGATGATCTTTTTGAGCTGAAATTTGACATGTGAGTATGAAACTTGACTAATTGAATATTAGTAACTTTATTTTCACAATAAGTCCATGTAATTTGTTGAATTTGCAAATCGGTCCCTAAATGTAAGTCTTTGCAATTGGATCTCAATCAACGCCCGATTAAGTTGTAATTTCACGCGCTGCCAGTATGTACACTTAGGTTAAAATTTTTTGCATCTAGAAAAGATAAAATAAAAAGGGGTTGTTTATTGTGGTAAACCTTCCCGATTTACTCCAATATTCCCCGTATGACTCGTTCGGTTCGGTCTGGCGACTAGACCGGGTCGAGGGGGTTACAACGAACAAAGTGGAACGTCTTTCCAAAGGGCAGGAGAACCATGAAAAGGATAGCATTGAAACCCCAGTCGAGAGGATGAAACCACTTCTTGAAGGCCAATCTGATGCCAACCACACACAATGAAACCGTGTTAGGAGAGAGGATGGTTTTGCTACACTCGATCATTATGTGAATGAAGATCAACGCCGGTTGTTCGATCATGGACAAGACCTACAAATATGTCGGTAAGGGTAGTGGCAGTTTGGTTTTCCCTTCACTGATTTCCAGAACTTGCAGGCTCCATAAGGTGCCAACACTCGACTTAGACAATGTATAGAAATGCAAGGGAACCATTACTTCTACTCTGTGGGGGCAACTAATTTCCAGGGAGGCTAAAGAGAGGGGCAAGGGAAACGTTTTTGAGCCGGCGGATGCTACCAAAGACACCCAAGGTGGAACCTTTCACACCTATATAACCCCCTCGACCCAGCCTAGTCGCAAGACCGAACTGAGCGAGTCACACGAGGAATATTAAAGTAACCGAAAAGATTTACCTTAATAAACGACCCTTTTTTCTTCTACATTATCTAGATGCAATATTATCAACCTATGTGTACATGCAAGCCGCTAGTTAAGTCTCAACTCAATTGGGTGTCAAATTGACATCCAATTGCTTCAAT
Source organism: Hibiscus mutabilis (assembly GCA_019671005.1). Lineage (NCBI taxonomy): Eukaryota > Viridiplantae > Streptophyta > Magnoliopsida > Malvales > Malvaceae > Hibiscus > Hibiscus mutabilis. The sequence continues at coordinate 23,898,434 of CM033730.1, forward strand.
TTGCAATTAGGGACCAAACTGCAAATCTAAAAAAATACAAGAAATTAATCCATTTTAGAATTACCAATATTCAATTAGTCAAGTTTCATGCATACATGTCAAATTTAACCTCAATTTGATCATCCAATCAACCACGATTGCTTCCATAACATTTAGGGACCAAAACGTAAGAAAACAAAACATCAAAAAGTCTCAAATAAGAACCTAACAACCAACCGTATCGGTACACTTGGGCTTGTATCGGTACTATCTTGAGGAATTACAAATCCCAGTAGGTTGAACCCATACTGGTATGCCCTTGCGTATCGAAAACCTAACCATTTTGCTCTAAGCCCGTACCGATACGATATCCTACACGAAGCCTAATTTGGCTTACCCGTACCGATATGGTGAGTCGCTTACTGATACGCCTAGACCCAAAATGTATATTATTGCTGGTTTAACATACATTTAAGCAAACCAAACCACTCTATCATGCTCCTAACACATAGCCAACATATTCAAGGATCGATCCTCAACTAAACATACCAGAAACATCATCAAAACATATCATCATGCTTCAAAAGGCAATCTATATGCATCCTTCCTATAAACCAAGTAAAACAAGGTACCAAAAACCATGACAAAGAAATAACCAACCATCAAAGGCCATTTACAACTCTAAAACAGCAACACAAACTTGTACAAACAGAAAACCCCCATTCCCCTTATTACATATCGTCTAAAACGAAAACATACTTTCAACAATGAAGTCTTTCTTGATCCCTTGCTTCCATGCTACCTTTGAACCTTGAATTCTTTGTATTGATGGACAAAGAGAGCGTAAGCACACAAGGCTTAGTGAGGAGTGCTCAAAAACAGCACACCATCAATGCATTCAAAATTGGTTTCAAAACCACATTGAAATCTCATTTCAATCCATGTTTAAACCAACATTTAAACCATCATGCCTTAAAAACCATGCACTTAAACCTTCCAAAAACTAGCATATTAAACCATATGCAACATGTATCATAAACCAACATCAAAGCACATTGCTAACCTCAATTTAAAAGCACATTGCTAACCTCAATTTAAGCCTTACCATGCATAACATACCATATGCAACGCTTAAAGAGTAAACATGTATAAATCACATTATACAACACATGACACATCAACAATTATATTGGCATACAAGTGATTATTAACCAAGTTCCACTTCCAAAATACTATATCGGTAACACGGATTCAATAATTGTCCTCCCGACACTTCAAGCCATCATAACTAAAATAACGATACAATTACAACTACGGGGACAACAACCCCTCGGGGACAACAACCCCAACCATCAGTTAGATGTTTAACCCACTAGCGAGAGATCGGACACCAATCTCCTTGATCGTTAGGGTTTCCCTAACAGGAGACGGAACACCAACCTCCTCGACCGTTAGGGTACTTGGATGGAGACGAGACCACAACCTCCTCGACATCCAAGGTGACTTATTTATAGTGCACTCAATCCTATAGCCGGCTAACTATATCCGATAACATTTTAAAACTATATCACTTGCCAATATAATTCACATTTAGCCATGTACCTCACTGTTTTTATATGCATTTAACCAATTCATTACCAAAACAACAAACCATGCTTTTAAACAAGTATAAACCATACTTCTATGGATCATTTAGCAATGCAGCCACCAGAAATATATGCTCAAAAACCAGCATATATCATACTCAAATCATGCATGAACAATAGGTACCATGCTATTTAAAAACAAGTGCATAAAACCAATTTTGCCAAACACTACCGAGGGAGAAAATCCTTTAGAATTCATTCCGAACATAGACAAGAGTTTCAAGCTCAAATCTAAGTTACCAACCACCTTTTCAAATATTTCAAGCTAAAATCCCTGTTCTCACTCACTGACAACGCAACGCCTCGCTTGTCGATGCGCAACACACCTCCAAAGGTTCTGTAGCGATGCTTCAAGTTTGAGAGTCAACCTCCGATGGTTTTACTACACAAAATAGGGGATTAAATGCATTAACAAACCCAGCAACATCAAACGACAAAGATCCATATCAAACTCTAGCCGAAACTTTCCCAAAATTACCGAAATCAACATCAAACACCCTTCAAACTTAACCCAACCAAAACCTTCTAATTTGACTTGTCAATTAACATCCAAAAACAACCTAGCATCATCTTTATACCTCCAGCATTCATTAAACATCCACAACACCTCATAAACCCACAACAAGCAACATACACAATTCGAGATTCACCTAGTTTCGGGATTATAATGTTAAAATCAACTTATTAACATCGTAAAACATCATCATCATGTTCTAATATGATCAAGAACTCAATAAAACATATCCAAAATGAAGATCAATCAATTTCACCAATTAAATTTCAATTAAACTAATTTTCCATAATTAAATCATCAAAACTCATTAGAAATCATTTATAAATGTTCAAGAACTTGGGAATTTCTGTAAAGAACCTTTCATTAGAGGAGAAGAATGAAACCTTACCTCTAATGGATGCTTTCCCCTTATTTGGATAGATTTACATGAGAAAAACAAGATTAAAACAATAAGGTTTTGGTAGAAAACAATTAAGAAATCATTTGAAGATTGTTAAGTGTTCAAAAGTAGTATTTTTATAACCCTTTTTACTCATATTATTGTTAGACTTAGGCTCATTTTAGTTGCATTTTTAGGCATGCATGCATGTTTGCATGATTTCCTTCACCGTCATGCTTGATTTCATAATTTAATTGATTTTGTGGAAAAAGGTACTATCGGTGTGTGTTTTTGTGTGTGCACGATCTAATTGCCCAAGCAAGTAGGAGATTGTCGTTCAACTAAGGAAGGAAAATGAAGGGTCTGCCAAGGAAATCAAAGTTGGATTCTAAATGCCAAACTGAAGAGTCTACCAAGGCAATTGAAGCTATTTTCTAAATGTCGTACTGAGCATATTGCCGAGGCATGTCGGGACAAATCCACCTCATTAGGGATAGGCACGAAAAGCAAGGGATAAATCCCAAAGATTTGGATTTCCAAGCAATATTAAATAAATAACAAAGGAAAATTAAATTCCAAGAAGTTTTAGGAGGAATAAATATATAATAAAAGAGATCTATTTCTTTTATTCTAATTAATTCCAACTTAACTTCCTCCTCAAGAAAGACTTTGACCTAGCCATATCCTATAAATAGAAGACCTAGCCGCCTAACTAGAGGCATGTGCGATTAGAGAGAGTAAATTGGGGTTGTTTCAATTTCTTCTTCTTCTTCCTTTGTTCATTTAGATTTATGCTAGAGAATTTTTATATTGTGCTTCTTTTGCACCTGGCCATGAACTAATTTTATTTGTCTTGGGTTATTGTGTTTTTGTGGTTATGAAAATGATTGGACTTGTTTAGGTATTTAAGTTTGCAATTTTACTTCAAAGTTTGTTCATTCTTGGTTCTTAAATTTTGCGAGTGAATTGGGAAATAATCTCGTGAATTCATCCATTTATCTAATATCGGGAGAGGTAGATTCAAGAAACGAATGAGCATGGTCTTTATTCAATCAATTGATGGTGAAGACTAATTCGACTTAGGGATAAGTTGCGAATTTCAACGGCTAAAAGGACTGCAAGATAGGTTGTTGTCCACCCTTGGTTCACGTAGGGATGTATTATCAAGGCATGCACAATTACAATGTTTCGAGTTAGGGATAATGAGAAATCATTGAAGAATGCTTCGCCGAACTTTGAAGGTTGTCGCCTAATTTCCCAGGCAATCGATCCACTCCCATTTGCTTAGGAAATCGTAGGCTTGCCCAGGCAATCGCAGAATTGCGCAGGCAATCCGACTGGATTCAATTGTTGAAGCAATTGAGCTACTCTAGCACTCAATTAGCATGACAAAACATTCAATTATCACACCACGACTCACGATAACCCGACCTACTCTCTCTTATTCGGTTACATCTTTCTTTTATTTAATTGCTCTTTTATTTTACTTGTTAATTAGAACTCCTACAATCACTTGTATTTTTACTTTTAGTGCGAGAAGTTAGATTCTTGAAGTAGCACCAATCCCTATGGAGATGATATCTATACTATTTTATAACTTATGGCTTGTACACTTGCAGCAATTGTGAAGCACTTAATACGCGCAACAAGTTTTTTTGGCGTCGTTGTCGGGGATTGGCAATAGCGACTTTGTTTTTAATTTCTTGCACCTTTATTTCTTTTTATTTTAGTTTTATTTCTAATCATTTTCAATAGACTTACAACTTTTGTTTTGCATCTGTGTATGACCAGGGTGAGACGAACAACACAAGACTACCCACTTTAACCTAAGATAGAATGAGTTCTTCAGAGAAGAAGACGAGAACAATGAGCAATAATGGCAGAATAACCAGTTAATCCAGACGACAATCTAAATGTCCTAGCAAGAGGAGGAGGAGTTCAGCAACCTGTCCAAAATAGGTCTATCTGAGACTATTTAGAGGAAGATCTCAACAGCTTCAATCCAAGAGTTGTCGCATCTGAAATAGAAGCCGCTCACTTTGAATTAAAACCTGTGATGTTCAACATGATCAACATAATTGGTTAATTTGGCGGCTCGGCAACTGAAGATGCTAGACAACATCTCAAATCATTCCTGGATATTTGCAATTCATTCAAGCTACAAGGAGTCCATGAAGATATTCTAAGGCTGAAATTATTTCCCTATTCACTATGGGATAAGGCAAAAACGTGATTGAATAGTATTACATCCAGATTTATAGGATATTGGACGGATTTGTGTCATGATTTTATTGCTAGATTTAGTTCTACAAATATGACTGATAAGTTGCGTAATGATATTACTTCTTTTCGACAGGCAAATGATGAATCCATGTACGAGGCTTGGGAAAGATACATAGAGCTTTTACACAAATGTCCCATGCACAGATTTCCACCGTGGACGCAAGTGATGATGTTCTACAACTCAGTGAACACGTCGACAAGGATGATGCTAGATGCCTCGACAAATGGCATACTCCTTGACAAGTCACCTAAGAAAGCGATAGAGATTCAGAACCGTCTTGCCAAGAACGATTATCAGTTTCTAACCACCCGAAGGGGAATACTCAGACGCAATGCCACAATAAATGAGCTTGATTCATCAATCTCTATTTTTGTACAATTGGCCGCTTTAACCAATATGGTTAAGAACATGCACTGACCAAGCAACACATAGGAGATTAAGGTAGTAGATTCAATTTGTGATTTATGTAAGGGTAACCATGATTCTTCTGAGTGTTCGCAGAGCCCGGGATCTAGCTTTTACGTTAGAATCTACAACCGGAACAACAATGTGATGTCCAACACTTACAATCCAGCATGGAGAAAGAACCCCAATTTCTCATGGAGTAATCCCAACAATGCCCTCAACTAGAGCAGTTAGAATTCACAAGCAACAAGATTTCAGGAGAACTTGCCACGGCAACAGATGCCCCAGCAACAATCGACACCATCTAGTTCATTGGAAAATTCTCTCAATGCTTTCATGTTAAAAAATGAATCTTATATGGTAGAGAATAGTAATTTCAGGAAGAAGATTGATGCTTTTATGAACAGGACACACACGAGATTTCCAAATCAAGAGGCAGCCTTGAAATCCTTGGAGACACAAGTCAGGCAATTCACTTAGAACTTGAATATGAGACCACCAAGGGGTTTACCTAACGATACTGAGGTTGTCAAATGAATATTCCATGAGCAGTGTAAAGTAATCACCACCCGAAGTGGACGAAAGCTTAATGATGCACCTGCTCAACCAATAAACCGACTAGGAGAGCAACCCCCTATCCAACAAGACGAGTCCAGCAACAATACCTCTGCCAAAATTGATGAATTGGAGAATGCCATGGCAATTCCACATGCCTCGGTAACCACACATGCTTCGGCAAGTCTTGATGCCTTGGCAACTCCTTCCATCAAGTTCCAAACCGATGAAAAGATTGAAGACATCCAACTTCCACCACCATTCCCACAGAGGTTAAAATGGCAAAAGCAAGAATACCAGTTCAAAAAGTTCCTTGACATCTTGAAGTAAGTCAACATCAACTTGCCATTGGTTGAAGCAATAAAACAAATGTCAAACTATGCTAAGTTCCTTAAAGACATTGTCTCTAAGAGGACTAGGCTAGGGGAATTTGAAACAGTTACTGTGACAGAAGGATGCATGGTCATGCTACATAATCGCATGCCACCCAAGCTTAAAGATCCCGACAGTTTCACAATACCATGTTGGATCAGAGACCACTATGTCGGGAAAGCATTGTGCGATCTTGGAGCAAGCATAAATTTGATGCCCAAATCAGTTTTCCAGAAATTAGGAATCGGGAAGGCAAGGCCTACAACAATTATGCTACAGCTAGTTGATAGATCCTACGTGCATACAGAGGAAAAAATCGAGGATATACTAGTAAGAGTTGATAAATTTATTTTTCCCACTGACTTTATTGTTTTAGATTGTGAAGCATATGAGTTCACACCCATTATCCTTGGGAGATGATTCCTAGAAACAAGAAGGACCTTGATCGATGTCAAAAAAAGAAAACTCACGATGAGGGTGAATGATCAACAAGTCAAACTCAATGTTTTCCAAACCCTCAAGCAAGCTGACGATCCAGAGGAGTGCCAAGTTATCCAAGCCACCACTAAATTCAATTTTGACATGGAGGAAAATTTCCTCGACAATTACCTCAGCAATTGTACTACCGAACCTGAGGATGCCAAACAGCCGGACGATGAAGAGTAGGATGAAGACAATTGATAGCAAGTCGTCCAGGTAAGTATTTAGAACCATTGGACTACTCATGCAAAGAAGGTAAAATCAAAAAACCCTCTCTTGAGCAACCTCATATTCTTGAATTGAATCCATTGCCTGTGCAATTGAAGTATGCTTATTTGGGAAACGATAACACTTTGCCTGTGATAATTTCTTCTAAGTTGCCGCCTGAACAGGAAAAGAGGTTGATCAACATGTTGGCATTTCATAAGAAAGCAATAGGATGGACAATTATCGATAGTGTGTATGCACAAAATCCTATTGGAGGATGACCATAAACTGACAATTGAGGCCCAAAGGAGGCTTAACCGTACTATGAAGGAAGTTGTGAGGAAAGAAATCATCAAATGGCTTGATGCCGGAATCATACATCCTATCTCTAATAGTACATGGGTAAGCCTAGTACAATGTGTACCAAAAAGGGAGGTATAACCGTGGTAAGCAACGGAAGCAATGAACTAATCCCAACTAGGACTGTGATCGGTTGGAGGGTTTGTATGGATTATCATAAGCTAAATAAAGCTACTAGGAAATATCACTTTCCTTTGCCATTCATTGACCAAATGCTTGACTGACTTGCAGGTAAATCTTTTTACTATTTTCTTGATGCCTACTCAGGTTATAACGAAATTGCCATAGCACCGGATGATCAGGCCAAGACCACTTTTATCATGCTAGTATGGTACTTATGCTTTTCGAAGGATGCTGTTTGGATTATCCAATGCTCTGGAAACTTTCCAAAGATGTATGATGGCAATTTTCTCCGACATGGGGGAAGATTTCATGGAAATCTTCATGGACGATTTTTCAGTATTTGGAAACAACTTCGACAATTGCCTCGGCAATTTGGAGAAAGTGCTAACAAGATGAGAAGAATCCGATCTAGTGCTCAATTGGGAGAAGTTCCACATTATGGTAGATGAAGGTATAATGCTCGGTTACAAGATCTCCTCCAAAGGAATTGAAGCCGACAGAGCCAAGGTGGATGTGATTGAGAACCGCAACAATTTTAGTTAATGGAATCTGAAGCTTTCTCGGTAATGCAGGTTTTTACAGGAGGTCTATTTATAATTTTTTCTAAAACCTCTAAACCTTTTTGTAACTTGCTTGAACAGGATAAAGCTTTTACTTTTGATGATTCATGTGTCCAAGCATTCGAAACCTTGAAGAAGCAACCTGCCTCGACACCTATTATCGTTCCGCCCAATTGGACCTTACCTTTTGAACTCATGTTCGACGCAAGTGATTTCGCGGTAGGAGCCATCTTAGGGTAGCGCACATGTAAGACTTTTCTTGTGATCTACTACGCTAGTAAAACTCTAAATAGTGCACAATCAAATTACACCACGACAGAGAAAGAATTACTAGCGGTAGTTTTCGCATTTGATAAGTTTTGTTCCTACTTTATTGGGACCAAGGTAATTGTTCATACTGACCACTCGATAATTAAGTAACTTTTTGCTAAGAAAAGATGCCAAACCTCGTCCGCTTCGTTGGATTTTACTTTTACAAGAGTTTGACATCGAAATTAAGGACATGAAAGGAACAGAAAACCAAGTTGCCGATCACTTATCAAGGTTGGAAAATGGCGATGAAGATCCAGACTATTTGAAGATCCATGACCTATTCTCAGATGAGCAGTTGTTAGTTGCATCGGCAACTCACTGGTATGCTTATTTGGTTAATTTCTTGGTTAGTGGTATTTTGCCTTATAACCTTACACACCAAGGAATGAAGTGGTTCTGGCATGATGCTAAGCATTATTATTGGGACGAGCCTCTTTTATTTAAACAATGTGTAGATCAGGTGATAAGACTATGTGTTCCCGAGGAGGAGTAGTACAATGCGCTTCAACAATGCCATTCTTCACCCTATAGAGGCCATTTTGGAGGAACTCGCACCGCGGCCAAAGTCTTACAATCTGGCTTGTATTGGCCCATTCTTTACAAAGATGCTCAAGAATTCGACAAGAGGTGTGATCGCTGTCAGCAAACAGGGAATATTTCACGCCGACACGAGATGCCACTACAGAATACCCTTGAGGTCAACTTGTTTGACGTGTGGGGGATCGATTTCATGGGGCCCTTCCTATCCTCATTCGGCAATTTGTATATCTTACTTATCGTGGACTATGTGTCTAAATGGGTAGAGGCAGCTGCAGTTCCCAGCAACGATTCCAAGACTGTGCAGAAATTCTTGCAGAAAAACATATTCACACGATTTGGAACACCAAGGGAAATTATCAGCGATGGTGGCACACACTTTGACAATAGGCTAATTGCCAAAATGCTTGAGCAATTTGGAGTGACGCACAAAATTGCCACGGCATATCATCCACAGACAAACGGGCAAGCTGAAATTTCCAATCGTGAATTGAAGGTTATCCTTGAAAAAGTTGTCAATCCTTCTCGAATGGATTGGTCAGCAAGAATTGATGAAGCACCATGGGCCTATCGAGCAGCATTCAAGATGCCTTTAGGCATGTCACCGTACAAACTTGTCTACGACAAGACTTGCCACCTTCTGGTAGAGATCGAACACAAGGCTTATTGGGCGATCAAAACTATCAACATGGATTGGGAGAGAGCTAGACAAAAGCGATTATTGGACCTTAACAAAATCGAAGAATTTTGTGCCTTATCTTACGACAACGCAAGAATCTACAAGGAAAAAATGAAGCGTTGGTAAGATAAGAAGCTATTGCCGCGACAATTTTTTCCCGAGCAATTAGCACTCCTCTTCAACTCTCGGCTGAAATTGTTCCCGAGAAAATTGAGATCGAGATGGTCTGGGCCCTTCGAAGTCGTAAAACCTTTATCCCATGGTGCCGTGATAATCAAGTCCACCATTGACGGACATGAGTTCAAAGTTAACGGACAAAGACTAAAGCACTATGCCGACAACCATGTTGAGCGCGACAAGGAATTTGTTACTTTAGGAGAAGCATGATCATGCTCTCCTTTAGTATTTCTTATTTAATTTTAGTTTTATATTTTTAGTCTTATTTTATTTTTGGATACATTTTTAGGATAAAAGTATGTTTTTAGTTTAATTTTTATTCTTTTTACCTGTATCTTTCCACATATTTTTTCTTTGTTTTTGATTCCACAACCACAATCACCATGGCCAAGAACATCGAGGCAATTCCTCACTGCTAAGGAACGAGAACCAAAGAAAGCCGCAACATCGAGGCCAAAGAAAGCCACAACAACGAAACTTGCCCGAGCAACCAAAATTGCCTCAGCAAGAACTGATACCCAGCCAAGAGATGCTCTGCCCCATATCCAACCGATTAGAGCAAATGGAGGCCTGGCAATTGGCATGCCTCGGCAACTGCTGCACATGCTAAAGAGACCAATGAAGAAAGTGAAGCACGCGATGAAGTTCAAGAGGCAACACCAGCCACACGCACTCAACCATCACGAATCGGCAAAAGAATCAGGCAAACGACTTGAAGGAAACTCATAATTCAAAGTGACGACCTTTCCAACTAAATCATTTGCATTTTAATTTTAATTTTTCTACTTGCACGCATTGAGGACAGTGCTTCTCTCGAGTTTGGGGGTGTTTGTTTCTAGTTAATTTCATTCTTAGTTGCATTCATCTTTAGTAATAGCATATAGGTTGCATATGTTACATGCAATACCTTTGATTGGATTTAATTGCTTGAATTTGTTGAATATCCAATGATGTATATTTGCCACTGCACTTAATTGAAAGAACCATTAAATTTTAGGATTGCATGAAATGAACTTATAATTTCACTATGATGCTAAATATTATGAACACGGTTGTGGCTTGTTGATTGAAAGAAACTTAGTGAACTCAGGTTGCTTAAAATTTGGGAAAATTTAAATTGAAAATTAAAAGTAAATTTCTTGCTAGAGGTGCCCGAAACCAGCTCTAGTAGTTGCACATTAAAGATAGTGCTAGAGGTGCTCGAATTCGGCTCTAGTAGTTGTCACACATTAGAAATCACTAGAGGTGCCCGAAATTGGCTCTAGTAAAAAGATGAATAAATGCCCGATAATTAAATTGATAAAAGCCTATTGTTCACATAGAATCTTGAAAATCAACTTGTACACAACTATACACATTGTCACGAGCATTATAGTTTGGTTCCGGGAAATTTTTGTTCTATCCAAAAAATTAAAAGGTGATCATACTCTGTTCCACGGTTATGAGGTTTGATGGCAATTTTAAAGCATTTCTTTGATGATTAAAGTCTTGGCAGGTAATTATTAGATATGCATTGCTTGAGGACAAGCAATAGTTTAAGTTTGGGGGTGTGTTAAGTATTCAAAAGTACTATTTTTATAACCCTTTATAAAGGTACTACTGGAATTTCTGTAAAGAACCATTCATTAGAGATCATTAATAAAGGATCAAGAACTTGGGAATTTTTGTAAAGAACCTTTCATTAGATGAGAAGAACGAAACCTTACCTCTAATGGATGTTTTCCCCATAATTGGATAGATTTATATGAGAAAAACATGATTAAAAAGTAAGGTTTTGATAGAAAACAATTAAGAAATCATTTGAAGATTGTTAAGTGTTCAAAAGTACTATTTTTATAACCCTTTTTACTCATATTATTGTTAGACTTAGGCTCATTTTAGTTGCATTATTAGGCATTCATGCATGTTTGCATGATTTCCTTCACCGTCATGCTTGATTTCATAATTTAATTGATTTTGTGGAAAAAGGGTACTACTGGTGTGTGTTTTTGTGTATGCAGGATCTAATTGCCCAAGCAAGTAGGAGATTGACGTGGCAACAAAGGAAGGAAACTGAAGGGTCTGCCAAAGCAATCGAAGTTGGATTCTAAATGCCAAACTGAAGAGTCTGCCAATGCAATTGAAGCTGTTTTCTAAATGTCATACTAAGCAGATTGTCGAGGCATGTCAGGACAAATTCACCTAATTAGGGATAAGCACGAAAAGCAAGGGATAAATCCCAAAGATTTGGATTTCCAAGCAACATTAAATGAAGATTAAAAGAAGATTAAATTCCAAGAAGGTTTAGGAGGAAGTTTTGGAGGAATAAATATATAATAAAAGATATCTATTTCTTTTATTCTATTTAATTCAAACTTAACTTCCTCCTCAAGAAATACTTTGACCTAGCTATCTCCTATAAATAGAAGACCTAGCTGCCTACCTAGAGGCATGTGCGATTAGAGAGAGGAAATTGGGGCTGTTTTGATTTCTTCTTCTTCTTCCTTTGTTCAATTAGATTCATGCTAGGGAATTTTTATCTTGTGATTCTTTTGCACCCAGCCATGAACTAATTTTATTTGGCTTGGGTTATTGTGTTTTTGTGGTTGTGAAAACGACTAGATTTGTTTAGGTATTTGAATTTGCAATTTCACTTTAAAGTTTGTTCATTCTTGGTTCTTAAATTTTGCGAGTGAATTGGGAGAGGATCTCGTGAATTCATCTATTTATCTAATATCGGGAGAGTTAGATTCAAGAAACAAATGACCATGGTCCTTATTCAATCAATTGAAGGTGAAGACTAATTCGACTTAGGAATAAGTTGAGAATTTCGATGGCTAAAAGGAGCACAAGATAGGTTGTTGTCCATCATTGGTTCACGCAGGGATGTATTATCAAGGCATGCACAACTACAATGTTTTGAGTTAGGGATAATGAGAAACCATTGAAGAACACTTCGTCGATTGAAGGTTGTCGCCCAATTGCCCAGGCAATTGCTCCACTCCCAATTGCCCAGGCATTCGCAAAAATGCCCAGGCAATATGACTGGATTCAATTGTTGAAGAAATTGAGCTACTCTAGCACTCAATTATCACGATAAACCATTCAATTATCACACCACGACTCACGATAACCCGACCTACTCTCTCTTATTCGATTACATCGTTCTTTTATTTAATTGCTCTTTTCTTTTACTTGTTAATTAGAACTCCTACAATCACCTACTTGTGCTTTTACTTTCAGTGCGAGAAGTTAGATTCTTGAAGTAGCACCAATTCCTGTGGAGACGATATCTATACTATACTATAACTTGCGACGTGTACACTTGCACCAATTGCGAAGCACTTAATATGCAACAAATATCAAAGTTCCATTAAATTAAGAGATTACCTGGAGATTTTTAAGAAGAAAATGATGTTTGGCTGGAGAGAATTTGAGAGAAAGTTTTAGAGAGAAAAAAAGTTACGTGAATTTTGTTTTAAAGAAATAATCACCAATTAACTCTCCCAAGCCCATTTTATTTAATAAAAACCTTTTAAAATAAACCAATTAAGGGATAAAGTCTGATATTGGACTTTAGGTTTATTAGCTCCTTAAAGATTCAAAGTTTCGACCCTTTTACAAAACATACACTAAAAATAGTTTTACGAAGTTTACATTTTGGTCACTAAATAAAAATGTACGAATTTTAAATACCATTTTCTAAAATTGATTTCACCAAAACCTTTTATATATTTAAAAAGGATTTTAGATCACTTTCCATAATTTTATCACCTTCAAAGATATTTAATCCGATTAAATCCTGAAACTAACTCGAATCTCTAATTCTGGTCCACCGAACCCCCAAACCAACTCAAAAACCTCTAGGCCCAAAACCGAGGCAATACAACTCTCTCCCACTTTGGAAATTTCATCCTTGAAATTTTACCTGGCACAAAAAGGTAAGAAAACTGCTTCTTCATGTCCTCATTCCTTTCCCACGTGGCTTCCTCAATACCTCGATGTTGCCACAACACTTTGACCATATCGATGGTCTTATCCTAAAGAACCTTACTATCTGCATCCAAGATCCTCACGGGTTCCTCACCATAAGACAAGCCCGAATTCAACTCAACTTCCTCAACGGGTAACACATGCAATGGATCCGATCTATACCCCCGAAGCATGGACACATGAAAAACATCATGTATCTTCTCCTACTTAGGAGGCAACCTCAAACGGTAAGCAACAGGACCTACATGCTCAACCACTTCATACGGTCCAATGCACCTCGGACTTAACTTGCCCTTCTTACCAGACCTCATCACCTTCTTCCAAGGCGAAACTTTTAGAAACACGTGGTCACCAACCGCAAACTCGATCTCCCTACGCTTTCAAACGATCAGAAATGAGCTTCACCTTCTCATTTGTAACCTTTAACACATCAGGTAGGGAAACATACTTTTCCCTCGCCTCAGCCCAACACAAATGCATACGACACTTCCTACCATACAAAGCTTCATACGGTGCCATCTTTATACTCTCTTGATAGCTATTATTATGGGAAAACTCCACCAAAGGTAATTGCCTCTCCCAGGTTCCTTGGAACTCAATAACACAACATCTCAACATATGCTCTAAAACTTGGATTACACATTCAGACTGACCATCCGTTTGAGGATGATATGAAGTACTGAAACTCAACCTTTTACCCAAAGCTCGATGCAAAGACTCTCAAAACCTAGCTGTCAACCTCAGATCTCCATCTGAAACTATGGATTTAGGCACACAATGCAAATGCACAATCTCAGTGATGTACAACTCCGCCATCCTATCCAGGGAATACGTCGTATGCACTGGTACAAAATGTGCACACTTTGTAAACTGATTAACAATCACCTAAATGGAATCTTTTTTAGTCGGTGCCAAAGGTAACCTCGACACAAAATCCATGGTAATTCTCTCACATTTCCATTTCGATATCTTCAACGGTTGCAACAACTTGGAAAGAAACTGATGCTCAACCTTAACACGCTGACATACCATACACTTAACAACAAAATTAGCCACATCTTTCTTCAAACCAATCTAATAGTACTCTCCCTTCAACCCTTGATACATCTTAGTACTATCGGGACGCATAGCAAAAGAATTACTATAAGCCTCGGTTATAATCATACGCCAGAACTCACCATCACTAGGCACCACCATTCAACTTTTAAAACACAAAACACCATTATCATTAAAATGAAAATCCGTCAAATTTTAATCCATGATGTCCTTAACATGCGGCACCAACGCATTATCATAAGGTTGCTTCTCTTTAATCAACTATGACAAAGATGGCTTCATAATAAGTGCTACGCAATTGTGCAAGTATACACGTCGCAAGTTATAGTATAAAAGATATCGTCTCCACAGGGATTGGTGCCACTTCAAGAATCTAGTCTCTTGCACTGTAAAAAGTAAAAACACAAGTAAAGGATTATCGAAGTTTAACTAATTACTAATCTAGAAAGCAATAAAATAAAATAAAAGATGAATTCAATTGAGAGAGATAGGCTAGGTTATCGTGAGTTGAGGTGTGATAGCCGATTGGATTGTCTTGGTAAAAGAGTGCATGGGCAACTCAGTTGCCGTGGCGACTTGCACAACGGGGTTGCCTTGGCAACTAATTGATGGTTGCTTGGGCGACTAGTTGGGCAACTACTTGGGCGACTGGGCAGCAACTTCAAGGTTCGGCGGAGCGTTCTTCAATGGTTTCTTCTTATCCCTAAGTTGAAATTCTAGCTACTTGTGCATGCCTTGATAATACATCCCTGCGTGAATCAAGGGTGAACAACAACCAATCTTGCGCTCCTCTTAGCCGTTGAAATCCTTAACTTATTCCTAAGCCGGATTAATCTTCATCATCATTGGATTGCATAAAGATCATATTCATTCGTTTCTTGAATCTAACTCTCCCGATATTAGATAAATGGATGAAATCACGAGATCCTCTCCCAATTCACTGCAAAGCAATAATAGGAACCAAGAATGAATAAACCTTGAAATAGAAAAGTGCAAACTCTTATTACCTAAACAAAAACCAATAGTTTCTCACAACCACAAAACACAATAACCATAGCCAAGTAAATTTAGTTCATGGCTAGGTTCCAAAGAAACACAAGATAATTAATCCCTAGCATGAACCCAATCGAACAAAGATGAAGGAAGAGGCTTGTCGAAATCCTCCTTGCCCTTGATGCTTGTCGAAAATTCTCTCCTCTTGCCCTACTTGGACTTGCCGAAATTTCCCTCTTGCTCTCTCCCTTGAATTGTCGAAATCTCTTGCTATTTATAGGGCTAGGCCAAAGTCCTTCTTTGAGGAGGAGTTTGAGTTGGAATTAAATTATCTTTAAAGAATATAATTCTTTATTATAATTTTATTCCTATTAGAACTTCTCCTATCCACTTGGAATTTAATTCTTCTTTAATCTCTGCATGGCAATCAAATTCCTTTGGGCTTGGACCTTGCTCCATGTCATCTTGGGCTTGTAAAATCATGAATTTCGACATCCATATTGCTTTTGGTCTTTGTCGACAAATGCCATGGCAACTGCTCGCGTCTCCTTCATGCACTGCCCTAGCAACTAGCTCGGCATATCCTTCATGCATTGCCCTGGCAACTAGCTCGGCATTGCTTTGGCAAGTGATCCTGCACATACACACAAAAACACACCAAAGCAGCATCTATTTCCACAAAAATCACCAAGTTATGTAATCAAGCTCAACGATTGAAGGAAACATGGATTAATGCATGAATGGCTAACTATGCAACTAATATGAGCC
Organism: Hibiscus mutabilis; assembly: GCA_019671005.1. Lineage (NCBI taxonomy): Eukaryota > Viridiplantae > Streptophyta > Magnoliopsida > Malvales > Malvaceae > Hibiscus > Hibiscus mutabilis. The sequence continues at coordinate 23,914,792 of CM033730.1, forward strand.
TAAGTCTAACAATAATATGAGTAAAAAGGGTAAGAAAAATAGTACTTTTGAACACTTATCACACCCCCAAACTCGAACTATTGCTTGTCCTCAAGCAATGCAAACTCATAATTACCTGCCAAGACTTCAAATTTTCACAAACTTAGCTTTGAACTTGATTTCAATTCTCTACAAACCGGGGCACAAAGTATGATTGGCTTTTTATTTTTCAAAAACGATGAATTACTCGGAATCAAACTATAATGCTTGTGAGTGTGTGCGGAGTTGTGTGCAAGTTGATTTTTCGGATTCTATGCAAACAATAGGTTTTCAAATTACTTCATTGGGTTCTTTTTAACATGTTTTAACTAGAGCCAATTTCGGGCACCTCTAGTGTTTTATTTTTAGTTTTCTTAAGTTAATTTAATCGACTAGAGCCGGTTTGGGCACCTCTAGTTAACCGAAAAAAATTTAACGCCTCCTAGAGCCAGTTTTGGGCACCTCTAGTGATCAATTTTTTTAGCATATGCTAGAGCCAATTTCGGCACCTCTAGCATTCATCCAATTTTTATTCTAATCCCCAATTAGTTAATTATCAACCTAAGTTTACTAGAACTCCTTAAATCAATCAAACCACAACAGTGTTTCATCAAATTTAGCATCATAGTACAATTCTAAGTTTTTCATGGTTATCCTAGAATAAAAATTCTATCAATTAAGTGCATTGGCAAAGTCATCATCGAATATTCATCAAATCTAAGCAATTCTTGTTCCAATTAAAGGCATGGCAAGCAATTTATGTATCCTAAATGTAATGCTTAAGATTAATGTAACTAAACATGGTAATTACTAATAACAATCCCCCCCAAACTCGAGTGAGGCATTGTCCTCAATGCATGCATAAAAATAACGAAAAATAAATATAAAAATAAAATGCATACGAGGACTTACTCCGAGAGTTCGTCATCGTAGATGATTAGTTTCCTTCTAGTTGGCGTCTTGATTTTCTTGCTTGAACGTGATGGTTGTTTTCTTGTTGCCGGACGTCTTGAGCTTTGGTTGCCGTGGCATCTTCATGGTTAGTTGCCGTGGCATCAGCTTGTCAGAGCACGATGTAGGTTGCCGCGGCATCTTCTTCATTGGTTGCCGTGGCAAGGATCTTGGCAGTAAATTTCCTTAGCATAGTAGTTGTGAGTCTTGTTGTGAAAAAGAAAATAAAGAAAACCTGAAAACTAAAGATAATGAAGAAAAAATAAAATATCTCCTAAAAATAAAAATGAAAATAAAAAGAAAAAGAAAAAAGAAATATTGAAAGGAGAGCATGCTCATGCATCTCCTAAGTTGACCACTTCCTTGTTACGTTCCACATGGGCACCATTGTAGTGCTTCAATCTTTGTCCATTAACTTTGAATTCATGATTGTCAGAGATGGACTTGATTATTACGGCACCATGAGAGAATGGTTTGACGACTTTGAATGGTCCCGACCATCTTGATTTCAGCTTTCCCGGGAAAAGTTTTAGCCGAGAATTGAATAGGAGAACTAGTTGCCCTGGCGTGAATTGTCGTGGCAATAGTTTCTTGTCGTGCCATCGCTTTGTTTTCTCCTTGTAGATTTGTGCATTGTTATAGGCGAGTGCACGAAATTCTTCTATCTCATTGAGATCCATCAAGCGCTTTTGTCCGCACTTTCCCAATCCATATTCACGGTCTTGATTGCCCAAGACGCCTTGTGCTCGATTTCCACCGGTAGATGACATGTTTTACCATAGACAAGCCAGAAGGGGACATACCTAATGGTGTTTTGAATGCGGTCGCGATATGCCCAAAGTCGTCATCTAGTCTTAATGACCAATCCTTCCTTGCGGGATTTACAACTTTCTCGAGTATTCCCTTCAACTCCCGGTTGAAATTTCTGCTTGCCCGTTGGTTTGTGGGTGATATGCCGTGGCGATCTTGTGTGATATGCCGAGCGTTGCAACATCTTGGCAATTAGTCTGTTGTCAAAATGCTTGCCCCCGTCGCTGATAATTGCTCTCGGCATCCCAAACCGTGTAAATATGTTTTTCAGGAATCGTTGCACGGTCTTGGAATCGTCGTTGGGAACTGCAGCTGCCTCTACCCATTTAGACACATAGTCGACGGCGAGTAAGATGTAGAGGTTGCCGAATGAAGATGGAAAAGGTCCCATAAAATTGATCCCCCATACATCGAACAGTTCCACCTCGATGATGTTCTCGAGTGGCATCTCATGTCGCCTAGAGATATTGCCCGCCCTCCGCAACGATCACATTGCTTGTAAAAGTCTTGGGCATCTTTGTACAATGTTGGCCAATACAAACCGGATTGCAAGACTTTGGCCGCGGTACGAGTTCCTCCAAAATGTCCTCCATAGGGTGAAGAATGGCATTGCCGAGTACATTCTGTTGCTCTTCTTCAGGACACATCGACGTATAACCCGATCTGCACATTGTTTAAACAAAAGAGGCTCGTCCCAAAAGTAATGCTTAGCATTATGGCGGAACCGCTTCTTCCCTTGGTGAGTAATGCCATACGGAAAAATACCACAAACAAGGAAGTTAACTAAATCTGCGTACCGGGTATTGCCGGGGCATGTCTTTGCCGTAGTGTCTGCTCCCAAAATTGCTGAGGCGTGCTCGTCAAAGTCTGCTGCGGCGTCGAGAGTTGCCGAGGCGTCATGGGCTGTCGAGGCGTCAAGGGTTGCCGAGGCGATTAGAATTTGTTCATCCGGGAATGCATCGCATATCTCTAGATCCGCGTCCTCTTCCCTATTGCGTTCCAAACGTGATAAGTGATCGGCCACTTGATTTTCTGTTCCTTTCCTGTCCTTAATTTCAATATCAAATTCTTGTAAAAGTAATATCCAACGAATCAAACGAGGTTTAGCATCCTTTTTAGCAAATAAGTCTTTGATTGCCGAATGGTCCGTATGAACAATTACCTTTGTACCAATTAAATAGGATCGGAACTTGTCAAATGCGAAAACTACAGCTAGTAACTCTTTCTCCGTTGTTGTGTAATTCATTTGAGCATCGTTAAGAGTTTTACTAGCGTAGTATATCACATGGAAGGTCTTACCTGTGCGTTGGCCTAGGACTGCTCCTACCGCAAATCACTTGCATCACACATGAGCTCAAAAGGTAGCGTCAATCTGGTGGAACAACAATGGGTGCCGAGGCAAGCTTTTTCTTTAGGGTTTCAAATGCTTGAGTGCAAGAATCATCAAAATCAAGACTTTATCCTGTTCAAGCAGATTACACAAAGGTTTAGTGATTTTAGAAAAGTTATGAATGAACCTCCCGTAAAAACCGCATGTCCGAGAAAAACTTGAATTCCTTTAACCGAATTTGGTGGGGTAATCTCTCAATCACGTCCACCTTGGCTTTGTCTACTTCAATTCCCTTGGATGAGATCTTATGGCCGAGCACTATTCCTTCATCTACCATAAAGTGGCATTTCTCCCAATTGAGGACTAAATCTGTTTCTTCGCATCTTGCCAACACCCTCTCTAAATTGCCGAGACAGCCGTCGGGTCATTACCAAAAACCGAAAAATCATCCATGAAGATCTCAAGGAAGTCTTTGACCATGTCTGAAAAGAGCGCCATCATACATCTTTGGAAGGTTGCCGGGGCGTTACATAATCCGAACGGCATTCTTCGGAAGGCATAAGTACCGTAGGGGCATGTGAAGGTTGTCTTTTCTTGATCTTCTGGTGCTATGGCAATCTGATTGTAACCTGAATAACCATCAAGAAAACAAGAAAAAGGGTTTACCCGCAAGACGGTCAAGCATTTGATCAATAAAGGGTAATGGGAAGTGATCTTTCCTAGTGGCTTTGTTTAGCTTTCGATAGTCCATACAAACCCTCCAACCGGTCACAGTCCTGGTTGGGATAAGTTCATTATTTTCATTGCTTACCACTGTTATACCTCCCTTTTTCGGCACACATTGTACCGGACTTACCCACGTACTATCGGAGATAGGGTATATAATGCCGTCAAGCCACTTGATGATTTCTTTCATTACAACCCCTTTCATGGCATGATTCAGTCTCCTCTGGGCCTCAATTGAAGGTTTGTGATCATCTTCCAACAAGATCTTGTGCATGCACACCGCCGGGCTAATTCCCTTCAAGTCGGCAATTGTCCACCCTATTGCCTTTTATGTAGCTTCAACATGTTGATCAGCTTCTTTTCTGCTCAGGCTGTAACTTAGAAGAAATAATTACAGGTAATGTATTATCGGTCCCTAAGTATACATATTTGATTGCTCGCAATTGTTTCAACTCAAGAATTGGTGGATTTTCGATAGAGGGTTTTTCGATCTTACCTTCCTTACCCGAGTAGTCCAGGTGGTTCAAAGTATGTACCGGGTCGATTGACTAGCCAATTTACCTCCTCTGGTTGTTCCTCATCGACCGGTTCTTCATACTCCTCGGGTTCCTCTTGATCGGCAATGTAGTTGCCGAGGCAACTAAATTCCTCATCGGTTAAACTCTGCCGTGGCATGAAGTAGTTGGCATTCTTCCGGATCATCGGCATGCCTTAGTGTTTGGAACACATTTAGTTTTACCTGCTGGTCATTCACCCTCATTGTGAGTTCTCCCTTTTCAACATCAATCAAAGTTCTCCCCAATAAGCTAGGAATGGTCTTCCGAGAATGATAGGCGCATGCTCATCTGCTTTCACAATCTAAAACAATAAAGTCAGCGGGAAAAATAAATTTATCAACTTTTACCAAGATGTCCTCGATTTTTCCTCTCGGATGCACATAGGATCTGTCTTATAGCTGTAGCATAATCATTGTAGGTCTTGCCTTCCCGATTCCTAGTTTCTGAAAACCGATTTAGGCATCAAGTTTATGCTAGCCCCTAGGTCGCATAGTGCTTTCCCGACATAGTGATTTCCAATAGAACAGGGTATTGTGAAACTTCCGGGATCCTTCAACTTGGGCGGCATACGATTGTGCAACATTGCCATGCATCCCTCTGCGACAATTGTTTCAAACTCTCCTAGCCTTGTTCTCTTGGACACAATGTCTTTAAGAAACTTGGCATAGTTTGGCATTTGTTCAATTGCTTCCACCAATGGCAAGTTGATGTGGACTTGCTTTAGGATATCAAGAAACTTCTTGAATTGGTATTCTTGCTTTTGTCGCTTCAACCTTTGTGGGAATGGTGGTGGAAGTCGGATATCTTCGATCTTTTCATTGGTTTGAAACCTGATTGACGACATTACGGGGACATCCGGAGTTGTCGATGTGTTACCAATCGGGTTGCCGCGGCGTGCTTATCGCAAGTTACCGAGGCGTCATTGGTTGCCGAGGCATGCTTATTGCCGGTTGCCGCAGCAATTCTTGGTTCAGCATCTGAGACTTTGCCGCTAGGTTCGTCTTGCTCTTTTTGTGGAGTTTTGTTTGACGAGCGGGTTTGAACCTCTCTAAGTTGTTGGCCACTTCGGTGGTGATTGCCTTACATTGCTCATGGCCGTTCCTCTTGCGACTTCAGTATCGCTAGGTAAACCTCCTTGTGGTCTAGTGTTCAGATTTTGAGCAAATTGTCCGACTTGATTTTCCAATGATTTGATTGCCGCCTCTTGGTTTTGCAATCTCATCTCGGTCCTGTTAATAAAAGCATCAGTTCTTTTTATGAAATTACTATTCTCAGCCATATAAGATTCAGTTTTCATCATAAAAGCATTTAGAGAATTTTCCAAAGAACTAGATGTTGTCGGTTGTTGCTTGCGACATCTGTTGTCGTGGCATATTTTGCTTTGGAATCCCGATGCTTGTGCATTCTGATTGTTCGTTTAGAGCATTGTTGGGATTACTCCATGAAAAATTTGGGTGCTTCTTCCAAGCTGGATTGTATGTATTTGACATCATGTTGTTGCCCCGATTGTAATTCCCCACATAGAAGCTAGATTCCGGATTCTGCATAAATTCAGAAGAATTATGGTTATCGCCACATAACTCACAAAAAGAATCCATTACCTTGACTTCATGTGTGTTGTTTGGTTTTTGCATGTTCGGACCATCTTGGTTAAAGCGGCCAATTGTGCCGAAATTGAATCGATGATCCTAGTTCATGTATTGTGGCTTGCGTCTAACTCCTCCTCTTCTAGTAGATGGGAATTGATAATCATTCTTGGCCAGCTTGTTTAAAATTTGCATTGCTTCTTCCGGTGACTTATCTAGGAGTATGCCGTTTGCCGAGGCGTCTAGCATCATCCTTGTTGGTGTATTCACGGCATTGTAAAACATTGTCACTTGAGTCCACACCGGAATCCGTGTAGAGGGCATTTATGTAGAAGTTCTCTACATCGCTCCCAAGCCTCGTACATGGATTCATCATCTGCCTGCCGAAAAGAAGTAATGTCGTTACGAAGCTTATCGATTAAATTTGTAGGATTAAATCTAGCAAGGAAATCACGACAAAGATCAGTCCAAGATGCTATGGATCCGGCAGAATGCTATTTAGCCATGCTTTCGCCTATCCCTCGGTGAATAGGGGAATAATCTTAATCGTAAGACATCGGGGTGACTCCGTGTATCTTGAACGAGTTGCAAATCTCGAGGAAAGATTTCAGATGTTGTCGTGCATCTTCGATTCTTGAGCCGCCAAATTGACCTATTGTGTTGATCATATTAAACATTACCGGTTTCAACTCAAAGTGGTCGGCTTCAATTTCGGTGCGACAACTCCCGGGTTAAGTCCATCAAGATCTTCTTCAAGATAGTCTCGAATAGTTCTGTTTCGCAAGAATCACTCCTCCTCCCGCGCTCGAACATCTTGATTAATATTGCCGTCTTGATTTGCCATTGCTTCTCTTATCCTTCGCCTAAGTCTTTGTAAGGTTCGTTCGATTTACGGATCAAAGGGATATTCTCAGTGAAGTCGGTCTTGCCCCGGTCATATACCAATGCAAAACCAAAGTTTGTTAGCCCTTTGAATTTTAAACAAGAAAAAAAAAAGAAAGTGCAAGAAAGTAAAAACAAAGTCGCTATTGCCAATCCCGAACAACGGGCGCCAAAAAACTTGTTGCGCGTAATAATAAGTGCTACGCAATTGTGCAAGTATACACGCCGCAAGTTATAGTATAAAAGATATCGTCTCCACGAGGGATTGGTGCCACTTCAAGAATCTAGTCTCTTGCACTCGTAAAAAGTAAAAACACAAGTAAAGGATTATCGAAGTTTAACTAATTACTAATCTAGAAAGCAATAAAATAAAATAAAAGATGAATTCAATTGAGAGAGATAGGCTAGGTTATCGTGAGTTGAGGTGTGATAGCCGATTGGATTGTCTTGGTAAAGAGTGCATGGGCAACTCGGTTGCCGTGGCGACTTTGCACAACGGGTTGCCTTGGCAACTAATTGATGGTTGCTTGGGCGACTAGTTGGGCAACTACTTGGGCGACTGGGCAGCAACTTCAAGGTTCGGCGGAGCGTTCTTCAATGGTTTCTTCTTATCCCTAAGTTGAAATTCTAGCTACTTGTGCATGCCTTGATAATACATCCCTGCGTGAATCAAGGGTGAACAACAACCAATCTTGCGCTCCTCTTAGCCGTTGAAATCCTTAACTTATTCCTAAGCCGGATTAATCTTCATCATCATTGGATTGCATAAAGATCATATTCATTCGTTTCTTGAATCTAACTCTCCCGATATTAGATAAATGGATGAAATCACGAGATCCTCTCCCAATTCACTCGCAAGCAATAATAGGAACCAAGAATGAATAAACCTTGAAATAGAAAAGTGCAAACTCTTATTACCTAAACAAAAACCAATAGTTTCTCACAACCACAAAACACAATAACCATAGCCAAGTAAATTTAGTTCATGGCTAGGTTCCAAAGAAACACAAGATAATTAATCCCTAGCATGAACCCAATCGAACAAAGATGAAGGAAGAGGCTTGTCAAATCCTCCTTGCCCTTGATGCTTGTCGAAAATTCTCTCCTCTTGCCCTACTTGGACTTGCCGAAATTTCCCTCTTGCTCTCTCCCTTGAATTGTCGAAATCTCTTGCTATTTATAGGGCTAGGCCAAAGTCCTTCTTTGAGGAGGAGTTTGAGTTGGAATTAAATTATCTTTAAAGAATATAATTCTTTATTATAATTTTATTCCTATTAGAACTTCTCCTATCCACTTGGAATTTAATTCTTCTTTAATCTCTGCATGGCAATCAAATTCCTTTGGGCTTGGACCTTGCTCCATGTCATCTTGGGCTTGTAAAATCATGAATTTCGACATCCATATTGCTTTTGGTCTTTGTCGACAAATGCCATGGCAACTGGCTCGGCGTCTCCTTCATGCACTGCCCTAGCAACTAGCTCGGCATATCCTTCATGCATTGCCCTGGCAACTAGCTCGGCATTGCTTTGGCAAGTGATCCTGCACATACACACAAAAACACACCAAAGCAGCATCTATTTCCACAAAAATCACCAAGTTATGTAATCAAGCTCAACGATTGAAGGAAACATGGATTAATGCATGAATGGCTAACTATGCAACTAATATGAGCCTAAGTCTAACAATAATATGAGTAAAAAGGGTAAGAAAAATAGTACTTTTGAACACTTATCACTTCACTTGCAACTCATCCAATAAACCTCCATCTCATGTCACACTCAACTGCGCAAACATTGCCCACAACTCTACAACAACCTTTCTTCTTAAGGCATCGACTACAACATTAGCCTTACCCAGATGATACTCAATCATCAAATCATAATCCTTAAGCAACTCCAACCATCTACGTTGCCTAAGATTCAATTCCTTTTGAGTCATCAAATATTTCTAACTCTTATGATCCAAATACACAACACACTTCTCACCATAAAGATAATGCCTCCAAATTTTCAAAGGAAACACAACCGTATCAAGCTCAAGATCATGGGCAGGGTAATTGTGCTCGTGCACCTTCAATTGCCTAAACGCACAAGCCACAACCTTACCTTCTTTCATCAACACACAACCCAACCCAATATACGATGCATTACTATAAACCATAAACTCCTTACCCGACTCAGGTTGAATCAAGATAGGAGCTTGCGTCAAAGCTTCCTTTAACTTCTCAAAAGCTTTTTAACTTTCCTCCATCCACTCAAAATAAACACTCTTTTGCAACAACTTAGTCAAAGGAGCAGCAACCTTTGAAAAACCATCCACAAACCTACGGTAGTATCCTACCAAACCAAGGAAACTACGAACCTCCTGCACCGACTTAGGTGACTTCCAATTCATCACCACCTCAATATTATGGGGATCATCCTGAATCCCTTTGGCCGACACCACATATCCAAGGAAAACAACTTTCCTAAGCCAAAACTCACACTTGCTCAACTTAGCATACAACTAATTATCCAGCAAAGCCTGCAACATAATACGCAAGTGTCGATCACTATCCTCCTCAGTACGAGAGTGCAGAAGAATATCATTGATAAACACAACCACAAACTAATCCAAAAACTGATGAAACACCCGATTCATCATATCCATGAATGCAGTAGGGGCATTAGTCAAATCAAACGGCATCACCAAAAACTCATAATGCCCGTACCTCGTACGAAAAGCTATCTTAGGCACATCCACATCCTTCACCTTCAACTAATAGTACCTGGATCTCAAATCAATCATAGCGAACACCGAAGCATCTCAAAATGGATCAAACAAATCATCAATCCTTGGAAAAAGATACTTATTCTTAATTGTCAACTTGTTCAGTTGCCGATAATCAATGCACATCCGCATTGTGCCATCCTTCTTATTTACAAACAACACCAGCGCACCCCAAGGTGAAACACTAGGCCTAATAAACCCTCGATCAAGAAACTCTTGAAGTTGCGTCTTCAACTTCTTCGATGTCATAAGATATAGAGCAATAGACATCGGAGTTGTATTCTCATACAACTCAATGCCAAACTCAACCTCTCTATTCAGCGACAAACCAGACAATTATTCTGGAAAACACCCAGAAACTCACATACCGTACGTATGTCCTCCACACACACTTCCTTCGATCCTGGATTCATAATATAGGATAAGAAAGCCTCACATCCAGAATCCATCAATCGAATTGCTTCCAAAGCCGAAATAGCATTAGACAAGAATTTAACATTCTCGCCCACAACTACCACTTCGTAATCATCAGCAAGTTTGAAGGTAACTCACTTGGATCCAAAATCAACTACAGTTCTATGTTCAGACAACCAATCCATACCCAGGATTACATCAAAACCATGAAACGACAACTCCATCAAATCAATCGCAAACACATGTCCTTGAACAGACAAAGGACACCTCCTAAACATCTTTTTTGTAACAATCGTTTCACCAAAAGAACTCGTTACTTGCATTCCAACATCTAACACCTCAACATACATATCAAGCAAATATGCATGTTCACGCAAGATATATGAATGCGTCGAACCAAAATCAACCAGAGAAAACAACAAAAAATACCACAAAGTAAAGGTACCTGCAATCACATTGGTGTCGTTACGTCCCTCCCAGTGTCCATACACCCTCATGGGACCACCACCCTCAGGTTGAATCACAATAGCATGAGCAACCATCCTCGGACCCTCATCTTTACGCTAGAACTATCCTCGACCACGACCACAGCCTCATTGAGGTGCAGCTACAGGTGCCCTATCCTGACCACCATCAGCCAACAACGAACAATCACGCCTTAGATGATCACTCGACTCGTAACTCCAACAAACATTACCACCCGTAGCAACATGAGCCTTTTTTTCACGAACCACACGTGGACAATCTCGCCTCATATGCTCATTTGATCCATACGTCCAACAGGTATTAAGACCCGTTCTACCCTAAGCACCCTAACCCTACGGTTCACACCCAACACTATCTCTACCACGCCTCACCTCAAAGCGATACTTCTTATATCGGTGCCTCTTATATCGACCACCACTATAGATAGTGTCTGTAACTCTCTTGCTCGAGCCAGAACCACTCATACGCAATGATAAACCCAAGTTCTGCTCAATATCCTTTGCCTATATAACTAACACATCGAAATCAGTGTAGATAGAGGCCAACATGTACGTCTTCACCTCTTGCACAAAACCATAGCGAAAATGATCACAATGATGCCTATCACTTGGCACCAACTCAGGGACATATCGGCTCAAACGAACAAACTGAACCTCATACTCAGCCACAAATATACTACCCTGAACCAAAAACATAAACTCACGTTTCTTATCATACAAGTATCTAAATCTGAGATACTTCCTCTTAAAGGCAGCTTGGAAAACCCCCAATCCACATCATTAGGTTCCATAGCCATAGTTACAATTATCTACCAACTATAAGCATAACCCTACAATAGGGACACAGGGTATCCCAACTTACGGGCATCATTACACCCCATTTGATACAAAATCCAGACCGTACTGGCCATTCATGCCTCAAATTCCTCGGGTGACAAACCACGATACTCAACACTGCCAAAACTATGAAAACACTCTAACGAAAATTGTAACACCTCAGTTTTGGGCCTAGAGGTTTTCACGTCAGTTTAAGGGTCCGGTGGACTTGAATTAGAGATTTGAGTTAGTTTTGGGATTAAATTAAGTTTTAATATTTTCAAAGGTGATAAAAATATGGAAAAATAGTCTAAAATCCTTTTAATATATAAGGGTTTGGTAAAGTCAATTTTGGAAAATGGTGTTTAGGAGTCAAACATTTCAATTTAGTGACCAAACTATAAACTTTGTAAAACTACTTTTAGTGACTTTTTTGTAAAGGGATGGTAACTTTGAATCTTTAAGGAGCTATTGACCCTAATGTCTAATTTCAGTCTTTATCCCTTAATTGGCTTATTTTAAAGTGTTATTTTAATTAGATATAATTAATAGAGATGGTTTAATTGGAAGTTATTACCTTAAAACAAATTTTACGGAACTTCTTTTCTCTCAAAAACCTTCTCTCAAATTCTCCCAAGCCAAACAACAATTTCTTCTTCAAAACCATCAGGTAATCCTTTGATTTAATTGATCTTTGGTTTCCAAATGATTTCTAAATGATTTCCTACCAAAACCTTATTGTTTAATTGTAGAGAATTGGTTAATTGTAGAGAATTGGTTAATTGAGATTTTATTGATAAAATTAAGAGATCTTTGTTTTGGATCTATTTTGCTGAGTTTATGATGAGATTATATCACGATTTTGATATCTTATAATATTAATGGGTTGGTTTTATCAATGGAATCCTGAAATCAAATGAATATCTAGTTGTTTGAGTTGCTAGTTATGAGTTTTTGAGGTGTTATGGAGTTTTATGAGTTGTTGGAGGTATAAAGATTTTATGAGATGGTTTTAGATGTCTTTTGATGTTAATTGATGTTTGTAAGTGTTAGGTTATGGTTGGGTTAAGTTTTGGATGTGAATCGAAGTTGTTCCGGTTGTTTCGGATAGGCATTTTGATTGTTTTAAGCAAGGCAATGTTGAGAAATTGCTTGCTGGGGTTTTGAATGCATTAATCCTTTGTTATAATGTGGTTAAAATAGGGGAGAATGTTTTGAAAGTTACCGGTGAAGCTTTGGAGGCTTCGGGTGCTTGATTGCGCATTGGCGAATCAGGTTTTGCGTGTCGGTGAGGTGAGTGAGAGCGTGTTTTTTTTTCAGCTTTGGAATGGTTTAAAAGGTGGTTTATGGGAGTTTAAATCTAGTTTGGAACGCTGATTTAAACTCAGAAGTAAGTACAAAGGTTTTCTCTCCCTGTAGTGCTTGTTTTACAAAATGATTTAGCACTTGTTTTGATTTACATGATGTCCACTGTTGAAGCATGATTTCAAATATGATGTCTACTAGTTTGAAAAAGTATTGATGAAGGATGCATTGGTCGATGATCCTTGTAAGTATGATTTATACTAGTGAAAGCATGGTTTGATGCTTTGGTATATTTTGGTAAATTGCTTTAAAAACGGTGAGGTTCATGGCTAATTGTGAATTATATTGGCAAGTGATGATATGGAAATAGTTTTAAAATGTAATCAGATATAGTTAGCCGGCTATAGGATTGAGTGCACTGTAAAATAAGTCACTTTGTACGAAGAGGGGTTTATATAGTGTACCGAATACTCCGTCCAAGTACCCTAACAATTGAGGGGTTTATGGTATCAAATACTCTCATTAGTGGGTTATACATATTGCGTATCGAATACTCCCGTGTGTGAACCTTGTGTTGCCAGTGAGAATGTATGAAGTGTTAGGAGAACACTTGTGAATCCGCATATTTGTTGTTGTGTTTTGTAAATGGAACTTGTTGATGATCACTTGTGAGCCAATATAATTGTTAATGTATCATGTGTTGTATAATGGATTTATACATGTTTACTCTTTAAGCTTTGCATATGGTATATTATGCATGAGAAAGCTTAAATTGAGGTTAGCAATGTAAGTTATTATTGGTTTAATGATACATGTTGTATATGGTTTAATATGCTGGATCCTGAATGGTTTAATCGCATGGTCTTGAAGGCATGATGTGTTTTTAAATAATGATTTAATCATAGATTGAAAAGTGATTTCAATATGGTATAAAAATCAGTTTCAAAATGCGTTGATGGTGTGTTGTTTTTGACCACTCCTCACTAAGCCTATTGTGCTTACGCTCTCCTTGTCCATCAATGCAGAGAATTAAAGGTTCGGAGGAGCAAGCAAGTAAAGGTGATCCAAGGACTTCTTATATGCACGTATATTTTCAAAGTTGACTATGTTTAGTAAGGGCAATGGGGGTTCCTTTGCTAGTTTGGGAGATGTTGTTAAACTCCCTATTTGTACAAGTTTATGTTGTTGTTTTGTCCTTGTAAATGGCTTGTTTTTTGGTTGAAGTTTAATCTTGGTTTATGTTGCTTATGTCTTAGAAGCATGATTAGGTGGTTAGCTTAGCTTATTTGCATGTTAAACCAGCAAAAATGGGCATTTTAGGCCCAGGCATATCGGTACGTGGGCTACCGTATTGGTATGAGTAGGCCAAATCTGGCTTAGTGTATTGATACAAGGAGATCCGTATCAATACGGTCTTAGAGGAAAATGGTTGGGCGTATCGGTACACGGGGCCATATTGATATGATATTAAGCTACTAGAATCTGAAATTTAAAACCTATCAAGACCGTACCGATACGGTGCTTGGTGTATCGATACGGTGACATGTAAGTGTGTTAAGTGGAATCTTTTGAAGTTTCTATTTTCATACGTTTTAGTCCATGGAAGTAATGTATGCAATTGAATGAGTTTGGATGATCAAATTGTGTTGGAACTTGACATGTGAGAATGAAACTCGACTAATTGAATATTGGTAATTTTAATTGGCAATTAGATGTCGAATCGATGCCCGATTGAGTTTTAATTTCTCCCATTGCCAGTATGTACACTTAGATTAATAATTTTGCATCTAGAAAAGATAAAAATAAAAAATGTTTTTTATTGTGGTAAACCTTCCTAGTTTACTCCAATATTCCCCGTGTGACTCGTTTGGTTCGGTCTGGTGACTAGACCGGGTCGAAGGGGTTACATTTGGTGCTTTGAGGGCCAAGTTTGTGATAAATTGGGATGTTGATAAGTTGTTGTGGTGTTTTTATGAGTTATATCTTCTATTTGCTACGTATAGTGATTGTGGTATGCACGTTGTTTGCTTTATGCCATGTTAGGAGGGGGAATTTGGGAAAACCATTGTCTTATTATCATAGTCTGAATTGTTTTGATTTTTTTTAAATGGAAGTCTTTGATCCTTGCTTGGAGCTAGCCTAATTGTTTTGTTTTGGTATGTTATCATGCCTTAATTGTTTTAGCATGATGGGACCAAGGAGAGAGTTGTGATCTGGTGTGATTGCTGCTACCGCTGGGCATGGAAGTTAGGAGAATGTTGTTCCTCCTAGAGGGATACCATCCCCTCTGCCTCCTCCACCATTGGATGGGGATCAAGTGCCACCTCGGATAACTGGGCCAGGGTTGGGTGATATGGCGCCTCTGATTCAAGAGATGACTAGAGCTTTCCAGGCCGTTATTACTAGAGTGCACGTGCAAGCACCAGCTACTGCGGCAAACGAGTTTGCTGTTGGAAAGTTTACATAGTTTGGGCGGTGTTGAGTATCGTGGTTTGTCGCCAGGCCATCCGAGGCTTGGATAGCCAGTACGATCCTGATATTGGATTAAATGGGGTGTAATGATGCCCATAAGTTGGGATGTGCAGTGTCCCTACTGCAAGGTGATGCTTACAATTGGTGGACGACTGTAACTGTTGGTATGGAAGTCGAGAAAGTGAATTGGGAGTTTTTCCAAGCTGCCTTTAAGATGAAGTATTTGGGAGTTAGATACTTGGATGATAAGAAACCAAAGTTCATGTATTTGATTCAAGGTAGCATGACGTGGCTGAGTATGAGGTTTAGTTTGATCGTTTGAGCCAGTATGCCCCTGAGTTGGTGCTGAGTGATAGGGATTGTTCTGATCGTTTCCGCTATGGTTTGGTGCAAGAAGTGAAGGCATACATGTTGGCTTCTGATTACACAAATTTTGATGTGTTGGTTACACAGGCGAAGGATATTGAGCAGAACTAAGGCTTATCTTCTCGTGTGAAGTTTTGGCTCGGGTAAAAGAGTTGCAGACTGTAGCTTTGATGGTGGTCAACATAAGAGGTACAGTGATAAGAGGAATCACTCTGGTGTAAGACGTGGTGGTGGTGCTAGATGTGGTGCGCAAAGTCTAGGTAATCGGGTTAGATCTGAGCATAATCCCTATTGGGTATGCGGATCACGTGAGCATATGAGGCGAGATTGTCCATGTTTGATCTGAGAGGGGTGTAACACCCTCAATTGTTTAGTAACAAAAATTATTATGTGCTAGGTATGGAAATAAGTCTAGATAATTAAATCTAGAGTTCTTTGATTTGGACCGATTTGAAATATAAAGAAATTTAAAGGAACATATGCAAGGTGACCATTTTGTGCACTAATTGAAAGCATGATCTTGCATGATAAAATAATTATCACTTGTGGTTAGATGAGATGGCAATGTGGCAAGAGTACACGTGTGAATGCATAATAAACTAAGCCTTCACACAACCAAACAAATATCACCTCCCTTTTTCATTCTCCTTAGATCGAAACTAGAAGCTTGAGAGAATATGAGGAGAATTCACTTTTAGGACCAAAAATTTTCTTAGGGTTTGGATGTATTAAAGCTTAATTGGTGATTGTCATCTTGAAATTGTAAGTCCTAAACGAAATACTTTCTATTTGAAGCTTAATTTCATAGCAAACTAGTCGAACCAATGTTTGCATGACCAAGTTAATTGTTGATTGATTGTTGTCTTGATGAAATGTTGGTTAGATTGAGAATTGAAGTAGATATTGTTTATGAATAAGTAACCTAGAAGGTTGAATTATGAACTCGAAATTAGGTAATGTATATAGGCAATGTTTGAGTGCTAAAATGCATCAATTTTAGGTTGGATTGTTGTGTATCGGTTGAATAAATTTGGGAATAGAATCTGCCCTGTTCGATTTCTTACCTAGATGAATCAGTTTCAAAGAAATTGAAGTGAAATGAATGTTAAACTATGTTTTGGTGACTAGAATTGATGTCAAGATGTTTAACTCTATAATATTGTAAAAGAACTATGGAAAAAGATTAAATGTGAGTTATAATGGTTAATGTATGAGTTTTATGGGGGCTGGAAACTGCCATGCTCAAGCAGTTTCTTTAGGGGACTGTTTTGAGGGAAAAAAGTAACTATAAATAAGATACATTTTAGGTTCAAGTAAGGAAATTAGAATATGGTAAGTTACTTGAATGTTTAATGGGCATAAAAGCTTGATAAAAAGGTGTTAAACACAATATAAGGGGTAAGGACTAGTATGTGGGCAGATTCGAACCTTCTTGGTTTAAGATGGATAGTTTTGTAGCATAAAGGTAATTGACCAATGTTATGCTTCTCAAGGAGTTGGGTGACTATAACTTGATAATTATATGTAGATACATTCTTGAAAGGAACTTATGAGGTCTTGGACTTTAGAGACTGCTGGAATTGATGTTTGATAAATGAGTTAGTTTCTAATGCTATACATCATTGATTTGTGAATCAAAGGTGACAAGAAGGAAGTAGACCCATGGGTTGTTAAACAGAAGAGCTTAGTTATTCATGATCAGGAGTAAACCCTCATAACTGTGAGTGTAATTGTATTGGTTAACTAGGAATTGTAAGTTGATTTTCTTTAAGAATTATGAATTGTTGTTTAAGGCTAAGGATGCCTATGTGTGTTTTTGTTGATTTAGCTACATAAGGTAAGTACACCAACGTAAATGGTGCTTGTTTAATAAATTCTTACATAATGTTGATTGTGAGCAATTTGGGTTGCCGTAGTTAACCAATAGGAACTATTATTGGTTGCTTGCGTATCTAGGTAGAGTAATTAATGAAATAAAAGCTTACATTAAGCCTTGATTAGTATTGGTGGCATGCCAAAGTTCCTGAGCTCAGGTTGTTATGCACTACGGTCCTTTGATTGTACTATGGTACCCTTGAATATAATTGATCTATAAAAATATCAATGGCAATGTCCATCATTGCTTGTGATTTGCTTCGAATAGAAGATTGTTCCTAGGAAATTATCTAATCAAGGCTAATAATAACAACAAATAGTTGCTTGAATTTAGTGAATCAATGAGTAATTGATGTACATGATTTATTCATGATTGAATGAAAGATATATTGATCAATTTCCCCACATGAATCTTGTGCTAAAATCGAATTTTCCTTGGAAGCTAAGGAATATTTGTTAATGTCTTGTTATGGCCTATTGAGCTCCAAAACGTGAGTTGTTTCTAATGTTGTTTCAACCTTGTTAGACTTTTCTTGTATAATCAATATTATGTAGATAAGTTTCTTGTTTTAATAGTTTGCACTCATATTTTCAAATAAATTATCAAAGCCGAGACTCTAATAGCTCACCTTGATCTTTTCAGGAAAAGTTGATATCTAATTTAGTCTTGGGAAGTT
This sequence comes from Hibiscus mutabilis, assembly GCA_019671005.1. Lineage (NCBI taxonomy): Eukaryota > Viridiplantae > Streptophyta > Magnoliopsida > Malvales > Malvaceae > Hibiscus > Hibiscus mutabilis. Next base: position 23,932,831 of record CM033730.1, read on the forward strand.
GCACAAGGTCACAAGAAGATATTTGAAAGTATCTTTGTATTTAGATTGTGTACTCCTAGAAGGTGGCACGAGAATTTAAATCTAAGTTATGTTATTTTGAGTACTTTTGGATGCTTATATATGGCCCTTACGATCGTGTATATGATATGTCTGACCTTGTAGCTTTGTTTGATTATGGTTAATCTTGGTAGTGAATGTAATCGATGTGTGTTAGATTTGCATAGTTGGGGCATGCATTGATATGATAGTAGTAACCCTATTGATAGTGCTTGATCTTTTTAAGTAGGACTTCTAATGAATCATGAATTAATATATGATTAATCTAGAAGTTAGGGATTGAATTTGGTTGATAAGATTAGAATTGTTTATGAATAACTATTGCTTTAAAATTTGATGTTGGGTTGAGATACATGTTATAATTGTCATCCATTTTAGAAGACTTCATAGAAATATAATAGGAATTATATATATATAATCAAAGTACCCTAAAAGAAGTTATCAACATGTTTGCTTGTGGTTGCCATGTATGCTAGAAATTTTCTTTATCCAATTCGATCAAGATGCTAAGGAAATCTTATGTATTAAGTAAGTTTAGACAACCTTTTCTTTTAGGACTCGATTAATCAATAGCAATATCATTAGCATCTTTATTAGTTCATACTTTTGAGTTCCTTGATTTGTTTTACAATTCCTCTAGTAGTTCGAACATTGGCTTGGATGTTAAGTTACTATGTTTTTCTCCTTTAGTTAGGTTATAGCTTTTAGGTTCTTTGTGAGGGTATTACAATTTTAGTATCAGAGCTAAGGTTTAGTTGATCCTTGGACTAAACTGGTTTAGGTTGTGCCATCTAGGAGTTGAATTTAGAGCATGCTTGTGACCTTATTTAATTAAGCCTTCCTTGAATGTTTATTTCAGATGTCTGAGACACATCTGGCCCAAGATAGAAATAGCCCGGCTGGCTCCTCCAATGAAGGAGGAAGTGTTAGATTAAATCAAGAACAAACAAATCCTCAAAAGGCTATGGAACCACAGCCTGAGGCTGCTTAAATGAATCAGATCCAAAGAGAGTGCTTCCTAAGCATGACAGAAATGTTTAATCAATTTGTTACTACCTTGAAACAAAAAGATCCCCCATCACCTGCAGTGACTCAAACTAGGGCCCCGATTGATAAATTGGCTCAACGTCGAGCCTATAAATATTGGTTGGAAACTACCATTAGAATTCTAACCAAACAACTCATCTGTTCAGATGAACACAAGTTAGAGTATGCTGAAGCTCTATTAGCCGATGAAGCTTTGAGTTGGTGGGAGACTACAACTCTCACGGCCCTGAAGGAGGCAATTACATGGGATTTCTTCTTGAAAGTGTTTCGAAAGAATTATGTGAGTGAGCAATATTTAGCCAAAAGGAGAAGATGTTTCTTGTACTTGAAGCAAGGGGAAGACCAATTGAGCAATATCTTAGTGACTTCTATAAATACTACAAATACGGGTCGGAGTATATCAAGAAAAAAGAGGATAAGTGCATAATGTTTATTGAGGGGTTGAATGATGAACTAAGTCCAATGTTTACGGCTCTCAAAATTACTGACTTCCAAGATCTGGTGAACCGAGCAATCGCTACGAAAGCTAGGTTGAAAGCTTCCGACAAAAGGAAAGAGAACTACTCCAGAAAAGATAAGAGATCGAGGAATGACAACAAGACCTTTTGGTTATCTATGAAATCCAAAAGTCAAGGGAGAAACTATTCTAATCAAACTCCTTATCAAAAGGGGAATTTCATACCTAGCTGTAGTCTGTGATAAGAAACTCGACACCGGCCATGTATATTGTTAGCTCGGGAAACTGGGTTAGAGAATTCCAATCTCGCCTTTGCCAACATTGTCAGAATTTCTATTCGGGTCCTTGTAGGAAGAAATCGAATGCTTGCTACCAATGTGGAAGTCTGGATCATTTTGTTAGAGATTACCGTCAAATTAGGAACACGACGTCAGTTAAGGTAGCTTCCAATTCTATGCCTGTTCAATCACCAAAAGGCAAAGGACTGAAGGACCCGGGGTCAAGCTCCTACATCTACACATCAAGAATCTAGAGCCCCTGCTCGGGTATATCACATCAAAGGACGAGACAAGGAAGCTACACCTGATATCATTGCAGGTACAATTGAATTCAATAATAATTCTATTTATGCTTTGGTTGACCCGAGATCTACCCATTCATTTATTTGCTTTCCATTGCTTGAAAGAATTAACATGAAATTTGAATTAGTTGAACAAGGGTTAGAGGTTTCTAATCCTTTAGGAGGTATTGTAAGCTTAAAACTCATTTGTAAAAATTCTTCCCTTTCCGTAAAAAAACATTCCCTTTCCAATAGATCTCTATGTCTTACCTTATTGTGAATTTGACTTGATCTTGGGGTTAGACTGGTTAGGGAAGCATAGAGCTTGGGTTGATTGTCAAAAGAGAAAACTATATCTTAGGGGTTAGGATAAGAATCAATACTCCTTCTTCACTTGAAACCCAAAGAGGCGAACCCCCTAATTGCTAATATACTTGAAGTTGTTAAAACCGAATTTGATGTTAATTCAATACCAACTGTGTCTGATTTTGCTGATGTTTTTCTTGAGGAACTTCCGAGATTACCTCCAACATGAGAGGTGAAATTCAGAATTGAGACTCAACCTGGAATCAACCCTATATCCATTAATCCTTATAGGATGGCCCCGGTTGAATTGAAAGAACTTCAAAAGCAATTGCAAGATAAAGGATTTATTCGACCTAGTTCGTCTCCGTGGGGAGCTCTAGTACTCTTTGTTAAGAAGAAGGATGGTTCTATGAGGCTGTGCATAGATTATCGACAGCTTAATCAAGAACAAGTATCCTCTTCCCAGGATTGAAGACTTATTCCATCAGTTGTGTTTTCCAAGATCGATCTAAGATCTGGATATTATCAAATAAAGTTTAAGGAATCTGCTATACCCAAGACTGCTTTTCGGACTCGATACGACCATTACGACTTCCTTGTGATGCCTTTTGGCTTAACAAATGCCCCCGCTGCATTTATGGATCTCATGAATCAGGTCTTTAAACCTTACCTGGACAAGTTCGTTGTAGTTTTAATCTTTGACATTCTCATCTACTCTAAGGATGAATTCGAACACTTAAAGCATCTTAGAATAGTCTTGCAAAACCTTCGGGAAAATCAACTATTTGCCAAACTAAATAAATGTGAGTTTTGGTTACCCGAAGTATCTTTTCTAGGGCATGTGATTTCTGCTGCAGGGATTAAGGTTGACCCGAAAAAGATTCAATCGATAACTGAATGGAGATCTCCAAGGAATGTTAGTGAAGTTTGGAGTTTCCTTTGTTTAGCTGGTTATTATTGAAGATTTGTGAAAGGATTTTCTATCCTTGCCGCCCCTAAACCAAATTGCTTCATAAGGAAACACCATTTGTTTGGTCAGAAAAACAATAAAGAAGTTTTGACTAATTAAATGAGGTATTTACTCGAGCCCCAATTTTGACCCAACCAGAATCGGGAAAAGAATTTACCGTATTTAGTGATGCATCTCATTTGGGTTTGAGTTGTGTTCTTATGCAAGACAACAAGCTTGTAGCTTATGCTTCCCGACATTTAAAATCTCACGAGCTCAATCATCCAACTCACGATCTCTAGTTTGCTGCAGTAATCTTTTCCTTAAAGACATTGAGACACTATTTATATGGAGAGAAATGTTATTTGTTTACCGATCATAAATGTTTGAAATACATCATAACTCAAAAAGAGCTCAATCTTCGACAACGAAGATGGATCAAACAGCTAAAAGACTATGATTTGGTCATAGATTATCACCTGGGCAAAGCCAATGTTGTAGCTGATGCACTCAGTCGACAACATTTTAGTGGTAATTTTCGAACAAACTACTTTCTTTCCTTCTATCTTTCAAAAGATTAAAATGGTCTTTGTCTAAAATATTTTCTTACCCTTTTGTAGCTTCAAACTCTATAAACGCCCACTTTCAAGTGTCCAAAAGGCAAGGATCAATGGCCACCATTCGAATTCATGTTCTGAAGGATATGCTCAGGGCTCGCATACTTGATTTTGGCAAGAGTTGGGAGAAAATCTTGCCCCTAGCCGAATTTTCCTACAACAATAGTCACCAATATTCTATTCGAATGGCACCTTTCGAAGCTTTATATGGGCAGAAATGTATAACCCCTTTATGTTGGTCGGAGTTGGGTGAGAACAAAACCTTGGGACCGGAACTACTCTGTGAAATAGAATAGCAAATACAAGTCATTTGTAGTCGAAAGCTTATACTGGTCGTAAGAGAATGGACATTAAATATCAAGTGGGAGATAAAGTGTTTCTTAAAGTCTCACCATGGAAGAGGATCTTTAGATTTGAGAAAAAGGACAAACTCAGTCCCCGTTTTATCAGACCTTTCAAAATTGTAGAAAGGATAGGCCTTGTTGCTTATCGAATAGCCTTACCTGAAGAATTCAATAGAATACACAATGTATTTCACATGTCCATGCTACACAGCTACCAATCTGATACATCTCATATTCTCGAGCCTAATGAAGTAGAATTGAATCCCAACATGACGTATGATGAAGAGCCTATTCAAATTATTGATCAAGAGAATAGAAGCCTTCAAAATAGAACTATATATCTTGTCAAAGTGTTATGGAAGAATCATACAGATAAGGAAGCTACGTGGGAGCCTGAATCAATCACGAGGGTTCAATACCCATACTTGTTTTCCTCAGGTAAATTTGAGGACGAATTTCCTTAAGGGGGAGGGATTTGTAACACCCTCAATTGTTTAGTAATGAAAAGTATTACGTGCTAGGTATGGAAATAAGTCTAGATAATTAAATCTAGAGTTCTTTGATTTGGACCGATTTGAATTATAAAGAAATTTAAAGGAACACATGCAAGGTGACCATTTTGTGCACTAATTGAAAGCATGATCTTGCATGATAAAATAATTATCACTTGTGGTTAGATGATATGGCAATGTTCCAAGAGTACATGTGTGAATGCATAATAAACTAAGCCTTGACACAACCAAACAAATATCACCTCCCTTTTTCATTCTCCTTAGACTGAAACTAGAAGCTTGAGAGAATAGGAGGAGAAATTGCTTTTAGGACCAAAAATTTTCTTGGGGTTTGGATGTATCAAAGCTTAATTGGTGATTGTCATCTTGAAATTGTAAGTCCTAAATGAAATCCTTTCTATTTGAAGCTTAATTTCATAGCAAACTAGTCGAACCAATGTTTACATGACCAAGTTAATTGTTGATTGATTGTTGTCTCAATGAAATGTTTGTTAGATTGAGAATTGAAGTAGATATTGTTTATGATTAAGCAACCTAGAAGGTTGAATTATGAACTCGAAATTAGGCAATGTTTGGGGTGCTAAAATGCATCAATCCCAGGTTGGATTATTGTGTATCGGCTGAATAAATTTGGGAATAGAATCTTCCCTATTCGATTTTTTACCTAGATGAATCAGTTTCGAAGAAATTGAAGTGAAATGGATGTTTAAACTATGCTTTGGTGACTAGAATTGATGTCAAGATGTTTAACTCCATAATATTGTAAAAGAACTATGGAAAGAGGGAGTTGTAATGGTTAATGTATGAGTTTTATGGGGGCTAGAAACTGACCTGCTCAAGTAGTTTCTTTAGGGGACTATTTTGAGGGAAAAAGTAACTATCAATAAGATACATTTTAGGTGCAAGTAAGGACATTAGAATATGGTAAGTTACTTGAATGTTTATTGGGCTTATAAGCTTGATAAAAAGCTGTTAAACACAATATAAGGGGTAAGGACTAGTATGTGGGCAGATTCGAACCTTCTTGGTTTAAGATGTTACAGATTAACAATGATGCTTATTAGGGGATGATTTGCAATAATTAGTGGTTGTTTTGCAAAAATTATTGGACTATTTTATATTAAAGTCAAAGAGATGTGTTGCAAATAGAGTAAGGTAAGTCTTGTATTATTTATGGACTATATCGGGACTGTTTTAGGAATTGAAGTGAGATATGTTAAGTTTCTTCATAAAGTATGTGCAAATCATTGTGAAGAATAAGATAAAAATAGATTTTAATGCATAGTTCAGAATAAACTGTGAGTGCAGTTTAAGTCTCAAGACGGGCTTAGGACCTTCTTGAGCATCTTTAATCGTTTTAATTTACATTGCCTTATTTTTGAGCTAAGCTATGCTTGAATTGAAGCTTGGATGTGATGTAAGTACCTAAATATTAGGTACTCTATGTTATACGATAGTTGACTAAGCTATGCTTGAATTGAAGCTTGGATGTGGTAGTAGGATGGATTGACTGGTACTTTGAGTACCTTATTTTTGGCGATAGTTGGTTGGGGATTCGAGTACCTAGACTACTTGATTACCAAAATTAAGAATAATGGAAATAAATCTATATTTTAACAATAACCTTGTTGCTTTCCTGATAAGTAAAAGCATATCTATGGATTTTCTAATACCTTTAAACTAAATGATGTTATGATTTGAATGTATAGTCATCGTACCTAATTTAGCTATCCTTGAAATCGAGATATTATGTGCCATTGTCTGAACCTTGTCTCCAAAGGATAACAACTTAATTCTAAAATTCAAAATGGCAAGGCTTATCCTGGGGCTTCTACACAAGCTTATTTGAAAACGAGATCGATCATCACTGAAAATGAATTAGAGAAGGAGAAAAAGACGATGAAGAAGATGAAGGCTTGAACTTGGGAAGCGGTCTGCAACAATAGAGGAGGAATCAGAGACAACAATATCAAAGGCGTTGTTTATTGATTTTCATGAGACATTGGGAATCCATTGAAGGGCTGCATCGAGAGACCTCCTTCCTTGCTTTCGTTCTTTATTGATTTTCATATTTCTTTCATGTGTTTAAGAATGATTTCAAACTATTATTTGTTGCATTTTATGTTTAGTTGTTAATAATTCAATTGCCTTGGCGTTGTTTGTTCTATCTGGCATACTTTATTGTTTCCTAAATACTGTGTCAAGTGAGAGCTGGCATAGTTGGCCTATTGCACCTCAATATCTTAATAGACTTGGGTGGCAATGATCAAGTTGTTGGGTACTAAGGCGAGATGCTTCGAGAGAAGATGTTCAAGTAGATGAACTTACTTTGGGAGTGAAATCTACCCATTAGGAATATAGATTGGATCTTAATCAAATCGGTTTATGAAAAAACATGCACTATAGAGATATAAGGGGTTTTTACATGGTCGATTTAGGGCAATGACCATCGAGAGCGGCTTTACCAATTTGAATCTACTTGGCAATCAATGCCAAGGTAGGACATTATTACTAGCCGGCATTGCTAGCATAAAATTCAGATATTCTATGCCAAATCTTTGTTATCATTCTTGCACCCATTGCTTGCCAAAATGTTATTATTTCATTACTGTAATCTTCACTTTAGTTCAATTCTTTTTATCATCTTCATTTCATTAATTCCTTTATTTTACTCATTCCCTCAATCAATTGCCATCACCTTTATTTTCTAGTTCACAAGTATTAATCGTGATAATTAATTCCCCTTGGCAATCCCTATGGAGACGATACTCAACTCACTACTATATTACTCGCTGACCGTGTATACTTGCATATAAAAGGCATATTCTTGGTATTGGTTTTACTTGCTTATTTACACTAAATACTTTATCTTTTGCTATGCAATATTACATTAACAAGTTTTTGGCGCCGTTGTCGGAGATTGCAACATAATTGATTGTTTTGATTTTTACTTGTTTTTATTTTTTTTGTTTCATCTATTTTGTCTGGTATATGTACAGAGTAGAACTGTGAAAGAGGATTTACAGGATGACCCAACCCTGCGCAGGTTAAGAGCAGAATATCGAGAAAAGGCTCGTGACGGTAATGTTGAGCTAAACAGTGCTAGAATCAATTCCAACAACCAGGAGATGCCGACAATACCTGCTGTTACTGCTTAGATACCTAAAGAACGATATATAAGAGAACATCTAGCACCCACTATAGATGATTTGATGCCAGAACTGATCATGACAGAGGTAAATATGGCTTACTTTAAGCTTAAATTGGTAATGATTCAAATGCTAATGGATATAGGTCAATTTTATGGATCACCTAATTGAGACCCAATATAGCATTTGAAGAATTCATGGAGGTTTGCCAACTATTCCGCTAGCCGGATGTTACTAAAGAGACAATAAAGCTAAAGCTCTTTTCATTTTCCTTGCGAGATATGGCAAAATTGTGGCTAACTTCTTTGCAATCACGATCATTTACTTTGTGGGCAAAATTATGCTAGAAGTTCCTTGTGAGATTCTAGTCACCTAGACTTAATGCCAAGCTGCAAAGTGAAATCGTTATCTTTAGGCAAGCTGATGATGAGACTTTTTTATAATACTTGGGATCGATTCAAAGACCTGTTAAGAAGATGTCCCATGCATGGAGTCCCCACTTGGACCTAGATGGAGATTTTTACACTAGACTCAATGCCCATGCCAAGACCTTTGTAGATGCTTCGACAAACGGTTCATTTCTAGACTAGAAATACACAGATGCATATGAAAACCTTGAAAGGATTGCTGCCAATGATTTTCAATATGCTACTGCTAGGCTAGGAGCGGGAACAAGAACCGATGGAAAATTAGAGCTTGATGCACTAACATCCATCAATAATCAGCTTTCCAATCTCATTGCATTGTGAAATTTTTGCAAAAGAGTAATGAATCCCAAGAAGTCAAGGCATTGAAACCATTTTGTACGATATGTGGAGAAGATCATCATGTGGATGATTGCCATGCCAACCCTAAATTGTATCCAATTTTTCTTGGGTGAATCAAAGTGGTGACCAATTCAATACCCAGAGGCAGAACAATACTGCCATGCCAGGACTCAACCAGAATGTCATGTCATAGAGAGCCTAGAATAATCTACTGCCAGTGCAAGGATCTTTTGATGAGAACACCCTGATGGATTATATGGAGCATAACGATGCCACAATCTAGAGTCTGACAGCGTCCATGAGGAACTTAGAAGTTCAGATTGGACAGATTGCCAACGCACTCAATGCAAGACCTCTAGAGACTCTACCCAGTGATACAGAGGATGCTCAGCAAAAAAGGAGAGAACAAAGCCAAGTTGTCACCCTCCAAAGTGGCAAACCAATTGAGAATGAAATGCCTCCCAAGCAGCTGGTTGTTTTCCAGGAAGAGAAATCATTGCCAACAAATGAAACCAAGGAAGCTGAGAAAGGGGAAGTAAGCACCAACAATGCTAGACCTCAATTTGATGTCAGCACCACCTTAACAGAACCAATGGAGCCAACATTTGCCAACCCTACCTTGGTAAAACAAGCATGTGTTATTTTTGACAGTTTCAAAGATCTTAATTGTGTAGATGAACTTGAGGAATGCCAAGCTATCGAGATCATGGAATGTATCATCAATGAGGACATGACATAGCTTTGCCAAGGCACTGATGATGATACTAGAGAACTGGATGACGAGATAACCTTTCTGGATGATGGCATACGTTATTTTTATAAATCTAAGCCACTTGAGTTGGTTGGCAGAGAGATCAGAGCACCAAAGACATCTAGTGAGGAGCCACCAAACATGGAAATGAAACAATTGCTAAGTCACCTCAACCATGCCTCGACATCAACGGAGAAAAGAGCAGCAGAGCCTAAGCACTACTAGGGTGTTGAGTTTGAACAAAGGTTGTCGAGACCTACAACAAAAAGATACTTCAGTTTTCTAAGGTGGTTATTCAAATCCATTGTGGTAAAATGTTATCTTTTATTGTGCAATCGAGGGTTCAGCATACTCAAGGGTAAGCAATTCTTCAGCTTTCTATGTTCGTTATTTAAACAAAACATTAACACAACCTACCATCCACCAACCAAGGGCCAAGGATTAAAGTACTACTGGGAAGGAAATCAGCTTAATGCCATGGAGACCATTCTCCTTGCGGACAATTAGTAAATTTTTTCCATCCCAGTATGGTCATTGTAAATAATTTAGGAGATTTATTTTCTTTTCAGTACTTAGGATATCTCAGTTTTTTAGTTTTTGTTTTAATTCTTTATCTGTTTTGAAAGGTTTCTTTGATTTTAACCACAAAAAAATTATGCCAAGAGACCATGCCGAGTTTTGATGCCAACCACCCGCAATGAAACTGTGTCGAAGGAATGGCTAGTAGTACTACACTTAATCATTGTTGGCCGTAAAATCAATGTTGGCTGAATCATCATCGAGGAGACATATAAATATGCTAATAAGCTTAATGGTAGTCTATTCTTTCCATTATTGATTTCTAACATTTGCATGAAGCATGGTGTCCCCAAGCTTGATTCAGACAAAGGCCAAGAAATCAAAGGCACCACCATCATGTCGGCTATATGGAGAAACCTCACTGCCACCGAGACCAAGGACAAAGGGAAAGGGAAGACAACTACGCCAAAGCCCAAGGCGCCAAAGGTATAACCTAATGTTCTTATGCCAGTTGGGTTGCTGTCATGGCTTTCTAAGATCCATCATCGCCAAGAGATTATTCTCAATAAATTAGAGAATGCCGAGGAGTAGAATGTCAAGCTTTGGCAGTACACCCATGCCAGCGATGTTGGCATCAAGGAAAACCTTGAGAAGGTGTCCCCAGATTTCTTACAAACCCTCACAGATTTCCCTGTTGAGATCTTTGCCAGCGATGATGCCATGCTAGCCAATCCCCAATCAGCTCATACGCCATCTGATGCCATAATCCCGCTGTCTTCAGTTATAGTTGAATCTGCCAATACCGATTTCTTAGTTGAACCAAAGGAAACCAAAACCAAGTCCACCAAAACAAAGCCATCTACACTTCCTGTTGAAACTGCTCAATTTCATGCCACACCTATCACGTCGGGACCTGCCAAGATAGTGGAGGAAGTTGGTGCCTCCACTACCACAAAACTAGCCCTGACATGAGCTAAACGCAAAACCCCCGATCGTGGAAGTTGTGTCAAGAGGAAGACCCGCGTCACACGAGAAGTCTTTGAAGGGGAGTCCTCATCTTCCTAAGCTCCTTTTCATTACATTTCATTTCATTTGCATGATCATGCATTTTAATTTTTCTATTTTAATTTTATTTATGTGTTTTTTCATGCATTGAGGACAATGCACATCTTGGGTTTAGGGGTGTGCGTTTCCTCACATTTATTCCATGCCATGCATTTCATGTTTAATTTCTGTTGCTCTGCCATCTTGTAACACCCCCTACCTGGGCTAGTAGCAACCTGGTTCGGGAGCGTTACTTAGTAAGCAAGAAATGGCAATAGACAAGAACAATACAATGTAAGTATCAATTAAGCAGTCACATACTTACTTAGCTAACAAGTAAGCTCTCATTTGTTTTCCAAATCATCCAAGACATTCGAACTAGGACAATACAAACAACCAAGAACAAGCAATCAAGTCTCCTACTTACTTATCAAACAAGTAATTCACATTTGACTTTACATCATCAAAGGTATTCGAGCTAGGAAATATAGTTGTTTCCTATTATACTTACATTATAGGTTACTACATTATCGATACAATATACTTCATGTTATACCTATAATTCGAATGAACTAACAAACAACCTAATTCCATATCATGTCTTTGTTTCTTAGACTTATAAAAGTACACCTAACCCAAAATTTCTAACATGATTCTTGAACATTCAAACTACATGTACCTAGTTCCATTCGATCCTATTTCCATACCTAACCATTCGGTCATTTACACAAACATACAATAAGGCATGTAACTAGTTCATTCAAGTCTTAATCCAATCCTTATGTATTCGGCAAACAACTATACAAGCATACATAACACATACATCAAGGTATATTTACATACAAGCAACCCTTTTAGGTCCAAGTCATTCGAATGGGAAGCAATCAACATGGTTCATCACATTCTACTTTTTAATTCAAACATACACATGAACATGACAAGGCTATCAAATTGTTTCATAGCAAATTAGATCAACATATGATCATTTCATTCCATTATCAAATGCGCAACAAAACATCATCCATTACATGTTATCTAAGTTCATTACATACTTGTTACTAGATACATAACATTGTAGGCCCATCAAACATTATATACAAGTTTCAGGATGCATGTTCAAGATAGCTATGTACAATCTAGTGCTACCATTCTAGGAGATATACAAAACAAGTATGAAATCATACTCTAACTATGCTTGTGTGAGTTGCTTCTTGCTCAAGGTAACATGCTTCAAGATCAAGCAATCTCGTATCCTTTATCCTGTAGTTGGGAAGAATGAAAACGAGAGTGATAAGTACAAAATTGTACTTAGTGAGGTATTACTAAATCTAACCATTTGTTATTTCAAGTTTCATGTCATTTAAATCAAGTACAGACCTAGCTAAGGCTTTTAAGCATTAGAGTGATCTTAGCTAGGCTTTCAAGCATCAAGTTTATCCTAGCTAATGATATCATACATTCGACCACAAGGTACAAACAACAAGAATTCATACTTCATGAATCAAGCACATCATGCTTGCAAAACAAGAAATCAATGAGTCATGCTTTCAAGTCAAGTAACATACATTTCATGGCATTCAAGACAAGTATCATGTATTATTGGATTGTTATTACAATTGTTATTCATTAAACAACCCCATTGGTACTTAGTTTGTATAGATAATCGAGTCTCCAACCAACTGTCGCCACAAGATGCACCGTAGTGCTGGTCAACCCTCCTATTGCCACCAAAGACCATATATGTACCCTCCGTCTGTCGCCAAATAGGGTCCCTAGCCCTGGACCGTAGTCCACCCTTACACAATGAGCTCTAGACTCTAAGGCATGCCCTTCTACCTAGTTCAACTAGCTACCAAGGTTGTTCGATTTACCATTTATTCAAGATTTTCAAGATCATGTCATGCAAGTTCATTTCATGTTAGGCCCTTAGGCCATTGAGCCATAGCTCACATATCAAGTAGCTTTCATGTTTCATTTCATCAAGATGAGATGATATCTCAAGTTTGTTGTTTAGCATTCAATCACATTGCATCATAGCACATACAAGCATCCATGTTAGCATTCAATCAACATTCGAAATAGACATGTATTCAAGGATAGGATCAAGTTTCATGTATTACTTTAGTCATCCTTCCCTTACTAGGTCAAGTCCATGATTAGATTCATTTAACATTCAAGAATATAACAAGAATACATTGGTTAGGACCTAGTCCTAACCCTAGAGGTAAATACACTCACAATACTCCAAGCTAGCTAGTCTTGGATCCACACTCCTTTGTTCTTGGCTTTAGGATGATCCACTCTATCCTCTTCCATCAAGTTTACTCCTGGTTCTATCACATTACAAGTACAAACATATGTCAAAACAAGTTCACACACTCATTAAATCAAGACAATGTCACAAGCATACAACATACACAAATTTGGCAACAAGCTCATATATATTTTCCATTACTCTTAACTACAATTTTCTACATTCTAGTTGATTTAAAACAAGGCATAATCAAAGGTCTAAAACTGTTTACAAGACAGTTTACAAAATGCCACAAAACAGTGTGCATTTGCTTATGCAGCTGCTACTAGGCAGCTTGCACTCTAGTCATTAAATCATGCATAACTTTCATTCTGTACGTCGGAAATTCAATTGGTTTACACCGCTGGAAAGATAAAAAAATTGTTTTTATGGCCATATAAAGCTTGCATTTTATTTCTTTTCCAATTAATACAGTTTTTAACTTAAAGACAGGGCATTTTGCTATAATGGACAGTTTGCATTGTCTCTAGTGTTTCTTCTCTACATTTCAGTGTATAACCCAGAGTTCAGTTCTGTTTTCTCCTAGTGAATTTAGACATACCAAGGTGTTGTCTATAAAAAATTTAGCCTTAAATTCATGATATAAAATATTTAGTGATTTTTCAAAGTCACTGCCCAGAACAGAGCATTCTGGGCAGATTACACTAGGTTGGATTTCTAGCTTCTTAACTCATTTTAGCAAGGTCCTAACATGGCAATTATATTCATGTTCATACATGTCTAGGCCATCATAATTCACCTAGAAATGTTCTTAAAAAAGGGCATAATCATGTTGAACCTAGTTTGATCTATTTGATCATATTTGCACACCCAATTCATCAACTAGGCAGTCCATTACCTAATTTAACTAGTTCAATTAGGTGTAGTCATATTTCCAGCAACATATGTATTCAATTCAATCTTATTTTTACCTAGAAACATGATCAAAACAGGGTCCTATGTTCATTTAACATCTATAACATTCATCCAATTTCATCAAGACAACAAGAACATCATCAATTCAAAGTTCAATCTATAACAAGTTAGAATCAAGTATTATACCTTCTCCAAGCTAAATTTGATCAATGGATGAATCAAGAAGCTTGAATTGAAGGTGTTTGCATGCAAATTTCTCTCCTTTTTCTCTCTCTAGGATCGGCCAAGAGGATGTATAATGGGATGAAGATGACATATTTCTTTATTCATCTAACTCAAGCTACCATGAGTCATCCCTTGCTTTGGCACATGTTCTCTTCATTTGAGAACATGTGTCAAGGCCCTCAAACTTAATCCCTATTGCATGCAAACTCTAATGTTTTGCATGTTCACGTTTCCATCCTTTCATTTATGCCTTCTAGTTTTAATTTCAATTCAATTTGGTTCAATTTCACTTATTAGATTTTAAGGATGGCCAATGTTCATTCTTATTTTAATTTGATTAACTTATGAATTCAATTAGCCTATAGTTTATATTGTGGTAACATTACTAGACCAATTTTAGGGTGTTACACATCTAGGTCATATAGATTAGATGCATACCAAACTATACTATTATTTTTTTTTGCCTTGGATTAATTTTGAAGAATGTTAACACTTGTTAGGCAAGTTTAATTTGATCTAGGTGTCTGTTCAATGAAGAAATTTTAATCTTTAGTTGCAATGCCATGCCAGCAGGGTAGTATTCCAAGAATTGCTTGGCAATTGATATCTAGTTTAGGGAATTAAATTTAAACTTAACACGTGATATGTATCTAGTTCCCTATCAAACATTGACTGTTTGAAGCTATGCTCAAATTTTAAAAAAAGGAGCTGAAAAATGATGCCAGGGTAAAAAAATGAACTCTCCTCTACCTAGGGATAATAAGTACTTGGGGCTTCATGGTTTGCTCCCTCTTAGTTCTCAAGTCCAAAACATTAGAGTACAAGTTGAAGAGAAAGCATAGTGATGTCTGGATTTTGGTGGGGATTCGTGGTATGCTCCCTCTTATCACTCATGCTAAACACTATCACAAAGCAAGCTTAAGTTAATGCTAAAAACCCTGGGCAAAGAAAAAAATATATATAATGAAAATAAGAAATCTGAGTTTAGGAAGTAAAATTGGCTAAGGGAGTAAAAGGATACTTGATGCATATTGCCCACACATCATGCACTCTTCATGAAATTGGACTAGAGTTATATTGCTGCACTTGAATAACTACCTGCATGGAATTATAGCACTGAGATACCAGGACAAAAATAGAGCCAAATTTGTCTTGCCAGCACTTGTTGGCATTCCAATCAAACTTCTGTCGAGGTAACATTTTCACAGTTTTTTGTTTTGTTTGCATTACTTGAGGAAAAACAATGAGTTATGTTTGTGTGTGTGTTACCTCTCCTAAAGTACTATTTTTAATGCCAATATTACAATATTTTTGCTTGTTTTTAGGTACAGTTAGTTGCAATAGGATGATAAAATTAGGCATTTACATAAGGAGTTGTGAATTTTGTCTATGCCAGTATGAAAGGTTGTTTTGTTGGCAATTTTGTAGGTTTGGCATAGTATTTGGCACAAAAAAGCAACGCACGAAGGAATGCAAGAGAGAATGCTGAGTGTTGTTAGCACAGACGGACCAAGCAAAGCCAAACACTGATTGGCAGAGAAGTGAAATTGATGCCACGCGAAAGAGGCTGTTGAACCCTAAAAAATAGGATAAGATTAGGCTCCTAAAAGATCACAACTGAAAAAATAGAGGAAAAATAGTGCCAAGCTTGGTTGGCAGAATGATGCCAAGCTTCGCTGCCAAAGGATCGACGCCATGATGACATCAGCCCTAGCCTGATCAGCGCATCACCTTATCAGCTTATCACATGACCAGCTTATCACCTGATCAGCCTTACACTCCAAACAAAGGATAAAGTGATTGCAAGCCTTATCCCTTGCGCATTCAAATTCAAAATGCCAAGGCTTATCCTGGGGCTTCTACACAAGCCTATTTAAAGAGGAGATCGATCATCACTAAAAACGAATTGGAGAAGGAGAAAAACACGATGAAGAATATAAAGGCTTGAACTTGAGAAATAGTCTACAACAATAGAGAAGGAGGAATCGGAGACAACAAGATCAAATGCTTGAAGATTCCATGAGACATCGGGAATCCATTGAAGGGTTGCATCGAGAGACCTCCTTCCTTGCTTTAGTTCTTTGTTGATTTTCATATTTCTTTCCAGTGTTTAAGAATGATTTCAAACTATTACTTGTTGCCTTTTATGTTTAGTTGTTAATAATTCAATTGCCTTGGCATTGTTTGTTCTATCTGGCATACTTTATTGTTTCCTAAATACTGTGCCAAACGAGAGCTGGCATAGTTGGCCCATTGCACGTCAATATCTTAACATACTTGGGTGGCAACGATCAAGTTGTTGGGTACTAAGTCGAGATGCTTCGAGAGAAGATGTTCAAGTAGATGAACTTAATTAGGGAGTGAAATCTACCTCTTAGGATTATAGATTGGATCTTAATCAAATTGGTTTATGAAAAACATGCACTATAGAGATATAAGGGTTTTTACATGGTCGAATTAGGGTAATGACCATCGAGAGAGGCTTTGTAAATTTGAATCTACTCGGCAATCAATGCCAAGGCAAGACATTATTACTAGCCGACATTGCTAGCATAAAATTCAGATATTCTATGCCAAATCTTTGTTATCATTCTTACACCCATTGCTTGCCAGACTATTATCATTTCATTACTGTAATCTTCACTTTACTTTAATTATTTTTATCATCTTTATTTCATTAATTCTTTTATTCTACTCGTTCCTTCAATAAATTGCCATCACCTTTATTTTATAGTTCACAAGTATTAATCGTGACAATTAATTCCCCTAGGCAATCCCTGTGGAGACAATACTCAACTAACTACTATATTACTTGCTGACCGTGTATACTTGCACATAAAAGGCGTATTCTTGGCGTTGTTTTTACTTGATTATTTACACTAATCATTGTTAGGATTAAACTCCGATTGTAACCTGTTGACTTATGGCAGGAAGGTCTTTAAAGAGCACAAGATCGGTTTACTTGCCTTGCTAAATATTTATTCCTTGGAGTGTTTAGTGAGATTTCTAGTTTCCTTTTGCTTTTCACCTTTTTAAATCTGAGTGTTTCAGGATGTCAGAAATGAGTAACGACGAAGAACCACATGAATTGACTCTTCAAGAAGTTTCAGATACTCTCAATAAACTTGAACGGACTGTAACCTCTTTGGCAGCCAAGCTTGAGTACACCGATACAGTAGTAACCGCAATCACTCAAACCATTGGGAGATTAGAAACCACTGCAATTGCAAACGATACTCAAGAGCCTAGGCGTCCAAATCTTGTTCCCATTCAGAATAGACGCCAAAACCCCCTGCATGGGCACAATCCTCGCATAGAGCCGAGACGAGCAACAAACACCTTAGCCAAACCAAAAATCACTGTACCACCTTTTCAAGGCAGGTATGACCCTGATGCTTATTGTGACTGGGAAAATCGAGTTGATCTTCTATTCAAGTATTATCAATGCCCCGAAGAGGATCAAGTTCCACTGTTGACTCTCAAATTCACTGAATATGCATCCATTTGGTGGTCCCAATTGGTCCGCAATCAGCGTCTCAATGGAGAAGCCAAGATAACCTCATGGGGAGAACTTAAAGAAGTCATGCGAGAACGATTCGTTCCCCCATTATATCGGTGAGAGATCAAACAAAAGTTACAAAGAATTCGACAAGGCTACATGACTGTTAATGAGTATCTCAAAGAGATGGAATCATTGATGCAAAGAGCCGATATCCAAGAGAATGAAGATGATACCATGACTAGGTTTGTTGTCGGACTCAATGACAACATTCTTGAGGTACTTGAACTCAAAACCTACTACACCCTTCAAGAGGCATTCCAATTCACCATGACAATTGAAAAGCGCATCAAAGATCGAAAACGATATCGACAAAAGAAATATCACTATGACAAAGGTATCACTAAACCTTTATCTCATTCTAATTCTTCTAAACCTTTGCTCGACAAAACCAAGATAAAAACCCCCATGTTGGCGAAAAACAGACAAACACTCAAACAAACTCGGGAGATTGTATGCTTCAAGTGCAACGGTCATTGACACTATAAAAGAGACTGCCCGAATACAAGACTCTTTCTTATTCGAGAAGATGAGAGCTACTCATCCGAGTCGGAGGAGGAATTGTCCGACAATGAATTCATCGCTGGTGGTTACTCTAGTGATGAACCTGATCCTAAAAGCTTGGTGATTCAACGTTCACCTAATATCCAAGCAATCGATGATACGGAGATGCAAAGAACAAATATTTTCCACACAAGATGTTTGATCAGAGGCAAACTATATTCTGTCATCATTGATAGCGGAAGTTGTGCGAATGTGGTGAGCAACTATCTAGTTGATGCACTTGACCTACCTTGTCAACGCCACCCAGAGCCATTTTATCTCTAATGGCTTCATGAAGGGTCAGAATTAAAGGTAAACAAACGTGCCTTAATCACTTTTACTATGGGCAAATATTGTGATGACGTTTGGTGTGATGTTATCCCTATGCAAGCATCTCACTTACTTTTAGGACGACCGTGGCAGTATGACCGTGATGTGACTCACCATGGTAAGTTAAGTAAGTATTCCTTTGTATACCATGGCAAAAAGTATACATTGGCTCCACTCGATACAAAAGCGGTATACAAAGATCAGATGCGAATGAAGAAGTTTTGTGAGGAGGTGGGAATAAAAAAAGATAAAAAAGAAAAAAAAGAATGAAAAACAAAAGGCAAATACAAAAGAGGCCAGTAGTGATAAAAGCCAATTAAGTATAGGCCCAGGGGTGGTGAGTGATCCTAAATGTGAGAAAAAAAGAGTGTCTCAAAATATTTATGCGAGAGAAAAAGAAGTGAGGCAAGCCCCCTTCCTTAAACAGCCTTGCATCCTCATCCGCTTTAGGGAACAATTTTTTTCTATCACTAACAACAATAACAAAAGTTTGCCTAGTGTGTTTGTTTCTCTTTTGCAGGACTTCAATGATGTTTTAGGTGATCCACCTGATGGTTTGCCACCCTTAAGAGGAATTGAACACCAATTTGACCTAATTCCGGGTTCTTCTATTCTAAATAGACCAGCATATAGATGTAATCCCGACAAAACCAAGGAGTTAGAAAAGCAAGTGGAAGAAATACTCAACAATGGCTACATTCGTGAGAGTTTAAGCCCTTGTTTCGTTCCAGTACTTTTGGTGCCCAAGAAAGATGGTTCATATAGAATGTGTGTCGATTGTCGGCCGATCAACCGAATAACAATCAAGTATAGGCATCCTAATCCATGACTAGATGACATTCTTGATGAAATTTACGGTGCATGCATCTTCACCAAGATTGATTTGAGGAGTGGTTATCATCAAATTCGAATGAAAGACGGAGATAAATGGAAAACCGCTTTCAAGACAAAGTTTGGTTTATATGAATGGACAGTTATGCCATTTGGTTTGACCAATGCCCGTAGCACATTCATGAGATTGATGAACCATGTCCTTTGGGAGTTTAGAGGTAAGTTTGTTGTTGTTTATTTCGATGATATTCTTATCTACTCTTCTTCTTTTGATTTACATATCTTTCATGTGAGATCGGTCTTCGAAGTTCTCTGAAGAGAACAATTATATGCTAACATGGAAAAGTGCGTGCTTTATAGTGAAAGTCTTAGTTTTCTAGGCTTTATAGTAAGTGCACAGGGTATCCATGTTGACAATGAAAAAGTCAAAGCAATTCAAGAATGCCCCACGCCATCATCCATAACTGAGGTGAGATCCTTCCATGGCCTAGCAAGCTTCTACCGTCGCTTTGTCAAGGATTTCTCTACCATTGTCACACCTTTGACAGATATCATCAAAAAAATGGTAGGTTTTCATTGGGGGTGAGGCACAAGAACAAGCCTTCCAAACACTAAAAGGTAAACTTTGTACTGCCCTAATTCTTTGTCTTCCCGATTTTTCTAAAACTTTTGAGTTAAAATGTGATGCCTCCGGTATAGGCATAGGCGCAGTTCTTTTACAGGAAAAGCAACCAATCGCTTACTTTAGCGAGAAGTTAAAAGAAGCATATTTGAACTACTCAACTTATGAGAAAGAGCTCCTTGCATTAGTTCGTGCACTTGAAGTTTGGCAACACTACCTTCTTCCAAAGAAGTTCATCATACACACCGACCATGAATCATTGAAGTGGCTAAACGGCCAAGGTAATTTGAGCAAGAGACATGCTCCGTGGGAGGAGTTTATTGAAACATTCCCTTATGTGATCAAGTAAAAAAAAAGATAAGGATAATGTAGTAGCAGATGCACTATCTAGAAGGTATACCTTAATTACTCAAATGCATGCTACTATATTGGGATTCGAACATATAAAGCACTTGTATCCTAATGATCCAGATTTCAAGGAAATTTATACTCATTGTTTAAAAGGTGCTTTTAACAAGTTTTATCTTGTAGATCGGTTTCTTTTCTGAATAAACAGGTTGTGTATACCACAAGGCTCCATTAGAGAATTGCTAGTCCATGAATCACACTTCGGAGGCTTAATGGGGCACTTCGGCATCTCCAAAACGTTAGACATGGTAATGGAGCATTTTTTTGGCTACATATGAGGAAAACCGTGGAAAAGGTATGCACATCTTGCATCGATGTAAACAAGCAAAATCCAAGGTAAGTTCTAACGGTTTATATACACCCCTTCTTATCCCTTCTTTCCCTTGGGTCGATTTATCTATAGACTTTATTCTTGGATTACCTCGTACCAAAAAGGGTCGAGATAGTATTTTTGTTGTGGTCGACAGGTTTTCAAAGATGGCTCACTTCATACCATGCCATAAAACGGATGATGCAACACATGTAGCCGATCTCTTCTTTAGAGAAGTAGTACGACTTCATGGAATTCCATGCACCATCATTTCTGATAGAGATATAAAGTTCATAAGCCATTTTTGGAAGGTTTTGTGGGGAATGATAGGTACCAAACTTCTTTATTCTACTACTTGTCACACACAGACGGATGAACAAACCGAGGTAACAAATCGGAACTTAGGTGCATTACTCAGGACTATTGTCGTTAAGAACACAAAAACTTGGGAAGAATATCTACCTTTTGTAGAGTTTGCCTACAACGTTTTATTCATTCATCCACCGATTATTCTCCATTTGAAGTAGATTATGGTTTTAACCCCTTAACTACATTAGACCTTGTTCCTTTACCTACTAATAATATTAGAGCTTAGATGGCGAAAAGAAAGCGGAGTTAGTTAAATCCATTCACACTAAGGCAAAGCAAAGAATGGAGAAAACATATGAAAACGTTGCTGCCAAAGTCAACAAAGGCCGACACCAAGTTGTCTTTGAACAAGGAGATTGGGTTTGGTTGCACATGCGTAAAGAAAGATTTTCGAACCATAGGAAATCCAAATTGGATCCACGAGGAGATGGACCATTGCAAGTCCTTGAAAGGGTCAACAACAATGCATACCGAATTGATCTACCAGGTGAGTATAATGTGAGTACAACTTTTAATGTTTCTGATCTTTCTCCCTTTGATGTTTCAGATTCATGGATGAATCATTTTGAGGAGGGAGGGGATGATACATGTACCACAAGGCAATTCCAAGGACAAGATGGACTTACTTTTCCACTTGGCCCAATAACCCGAGCCAAGTCTAAGCTAATCAAGGACAAGCTGAATTCGAACGTCCAAGTATTCGTGAGCCAAGGATTACAAGCTGCCATGAAGAAAGAAGAATTTCTTGAAGGAAGTCCACACTTAACATCCTTCATGAATAATTGGGTCACAAAAACTCAACTTGCTGCACCTTTGGAGATGGATATCCATGAGCCTTTAAATGTCCATTAATTAGCCCTTTTTATTGTAATTAGACCCAATACTTGTTACTATAAAAGATTGGGTCAGATTTTATTTTTAGCCCAAATTAGGATTTACAAGTGTTTTTAGGCCTAGTTAGCTTTTTAAACAGCCCACACATGCCTCCTTGCCCAAGAACCAATTTCTTATCATCTAAACCAACCCAAATTCCCTTAAATTCGTCCAAATAAAGGCTCTATCAACTTTTACTTGCTGCCCAATCAAAACAGCTCTTATCAGCCCATTACTTGATGCCCAAGCAAACCAGTCTTCATCAAGTTTACTTGCTGCCCAAGCAACCAGCCCTTATCAGCTTAAATTGCCTTATCACCCTATCCCTTGCCACACAAGCACAAGGAGTTTAAAGGCTGTTATTTTATTATTATTTTTAATTAGATCAGGTTTTCCTTGTTTTAGTATAAGTTAAATTACTTTGTCTATCCTTCACCTATAAAAGGATGAAGCCTCCATCATTGTAAGACAGATTTTCTTTGATTTATGAAATATTTAGTGAGTTTGTTTTTGCAAGTGCTGATTACTTGTGCCTTCGAAGTCTTCTTCAACATAAGTTCGACGAGTTCTTGTGAGGGAGATTATCTTCACACTCTTGCTTGCCTAGATAATCGCGTCTAGGAGGGTGGGTTAGAGCCGCTTGAGGTTGCTTGCTTAGATAATTTAGTCTAAGAGGGCGCCGATGAAAAAACAACATCAACAATTCACAAGCCATCTTCATCTTCAACCTTCACACCATCTTCCATAATTCCATAAACAAAGCTAAAATTTCCAGATTGTTTTTACTTATCTCTTTCTCAATCTTTTTTAATCTTCTTTTTATATTCTTATTTCTTATCATATAATCCTTCATCTTATCTTTCTTTCTTTAAATTTCCATCCTTGAATCTTAAAATTTCAAGAAAATCCCTTCTCTTTTCTCTTGAATTTCCAGATCTGCCCAAACTTCATTGATTGAGTTTAGAGCTCCTAGTTCTTGCAACAACTTGATTGAAGGCTTCCAAATCCAAGATTGCGCTACTCTATCAGGGTGTTACATTTATTGGTAATCAGAGCTTTTTAGTCGGTTCTAGGACTAAACTGGGCTCTCTTGCATCATATATGATACTTGTGCCACCTAGGAGACTTGTATTGTATAGCTTGTGTCTTTGCTTAACTAAACTGAATTCTTAATTGTTCTATTTGAACGTAGAATGTCTGAAACAAGGCTCGCTCGGGATGATGGAAGTCCCGTAGGCTCCTCGAATGAAGGAGATAGTGTGAGGATGGAGTAGAATCCTCCACAACAACAAGCTCAACCCCGAGCCAAAGCTGCTGCTCAACAGAAAGCTCCTGCTATAAATCCTGTGCAGCAGGAATGTCTCTTGAGCATGAAGGAGATGTTCAATCATCTTGTAACTACTTTGAAATGAGACCATCCTATTCCTCCCCCGACTACTACTCCAAATAGAGCCCCGATTGACAAACTGGCTCAACACCAGGCCTATACTTTCACTGGCACTGATGAAACCAATCCCGAAGTAGCTGAGTATTGGTTAGAGGCTACTACTCAAATCCTGACCAAAAAACTACCCTGTTCTGATGAACACAAACTCGAATGTGCTATAGCCCTGTTGGTAGGCGAAGCTCTGAGCTAGTGGGAAACCACTACCCTGACTGCTCCTGCTAAATCTATAACTTGGAAGAAAAGGGAAACTCAGTCCCCGATTCATTGGTCCATTTGAAGTCATTGAAAGGATAGGGGCAGTGGCCTATCGATTGGCTCTTCCTAGTGAATTTGACAAGATTCACAATGTCTTTCACATATCTATGCTTAGAAGATATATATCTGATCCATCACACGTATTAGAGCCTGAAGAAGTGGAATTGAATCCTGACTTGTCTTACAAAGAAGAACTAATCCAGATTCTTGATAGTGAAGTTAGAAAGCTTAGGAACAAAACCGTTCCTCTTGTCAAGGCCTTGTGGAGAAATCACAAGATAGAAGAGTAACTTGGGAATGTGTAGAAATCATGAAGAATCAATATCCTCACCTATTTGATTTAGGTAAATTCGAGGGCAAATTTATTTTTAAGGGGATGGAGAATTGTAACAGCCTAAACTTGACCTAGGAAGGTTACCACTATCTAAGATATAGATTAATTGAATTATGTGCTAATCAAATTAAAGAAAAAAATATTATCTATCTTTAAGATCAAATAAGTGAAATTAGAACCAAATTGAATTGAAATTAAAACTAGAAGTCTTAAATGGAAGGATGGAAATGTGAACATGCAAAACTCTAGAGTTTTCATGTAAATTGAATTAAAACTTAAGGCCTAGACACATGTTCTCATTTGATGAGAACATGTGCCTTGTGAGTCATGACTCACAGCAACAAGGTGTGAACAAAATTTTGTTATCCTCTTCATCCATCATTGATGAATTTTTTTAGAGAGAAAGCTTCACAGTCCATCTTCAATTCATGTTTCTTGATTGAGCTTTGATCAAATTAGCTTAGGAAGGTAAAATGATTGAATCTTGAATTTGTGATGTTCTTGTTGCCTAAATTGAATAGGAGGATTGTTATGCATGATAGGATGATGTTAGCTTCTAATGGTACTTGAAATTGTGAGTGTTAGTAGCTAAATTGATAAAGAGAATGTATATGGTTGCTGGAAATTGAGAAAAGGGTTTTTTTTTAGGTGAAAATGTGTAAACATGATAATTGTATATAATGCCCTGTTTTGATCATGTTGTTAGATGAATTGAGACTTGAATAGAGAAAATAGCTAGGTCAAAAATGAATGCATATAATTGGATTAGTTAAAGCTAGGTAATAGACTGCTCAAATGGTGAATTAGAGGTATGTTGTTGATCAAATTGAACATAGCACTATAATGCGTTATAATCACATTGATAGGTGAATTAGACTGACCTAGACATGTAAGAACATGAAAATAAATTGAATTACAATATTAGAATCTTGTTTAGATGAATTATGAAACTAGAAGCTCAACCTAGTGTAATCTTCCCATAATACTCTATCCTGGGCAGTAACTTTGAAAAATCACCATAAATTGTATAAAAGGAATTTAAGGTTGAAATTTTTATGGGTAGTGCCTTAACATGTGTAAGTTCATTAGGATAAATTAGAACTGAATTCAGGATTGTAGAATGAATTGTAGAGAAGAAACACTAGAGATAGTGCATACTGTCCAGTGTTGTAAATTGCCCTGCCTTTAAGTTAAAAACTGTATTAATTAGCAAAGAATTAAAATGCAAGGCCTATATGGTTAGAAAGAAAATTAATTTAGATTTCCAATGGCTTAAACCAATTGAAATTCCAACGTACGGAATGAATGTTATGCATGTTTAAGTGAGCAGAGTACATGCTGCCTGGTAGCAGCAGTTTAGGTAATTGTACACAGTTTGGTAAACTATTTTGCAAACAGTTTTGGGATAGTTTATGATAGATTAGCGCAATCTTGGATTTGGAAGCCTTCAATTAAGTTGTTGCAAGAGCTAGGAGCTCTAGACTCAATCAAGGAAGTTTGGGCAGATCTAAAAATTCAAGAGAAAAGAGAAGGGATTTTCTTGAATATTTCAGATTCAAGGCTGAAAATTTAAAGAAAGAAAGACGAGATGAAGGATTAGATGATATGAAATAAGAATATAAGTAAAAAGATGAGAAAAGATTAAGAAGAAGATAGGTAAAACAAATCTGAAAATTCCAGCTTTGTTTATGGAATTATGGAAGATGGTGTGAATGTTGAAGATGAAGATGGCTAGTGAATTGCTGATGTTGTTTTGTCCTCGGCACCCTCTTAGACTCAATTATCTAAGCAAGCAACCTCAAGCGGCTCTAACCCACCCTCATAGATGCAATTACCTAGGCAAGCAAGAGTGTGAAGATGATCTCCCTCTCAAGAACTCGATGATCTTATGTTGAAGATAGCTTCTAGACAAGTTTATCGAACGCTTGCAAACTCAAAGAATACTAAAATCTCCAAAGAGAACTTTTTATTAATCAATGAAATCTGCATTACAATGTGGGTGAAGCCTCCTTTATATAGGCCATGGAGAAGTTTTAATCCTACTAAACTTAGGAATTAAATACATAAATAAATGCTAAAATCTAATCTCCTAATTAGATAAGTAACTTCTAATAATAAATGCTAAAAATAAAATCCTAGTTAAATAAATTCGATCCTAATAGATATTGCAAAATCTTATATTGATTTAAATTACAAATAATCAAATAAAATCTTGAAATTTCGTAATTATCCAAAAATCCCGTATTAATCCCGTATAGGTATTTCTGCATGTGTTGTCCTCACTAAAATAGATGTATCTTGATATCTAGATGTCCGATTGAGGCGTTTCAAGATGTGTTGGAAAGATAATTTGCATCCGGACAAGTTTTAAGAAGACATGTTGACCCATAAATGCCTGGATCCCATCCAAAAATTCGTCGCAAGTTAGCTGACTTTCCAGACTTCACAAACAAATTCAGTTTCTTGTGCAAGATGCATCGTTTTTGACCTCCTATGCGTGAATTGTTTTGGCCATTATTGTTTGCATCGAACAAATTCAGCTTCTTGTCCAATATGAGCAATTTGACCCCGCTCATGCATGTATCAGTTTAATTACTGCCCTGTTTTGCCTTAATATGGAATGTAGGCAGTTTGGTAATGTGCATTAAGGTGTGTATATGAATATGCTATTTGTCTTGTCTTGTATATGTGATGTATTAACCTTGCTGCCATATTGAATGGTTTTGTGATTTAATATTTTGACCTTGTTCTATCTATGCGCTTTATTAGAGCAAGGAGAGGACTTTGGAGAAGGATCTAAAGTCGAGCATACACGGGACAAGCAAAAGGGAATAGTCTTTCGAGACTAGCTAGCTAGTTAGGACTATGTCTTAACAAAAGCAAGCATGTCTAAATTCTTGTATTGTTAAAATTGACTTAATATGATCTTGATCTAATAAGGGAAGTATGAAATAAGATTATACATGAAACTTGACTACATCCTTGAAGTGTTGTATAAATAGAATGCTAGCATGTATATGTGGTAACATTGATGCTTGTAAGCATGATATGGTATTGTGATCAATTGATTAAACTTAATGCTTGAAATGCTAGCCTAGATGATGCAATGAACACTTGAAATGTTGAGCTATGGCTCTATTGGCCTAAGGGCTTAATGCATGTATAAACTTGCCATGCAATACTCAAAATGACTCTTGAAATAAAGATAATGCTTGACATGAACTTGTACATTTCAATGATACACGATCTTGAACTTGAAAATCCTTGAATAAATAAAGTGTAATCAAACAACCTTGGTTGCTAGTTGAATAGGTAGAAGGGCATGCCTTAGAGTCTAGAGCTCATTGTGTCAGGGTGGACTACTATCCAGGGCTAAGGCCACTAATTGGCGACAGACGGTGGGTACGCATGTGGTCTTTGGCGAAAGTAGGAGGGTTGACCAGTACTACGGTACATCTTGTGGTGATAATTGGTTGGAGACTCAATTACCTAGACAAACTATGAACCAAAGATTGTGTTAAAAGAATATAAATGAGTTAATAAATATGAATTACTTGATTACTTGTCATGTAAGCATGATTTGCTTGATTACTTGTCATGTAAGTATGAATTGCTTGATTTCTCGTTATGTAAGCATGAATTATGATTCATTGTCTCCTGCTTCTTATGCTAGTCGAATGCTTGGAATCCTTAGCTAGGATCACTCTTGACTAAATGACACTTAACTTGATATAACAATTAGTTAGAACTAGTTACTACCTCACTAAGTACATTCTTGTACTTATCACTCTTGTTTTCATTCTTCCCAACTACAGGATAAAGGATTTGAATTGTTGCTTGATCTTGAAGCATGATTTCTTGAGCTCGAAGCAAGACACAAACATAGCTAAAATATGGTTCATACTTGTTTTGTATTTCTCCTAGTTGGTGGCACCTAGACACAAATGTTTAGCTAGAACAAGACCATGCATCTTGTTTGTTTTGGGAGGATTGTATATATGCATGAACATGGCTACTTGATGTTTTGAATACTTGTATATATGTGTTCTTGAATGGGCCTACTATGTTATGAACTTGATTGACAATGTGAAACAAGTTTGTATTGAACTCAAATTATATGTAATGTATAAGTAGTTGCTGCACATATCTGAATATATATGGAATGTTCAAGTGATTGATCTAGCTTACATTGCCATTCGAATGCTTTGTGGAATGATATAGTCTTGTGTGAATAAACCATGATGTAGGTGTTGTTATGTGATTGTATGGTGAATGTCGAATTGTATAGTTGTTTGGAAACAAGTTACATGCAATTGTATATTCAAATAATCATGCTTAGTAAATTTATGTATGAGATGTATCATGTAACAAACTAAGGAACAATGAAATGAAATGGAAATATGTTGAAATAGAAATATGTTTGCACACTTAGACTATTCGAATTTTGGTTGTATGATGATGTTAATTGAATTGTTTGGTAACCTATGAAGACTTGAAAACTAAATGTGAGATTGCTTGCATATTAAGTTATGAATGCTTGGTTGTTTGCTAGTTAAGTAACTCATCTAATAGGGATGAGTTAATCTATTCTTGCCTTGGTCTTTCTTGTAATGTAATGTTGTTGCTTGGTAACACTCCCGAGCTGGTTTGCTACTAACCCGGGGTAGGGGCTATTACAGTTAGTTCTCAAGGCTTTAAATGAACTTTATACATGGCTTAAAAAGGACTAAAAGTGCATATTAGGCCCTTAAAGGTGAAATCATAGTAAACGGATTCGAATGATCCTAAAATTTGGCATGCAAGTAGTTTGTAGCATAGAAATATTGTGCGTAAAATTTCATTGCATTTGAACCCTGATTGATAGGTTAAATCGAATAAAAACCAACAAAAACCTATCATTATAGGGCAGGGCGTATCAATACGGTTGATGGCATATCGATATTGCCTTGCATATTTGGTTAGGTCAAGATGGTCAACAAGGGGTGCATCGATATAGCCTAGGCAAATCGGTACGGATTTTGGCTACTAGAATTTGGGATCAAAAATAGTATTGATACGGGGTCAAGGTGTATCAATACGAAGTCAACATGGTCAACCTGTATCGGTACAACCCTCAACCGTATCGATACGGGTCTATTGCAATTGAATCTAAAATATTAGGAATGTAACCTTGCAACTACATTGTTATGCACCCATCGATTTGATCTAGGAATAATCTAGTTAAACTGCTTACACTCATATTGCTATTGATGCAAGGTTAACCATATTAATAGCTCACCTTGTGTTTTAGGTCATCTCGAGACTTGTCAAAGTTTGGGAGTACATCAAGATCACTAAAGTTTGATTATGTATGTTTTGTATTTACATTTTGGACTCCTAGAATGTGGCACTAGTCTATAATTACTATGGTTTTATTTTATTAATCTTTTATGGCCTGTAAATATTAAATTAAGAATCATAGTTTGGTTGTATGGTTTTGTCGTTTAAAGTATATTTTTAGAAACTTCTTGCCTCTAATTGTTGTGTACTTGTTTGATTATCAAGTTAGCCTTGTACTTTCAATAGTAAATATCCCAATTAAGTTAGTGGGTTTTACAGGAAACTATCTGAGCTATGGCCTATTTTTCGTTATATGTGGCTACGACCTATTTTCTGATATATGTAGGCTTGTTGTCTTGCTTGCTTACGATTAATTACAAATCTTGGTAAGATAAAGGCCCAAGTGAGTACCATTTTTACTTAAGATGGTTTAGTTTGATTTAAAATCTAGTTTATAACAAGCATGTGTATTTCAATGGGACCTATGGTCATAGGATTGTTAAAAATGAACAATTAAGAAACATCACTGCCTCGATAATCTATACTGAAATTCTAAAAATTTAAATTAAAGCTTTGATTAGTAACTTCCTAGCTTGTTTGGCATGCCAATTTTCTGAGCTCAGCTTGTTTCGGACTACAGTCCCTTGTCGGTACTAAAGTATCCTTGCTTAAATCATCATAAGACGAGATTTCAATGGTTGTATTCACCATTGCTTGTTGATTGTCTCTATATGAGAATTATGTTCTAGGATTAGTGCTAGTCAAGGTTATTATCCTACAACCATTTGGTTGCTTGATCAAAAAAAACTTGAATTAGATATTGTAAACACAATAAAATATGGTTTTATTTTATTAATCTTTTATGGCCTGTAAATATTAAATTAAGAATCATAGTTTGGTTGTATGGTTTTGTCGTTTAAAGTATATTTTTAGAAACTTCTTGCCTCTAATTGTTGTGTACTTGTTTGATTATCAAGTTACTCTTGTACTTTCAATAGTAAATATCCTAATTAAGTTAGTGGGATAAATGACTTAAGCATGAGACTTATGTGAAAGTATGATAAATGACTTAAGCATGAGACTTATGTGATTAATAATGTAATTATAATATTTGAGAGTGATGTTGTGTTATTCATGTCCATAGTATGTCATTCATATCATTTAATTGCTTTGCGTTTGTTATGACTACCTCACTAGGCTATGTAAGCCTAACATATGTGTGTCACATGCACTTCAGGTTCCTAAAGTTTTCCAGACATCGATCGTGCATTTTGTAGTTGCAAGTCACTCACTCTACAAGCATATGTATGTTTACTTTTCTCTGGACTGTTCTTCAGACTCTCCAGGAAAAGCAACTATATGCCAAGTTCAGTAAATATGAATTTTGACTATCCGAAGTATCCTTCCTAGGTCAGGTGATCTCTTCTACAGGAATCCAAGTCGACCCAAAGAAAGATTCAAGCAATCCTTGACTAGATTCCTCTAAAGAATGTTAGAGAAGTTCGTAGTTTTATGGGCCTTGCAGGCTACAACCGTAGATTCGTTAAAGTTAGGGTTAGCAAAAGGAGTTTTGATCAACTTAAGCAAGCCCTTCGTAAGGACACTCATTTTGTATGGACAATAGATTAGCAAAAGGAGTTTTGATCAACTTAAGCAAGCCCTTACTCTTGCTCTTGTTTTGGTGCAACCCGAGGCGGGTAAAGACTTCACTGTGTACAGTGATGCATCCCACCTGAGATTAGGTTGTGTATTGATGCAAGAAGGAAAGGTCATTGCGTACTATTAAATGTTTATAAGTAGTATTTTCATAACCCTTTTTACTCATATTATTATTAGACTTAGGCTCATTTTAGTTGCATTATTAGGCATTCATACATGTTTTCATGATTTCCTTCACCGTCATGCTTGATTTCATAATTTAGTTGATTTTGTAGAAAAAGGTATTGTTGGTGTGTGTTTTTGTGTGTGCAAAATCTAATTGCCCAAGCGAGTAGGAGATTGCCGTGGAAGCTAAGGAAGGAAACTGAAGTATCGGCCAAGGCAATCGAAGCTGCTTTCCAAATGCCAAACTTAAGGGTTTGCCAAGGCAATCGAAGTTGTCTTCTAAATGCCATGCTGAGCTGATTGCTGAGGCATGTCGAGACAATTCCACCTCATTAGGGATAAACACGAAAATCAAGACATAAATCCCAAATATTTGGATTTCCATGCAGTATTTAATGAAGATTTAAATTTAGATTTATGAGGAGTTCTTGGAGATCAAAGGGAGTTTAAATTCCAAGAGTTTTAGGAGAAGTTTTTTGGGGAATTAATATATAAGAAAAGAGATTCATTTCTTTTATTCTATTTAATTCCAACTTAACTTCCTCCTCAAGAAAGACTTTGACCTAGCCAACTCCTATAAATAGAAGACCTAACCGCCTACTTCAAGAGAGGTGCGATTGGGAGAGAAACCCCTAGGGGCTATTTCGATTTCTTTTTCTTTCTTTTGCTTCCATTAGTTCATGTTTAGGGATTTTATTCTTGAGTTTATTTTGTTCCCATCCATGAACTAAACTTATTTGTCTTGATTTATTGTGTTTTTGTGGTTGTTAAAATGATTGGATTTGTTTAGGTCTTTGAGTTTGCAACTTTACTTTAAAGTTTCTTCATTCTTGGTTCTTAAATTTTGCGAGTGAATTGGGAGAGGATCTTGTGAATTCATCCATTTATCTAATATCGCGAGAGTTAGATTCAAGAAATGAATGAGCATGGTCTTTATTCAATCAATCGATGGTGAAGACTAATTCGACTTAGGGATAAGTTGCGAATTTCAACGGCTAAAAGGAGCGCAAGATAGGTTGTTGTTCACCCTTGGTTCACGCATAGATGTATTATCAAGGCATGCATAATTAACAGTGTTTCGAGTTAGGGATAACGAGAAACCATTGAAGAACGCTTCACTGAACTTTAAAGGTTGTCGTCAAATTGCGCAAGCAATCGCTCCATTCCTAGTTGCCCAGGCAATCGCATACTTGCCCAGGCAGTTGTAGATCTGCCCAGGTTGTTGCAGAATTACCCAGGTTGTCGCAGAATTGCCCTAGCAATCTGACTGGATTCAATTGTTGAAGCAATTGAGCTACTCTAGCACTCAATTACCACGACGGCCCATTCAATTAATACACCATGACTCACGATAACCCGACCTACTCTCTCTTATTCATTCACATCTTTATTTTATTTAATTGCTCTTTTATTTTCTTGTTAATTAGAACTCCTACAACCACCTACTTGTGTTTTTACTTTTAGTGGGAGAAGTTAGATTCCCGAAGTAGTACCAATCCCTGTGGAGACGATATCTATATTATACTATAACTTGCGACGTGTACACTTGCACCAATTGTGAAGCACTTAATACGCGCAACAAGTTTTTGGCGCTGTTGCTAGGGATTGGAAAAAGTGACTTTGTTTTTAATTCCTTGACCCTTTATTTCTTTTTATTTTAGTTTTATTTCTAATCGGTTTCAAGGGACTTACAACTTTGGTTTTTAATCTGTGCATGACCAGGGCAAGACCAACAGCACAAGACTACCCATTTGAACGCGAGATAGAACGAGTTCTTCATCAAGGAAGATGAGAACAATGAGAAGCAATAGTAGAACAACAAGATAACCCAGTTGGCAATCTGAATGCCGATGGTAACCAGAATGTCATAGCAAGGGGAGGAGGAGATCTAGTCGTACAACCTGTTTGGAATAGACCCATCCGAGACTACCTAGAGAAAGATCTCGACGGTCTCAATCCAAGAGTTGTTGCACCCGAGATAGAAGCCGCCCACTTCGAATTAAAACCTGTGATGTTCAACATGATCAACACAATTAGACAATTTGGTGGGTCAGCAACTGAAGATGCCAGACAACATCTCAAATCATTCCTGGAGATTTGCAATTCATTCAAGCTACAAAGAGTCCATGAAGATATCCTAAGCCTGAAATTGTTTCCCTATACACTGAGGGATAGGGCAAAAACGTGGCTGAATAGTATTCCATCCAGATCTATAGGATCTTCAACAGATTTTTGTCATGATTTTATTTTTATATTTAGTTCTAAAAATATTACTGGTAAGTTGCGTAATGATATTACTTATTTTCGGCAGGCAGATGATGAATCCATGTATGAAGCTTGGGAGCGATACAGAGAGCTTTTACACAAATGCCCCATGCACGGATTTCCATTATGGAAGCAAGTGATGATGTTCTACAACTCAGTGAACACGCCTATAAGGATGATGCTAGATGCCTCGGCAAATGGCATACAAATCGACAAGTCACCTGAAGAAGCGATAGAGATTCTGAACTATCTTGCCAAGAACGATTATCAGTTCCAACCACCCGAAGGGGAATAGTCAGACACAATGCCACAATAAATGAGTTTGATTCATCAAGATCTATTTCTGCACAATTGGCCGCTTTAACCAATATGGTTAAGAACATATAGGGACCTAGCAACACATAGGAGATCAAGGTAGTAAACTCAAATTGTGATTTATGTAATGGTAACCGTGATTTTTCTGAGTGTCTGCAGAACCTAGAACCTAGCTTTTACGTTGGAAACTACAACTATAACAACAATGTGATGTCCAACATATACAGTCTAGCCTGGAGGAAGCACCCTAATTTTTCATGGAGCAACCCAAACAACGCTATTAATCAGAACAGTCAAAACACACAAGCATCGGGATTCCAACAGAACATGCCACGGCAACAGATACCGCAGCAATCGACACCATCTAGTTCTTTGGAAAATTCTCTCAATGCTTTCATGTTAAAAATTGAATCTTATATGGTAGAAAATAGTAATTTCATGAAAAAGACCAATGCTTTTATGAACATGACAGAGATGAGATTGCAAAATCAAGAGGCAGCCTTGAAATCCTTGGAGACACAAGTCGGGCAATTCACTCACAACTTGAATATGAGACCACTGGGCAGTTTACCTAGCAATACTGAGGTCGCCAAAGGAATAGGCCATGAGTTGTGTAAAGTAATCACCACCCAGAGCAGGCGGAAGCTTAATGATGCACCTGCCCAACCAATAAACTAACCAGGAGAGCAACCCCTTGTCCAAAAAGATGAGTCAAGCAACAAAACCTCTGCCAAAACTGATGAATCAGAGAATGCCATGACAATTCCACATGCCTCGACAACTGCACATGCTTCGGCAAGTCCTGATGCCTTGGCAACTCCTTCCATCAAGTTCCAAACCAATGAAAAGATTGAAGACATCCGACTGCCACCACCATTCCCACAGAGATTGAAACGGCAAAACCAAGAATACAGTTCAAGAAATTCCTTGACATCTTAAAGCAAGTCCACATCAACTTGCCATTGGTTGAAGTAATAGAACAAATGTCGTACTATGCTAAGTTCCTTAAAGACATCGTCTCTAAGAGGACTAGGGTAGGGCAATTTGAAATAGTTGTTGTGACAGAATGATGCATGGCTATGCTACATAATCGCATGCCACCCAAGCTTAAAGATCCCTACAGTTTCACAATACCATGTTTGATCAGAAAACACTATGTCGGGAAAGCATTGCGTGATCTCGGAGCAAGTATAAAATTGATTCCCAAATCAGTTTTTCAGAAATTGGGAATCAGGAAAGCAAGACCTAAAATAGTTATGCTACAGCTTGCTGACAGGTCCTATGTGCATCCAGAGGGAAAAATCGAGGATATCCTGGTAAGAGTCGATAAATTTATTTTTCCCACTGATTTCATTATTTTGGATTGTAAAGCAAATGAGTTCGCACCCATTATCCTGAGGAAATTGAAGAGCCGGACGATGAAGAGCAAGATGATGCCAATTGGATAGCAAGTCGTCCAAGTAAGTATTTTGAACGATTAGACTACTCAGGTAAGGAAGGTAAGACTGAAAAACCTTCTATTAAGCAACCTCCTATTCTTGAATTAAAACCATTGCCAGGGCAATTAAAATATGCTTATTTGGGAATCGATAACACCTTGCCTATAATTATCTCTTCTAAGTTGCAGCCTGAACAGGAAAAGAGGTTGATCGACATGTTGCCATTTCATAAGAAAGTAATAGGATGGACAATTGCTGACTTAAAGGGAATTAGTCCGACAGTGTGTATGTACAAAATCCTATTAAAGAATGATCATAAACCATCAATTGACGTACAAAGGAGACTTAACCCTACTATAAAGAAAGTCGTGAGAAGGGAAATCATCAAATGGCTTGATGTCGACATCATCTATCCTATCTTTAATATTACATAGGTAAGTCTGGTACAATGTGTATCGAAAATGGGAGGTATAACCATGGTAAGCAATGAAAGCAATGAACCAATCCCAACTAGGACTGTGACTGGTTGGAGGGTTTGTATGGATTACCGCAAGTTGAATAAAGTTACTAGGAAAAATCACTTTCCTTTGCCATTTATTGTGCAAATGCTTGACCAACTTGCAGGTAAATCTTTTTATTATTTCCTTGATTGTTACTCAGGTTATAACCAAATTGCCATAGCACCCGATTATCAGGCAAATACCACTTTCACATGCTTGTATGGTACCTATGCTTTTCGAAGGATGCTGTTTGGATTATGCAATGCTCTGACAACTTTTTAGAGATGTATGATGTCAATTTTCTCTGACATGGTGGAAGATTTCCTGGAAATTTTCATGGACAATTTTTTTATATTCAGAGACAACTTTGACAATTGCCTCGGCAATTTGGAGAAAGTGCAAACACGATGTGAAGAATCCTATCTAGTGCTCAATTGGGAGAAGTTCCACTTCATGGTAGATGAAAGCATAGTGCTCGGTCACAAGATCTCATCCAAGGGAATTGAAGTCGACAAAGCCAAGGTGGAAGTGATCGAAAAATTGCCACCACCAAATTTGGTCAAAGGAATTCGAAGCTTTCTCGGCCATGCAGGTTTTTATATAAGGTTTATTTATAATTTTTTCAAAATCTCTAAACCTTTGTGTAACTTGCCTGAACAGGATAAGGCTTTTCACTTTGATGATTCTTGCGTCCAAGCATTTGAGACCTTGAAGAAGCAACTTGCCTCGGCACCTATTGTCATTCCGCCTGATTGGACCTTACCTTTTGAACTCGTGTGTGACGCAAGTGATTTCGCAGTAGGAGCCATTTTAGGGCAGCGCACAGGTAAGACTTTTCATGTGATTTACAACGCTAGTAAAACTCTAAACGGTGCATAATCAAATTACACCAGGACGGAGAAAGAATTACTAGCAGTAGTTTTCACATTTGATAAGTTTTGTTCCTACTTAATTGGTACTAAAGTAATTGTTTGTACTGAACACTCAGTAATTAAGTACCTTTTCACTAAGAAAGATGCCAAACCTCGTTTGATTCGTTGGATTTTACTTTTACAAGAGTTTGACATTGAAATTAAGGACGTGAAAGGAATAGAAAACCAAGTTGCCAATTACTTATCAAGGTTGGAAAATGGCGATGAAGATCCAAACTCTTTGGCGATCCATGACACATTCCCGGATGAGCGGTTGTTAGTTGCCTCGGCAACTCCCTCGTATGTCGATTTGGTTAATTTCTTAGTTAGTGGTATTTTACCTTATAATCTTACTCACCAAGGAAAGAAGCAGTTCTGACATGATTCTAAGCATTATTATTGGGACGAGCCTCTTTTATTTAAATATTATACAGATTGGGTGATAAGACGATGTGTTCCTGAGGAGGAACATGAAAATGTGCTTCGACAATGCCAT
Organism: Hibiscus mutabilis; assembly: GCA_019671005.1. Lineage (NCBI taxonomy): Eukaryota > Viridiplantae > Streptophyta > Magnoliopsida > Malvales > Malvaceae > Hibiscus > Hibiscus mutabilis. The sequence goes on from CM033730.1 coordinate 23,970,253, forward strand.
TCTTCACCCTATGGAGGACATTTTGGAGGAACTCGCATCGTAGCCAAAGTCCTACAATCCAGCTTGTATTGGCCCACTCTTTACAAAGATGCTCAAGAATTCTACAAGAGGTGTGATCGATGTCAGTGAACAAGGAATATTTCACGTTGACACGAGATGTTACTGCAGAATATCCTTGAGGTTGAGTTGTTTGATGTGTGGGGAATCAATTTCATGGGACCCTTCCCATCCTCATTCGGCAATGTATACATCCTACTTGTCATGGACTATGTGTCTAAATAGGTAGAGGCAGCTGCAGTTCCCAGCAATGATTCAAAGACTGTGCAGAAAAACATATTCACACGATTTGGAACACCAAGGGAAATTATCAGCGATGGTGGCACACACTTCGATAATAGGTTAATTTCCAAAATGCTAGAGCAATTTGGAGTGGCGCACAAAATTGCCACGGCATATCATCCACAGACAAACGGGCAAGCTGAAATTTCCAATCGTAAATTGAAGGTTATCCTTGAAAAAGTTGTCAATCCTTCTCGAAAAGACTGGTTGGCAAGAATTGATGAAGCACTATGGGCCTATCAAACATCATTCAAAACACCTTTAGGATGTTACCTTACAGACTTGTCTACGGCAAGACTTGCCACCTTCCGGTAGAGATCGAACACAAGGCTTATTAGGTGATCAAAATGTCAACATGGATTAGGAGAGTGCTGGACAAAAGCGATTACTGGACCTTAATGAAATTGAAGAATTTTGTGCCTTGTCTTACGACAATGTGAGAATCTACAAGGAGAAAACGAAGCGTTGGCATAATAAGAAGCTATTGCCACGACAATTTTTGCCCGGGCAATTAGTTCTTCTCTTCAATTCTCGGTTAAAACTCTTTCCAAGAAAACTAAAATCGAGATGGTCCAGGCCATTTGAAGTCATAAAACCTTTCTCCAATGTGTCGTGATAATCAAGTCCACCATTGACGAACATGAGTTCAAAGTTAACGAACAAAGATTAAAGTACCATGCCGGCAACCATGTTGAGCGCGACAAGGAAGTAGTTACTTTAGGAGAAGCATGATCATGCTCTCCTTTAATATTTTTAGTTTTATATTTTTAGACTTATATTATTTTTGGATTTATTTTTAGGATAAAAGTATGTTTTTAGTTTAATTTTTATTCTTTTTATCTTTATCTTTCCACATTTTCTTTTTTTCTTTGTTTTTTATTCCACAACAACAATCACCATGGTCAAGAACATCAAGACAATTACTCACCAGCTAAGGAACAAGAAGTGCCAAAGAAAGCCCCAACAGCGAAGCTTGCCTGGGCAACCAAAATTGCCTCGGCAAGTCCTGATGCCCAGGCAGCTGAGCCCTACTTCAACAACTGAGGATTCCATGGCAACTACCGCACAAGAGGCAACACTAGCCATACGCATTCAACCATCATGAATCGACAAACGAACCAAGCAATTGGCACGAAGGAAAACGCATCATTCAAGGTGACGACCTTTTCGACTAACTCATTTGCATTTTATTTTAATTTTTTCATGCATTGAGGACAATGCTTCTCTCGAGTTTGTGGGGTATTTGTTTCTAGTTAATTTCATGTTTAGTTGCATTCATCTTTAGTAATAGGATATAGGTTGCATATGTTACTTGCCATGCCTTGGATTGGATTTAATTACTTGAACTTGTTGAATATCCGATGATGAATTTTTACCACTGCACTTAATCGAAAGAACCTTTAAATTTTAGGATTGCATGAAAAGAACTTAGAATTTTACTATGATGCTAAATATTATGAACATTGTTGTGGCTTGTTGATTGAAAGAAACTTGGTGAACTTAGGTTGCTTAAAATTTGGGTAAATTTAAAATTAAATGTTAATTTCTTGCTAGAGGTGCCCAAAACTGGCTCTAGTAGTTGCAAATTAAAGATATCACTAGAGGTGCCTGAAATTGGCTTTAGTTGACAAAAAAATTAATTAAAATAAGAAATTGCTTGCTTTACTAGAGGTGGCCGAAATTGGCTCTAGTAAAAAGATGAATAAATACCCGGTAATTAAATTGATAAAAGCCTATTGTTCATATAGAATCTTGAAAATCAACTTGTACAGAACTACACACACACATTGTCACGAGCATTATAGTTTGGTTTCGGGAAATTTATCTGCTATCCAAAAAATTAAAATGTGATCATACTTTGTGCCACAGTTCTAAGATTTGAAGGCAATTTTAAAGCATGTCTTTGATGATTAAAGTCTTGGCTGTGTTAAGTGTTCAAAAGTACTATTTTTATAACCCTTTTTACTCATATTATTGTTAGACTTAGGCTTATTTTAGTTGCATTATTAGGCATTCATGCATGTTTTCATGATTTCCTTCACCGTCATGCTTGATTTCATAATTTAGTTGATTTTGTAGAAAAAGGTACCGCTGGTGTGTGTTTTTGTGTGTGCAGGATCTAATTGCCCAAGCGAGTAGGAGATTGCCGTGGCAGCTAAGGAAGGAAACTAAAGGGTCTGCCAAGGCAATCGAAGCTGTCTTCTAAATGCCATGCTGAGCAGATTGCTGAGGCATGTCGAGACAAATCCACCTCATTAGGGATAAGCATAAAAAGCAAGAGATAAATCCTAAAGATTTGGATTTCCATGCAGCATTTAATATAGATTTAAATTTAGATTTATGAGGAGTTCTTGGAGATCAAATTCCAAGAGTTTTAGGAGAAGTTTTGGGGGAATTAATAAATAATAAAAGAGATATATTTCATTTATTCTATTTAATTCCAACTTAACTTCCTCCTCAATAAAGACTTTGACCTTGCCAACTTCTATAAATAGAAGACCTAGCCGCCTACTTCAAGAGATGTGCGATTGGGAGAGAAAACCCTAGGGTTTGTTTTGATTTCTTCTTCTTCTTTTTTTGCTTCCATTAACTAAACTTATTTGGCTTGGGTTATTGTGTTTTTGTGGGTGTGAAAACGATTGGATTTGTTTAGGTATTTGAGTTTGCAACTTTACTTCAAAGTTTGTTCATTCTTGGTTCTTAAATTTTGCGAGTGAATTGGGAGATGATCTTGTGAATTCATCCATTTATCTAATATCAGGAGAGTTAGATTCTAGAAATGAATAAACATGGTCTTTATTCAATCAATCGATGGTGAAGACTAATTTGACTTAGGGATAAGTTACGAATTTCAATGGCTAAATGGAGCGCAAGATAGGTTGTTGTCTACCCTTGGTTCACGCAGGGATGTATTATCAAGGCATGCACAATTAACAATGTTTTGAGTTAGGGATAACGAGAACCATTGAAGAATGCTTCACCGAACTTTAAAGGTTGTCGCCTAATTGCCCAGGCAATCGCTCCATTGCTAGTTGCCCAGGCAATTGCAGACCTGCCCAGGTTGTTGCAGAATTACCCAGGTTGTTGTAAAATCGCCCAAGCAATCTGACTGGATTCAATTGTTAAAGCAATTGAGCTACTCTAGCACTCAATTACCATGACGGTCCATTTAGTTATCACACCATGACTCACGATAACCTGGCCTACTATCTCTTATTCATTCACATCTTTATTTTATTTAATTGCTCTTTTATTTTCTTGTTAATTAGAACTCCTATAATCACCTACATGTGTTTTTACTTTCAGTGGGAGAAGTTAGATTCTTGAAGTAGCACCAATCCCTGTGGAGACGATATCTATACTACATTATAACTTGCAACGTGTGCACTTTCCCCAATTGTGAAGCACTTAATATGCGCAACATGTACACCTCACGTCAGCTCAAACCACACGAGCTAAACTATCTGACACATGATCTGGAATTAGCTGTGGTTGTTTTCACCTTGAAGATTTAGAGACACTATCTGTATGGTGAAAAGTGTTATTTGTACATTGATCACAAAAGTTTGAAGTATCTTTTGACTCAGAAAGAGTTGAATGCCCGTCAGCGTAGGTGGATGGAACTTTTGAAAGATTACGACTTGGTTATTGATTACCATCCTAGTAAAGCCAATGTCTTAGATGATGCTCTTAGTCAGAAACCTACCAACTCTATGAGACGTTTGGACGCTCATTTTCGACTCAAGAAGCATGGCAAAATGTTAGCTAAATTGAGAGTTCAGTCAACCATTGTATCCCGAATCGAAGCACTCCAAGAAAATGATGAGGAGTTGCAACCGCTCATTGCTAAGGTCAAGGGTAACACATAACCCGACTTTGCTATGAATTCTGAAGGCTTGTTTTGTTTCACAACTGTATCTGTGTGCCCAATGATGATGATCTTTGAAATTAGATTCTAAGTGAAGCTCATTCTAGCCTTTTCTTTGTTCATCCGGGAGCTATCAAAATGTACAAAGATCTAAACGAGCTATAATGGTGGTCTAGTATGAAGAATGAGATCACGAACTTTGTGACTAGGTGTTTGACTTACCAACGAGTCAAATCCGAGCACAAGGTGCCTATTGGTCTTCTGCAGCCTATCGAACTTCCATAGTGAAAATGGGAGCGTATCACGATGGGCTTCATATGTGGTATGCCTATGACTCCAAAGAGAAATTATGCTATTGGGTCATTGTGGACCGATTCACTAAGTCTGCCCATTTTCTTCCGGTGAGAATGGACCTTAGTTTGCCTAAGCTCACAGAGCTATACATCCGTGAAGTCATCCGTTTACACAGAGTTCCAGTATCTATTATTTCCGATCATGATCTATGCTTTGTATCTTGGTTTTAGAGAACCCTACTAGAGGCTTTGGGAACTCGAGTGCACCTAAGAACTACATTCCATCCTCAGACCGACGGTCAATTCGAAAGGGTTAGTCAGGTAACCTTATATCTCCTTCAATTTATGAGTATAAGTAACCCATATGAATTTTTATTCTTCCTTGTAGATTCAGGAAGATATGCTCTGAGCCTGTGTTATCAAATTTGGGGATATGTGGGAGAAATCCCTACCCTTGGTCGAATTTGATTACAACAACAGTTACCAAGCTTCGATCCAAATGGCTCTGTATGAAGCTCTATATGGAAGGAGATGTAGAACTCCTCTTTGCTGGACTGAACTCGATAAAGGCAAGATGCTATGTCCTGACTTACTTTGGGAAACCGAAGAAAGGATAACCATTATTCGTGATCAACTTAAGGTTGTCTTCGGCCGACAAAAGTCCTATGTTGATCTAAAGAGAAGAGATATCCAGTATGAAGTTGGTGAGAAAGCCTTCCTCTCAAAGTGTCTCCATGGAAGAAGATCTTTTGTTTTGGCAAAAAGGGGAAGTTAAGTCCTCATTTCATTGGCCCATTTGAAGTGATCAAAAAAGTTTGGACTATTGCGTACCGAATAGCCCTCCCCGAGGAGTTAAGTCTGATTCACGACGTCTTCCATGTATCAATGTTATGCAAGTACTGGTTAGATCCTTTCCACGTGATTGAGCCAAAATATGTGGAAATTCAATCCAATCTGACGTACGAGGAAGAACCTGTGCAGATCCACGCACGAGAGGTTAAGAGACTTTGTAACAAGTTTGTGCCCTTAGTGAAAGTACTTTGGAGAAGCTACTCGATTGAAGAGGCAACGTGGGAACCTGAAGAAACCATGCAAAAGCAGTATCCATACCTCTTTGCTTGATGTGAAAATTCGAGGATGAATTTTCTTAAGGGGGAGAGTTGTCACATCCCAAAAACTGGCATAGTCAAAATTTGGTTTCGATGACCAAAAATTTTGAATCTGATGTGCAAAATGTTGTAATAGTTAACCTTTGTACCCTTCCTTTATAATCAAATAACATCTTGGTCCCATTCGAATAGTTTAAGTCTTCCTTGTACGAAATTCAAAGCCAAATTACAAATTCTAAGCTAGGCATACCGATACGGTCAAGCCAGTATTGATACGGTCTAACTGTCAATAATAAACTTACCTATTTTAGCGAGAGCGTATTGATACGGCCATGAGTGTATCGATATGGGTCCCTTGTTTCGAATCTGTTGAAGCTCAGATTAAAGGAAATAGGAAGCAAGGTGCTGAGTCACCTCTTAGTTTGCCTCCTTCACGTGAGAACCATCAGAAAAGGTGACTTTTGTCAATAGTCAAAGGGTGGAAAAGCATTGACCATTGGATTGAGAAAACCCTTGTCTTAAGGAAATCATCTTATTGGCCAAGAAATAGGTGGGAAATTATTAAGGAAGATTAAGGGGTTTTTAAATAAAGAAAAAGAAAGTTTTCACCTTGTTGCTTGAACCTCCTGAACATCAAAACACAACCCTCATCTTTCACTAAGCACACACCACCATTTTCGTCTTCAAGCTCAAGATAAGCAAGCACCTCAGTTCCATTCTTGACCCTTGTTCAACTTCGATACACCATTTGAAAGCCTAATATTTGGTGAGTAAAACCCCTAAGTTAATTTGATGATTCCATGATTCCTTAATGTTTAATTTTGAGATTAGGTTCCTAAAGTTCAAATAGAATCCCGTGGATTATGAGGCTAATTTCACTATTCCAATGTTGTTTACAAGCTTTGGCAAGCTTGAAATATGTTTAAGAATCTTCAGATCGAATTCTAATATAACTCTTAATTTTGTGCTAACTCAAATAGTTGAGAAGGATCCCTTATCATCTTCAAAGGAAGCTAGGCACAACAGAACTATAATCCTACAACCTTGTAATCAAGGTGGGTGTACTAGTGTCAAGGGATAGGCGAAGAGCCATCCCGTTGCATGCGTTTACATTATAATTGTTTTTTGTTTAAAGGCTCATATAGAGCAAACATGTGTGGATGCTAACTGTTAGCATGGTAAGTCTTTGATACGGTTGATATGGGTAAGTTCATGTACTATGTTTGAAATATGTTATATGTGAATCCGATATGAATTTGCTATGTGTAAATCTGATATGAATATGCTATATGTGAATCTGATATGAATATGCTATGAATTTGTTATATGTGAATCCAATATGAATATGCTATGAATATGTTATGATATGGTACGTATATGATATAATCTGTTATAAGAAGCTAAGGCTCAATTCCGATTCCGATATGGTACGTATATGATATAATCTGTTATAAGAAGCTAAGGCTCAATTTCGATTCCGATATGTTATGGCCTACGAGCATAAAGGTAAGTTATATGTTGAAATATGTGTAACCTTGGACATTTGTGAGTTTTTGATACAATTGGCATGCCATAGGGTTATTTGAGCTCATATAAGTAAGGGATTGGACTACGGTCTAGGGCTACGGCCTATATGTGGGGGAGATAAGGATGGATTCTGTAAGGGATACTATCTGGAGCTACGGCTCAAGGCTACGGCCCATTTTCTGTTATATGTGGCTATGACCTATTTCCCTATATATGTATAGTGCAAATGGGAATCCGCGTATCCATTTGTTACATTGTCCAAGGGAATTAATATGTGATAAGTTTTGCTATGATTATGTGAAAGTATGATAAATGACTTATGCATGAGACTTATGTGATTAATAGTGTAATTATGATATTTGAGAATGATGTTATGTTATTCATGTCCATAGTATGCCATTCATGTCATTTAATTGCTTTGCGTTTGTTATGACTATCTCACTAGGCTATGTAAGCCTAACATATGTTTGCCACATGCACTTGAGGATCCTAAAGTTTTCCAGACATCGATCGTGTATTTTGCAGTTGCAAGTCACTCACTCTACAAGCATATGTATGTTTACTTTTGTTTTCGAACTCCTAGTAAGGTGGCATAAGGCTAGATAAGTTGTAATTGTAACACCCCTACCCCGGTTTAGTAGTAAACCGGCTCGGAAGCGTTCGGAGTATACTAGAAACGAGATCCAATTAAAATTTTTTGAACTCATCCCTAATAGATGAGTTTAGTGACTAGTAAGAAACCTAGGCATCTACAATCAATCATATATCCAAGAGCATGCTTTCATTCAAGAACATTTCAAGGATCATAAACCTTCCCTTTCAATTATGCAAGCATAGACATATTTCTTTTCATTATAGGTTACCACTTTGTATTTCACTTCTAAGCTATATTCAAGGATGTTTATTACTTAAACATGTGAACATGCATAGCATTCATGTATCATACTTAGATAAGAACGTGTTCATTCCTTACACCTTTGGAAATATAATAGTTCATGCATACCATAAGTCATTCTAGCATTCAACAAGTCTTCACTATTGCATTCGCATAATTTTAACATTGTAAGCACCAAGATTTAACAATCATTCGATTAGCCATTTCCATTTTACATTTCATTTAATGTTATCATACATATATATACATATTGCATTCGAATAACATAGATAACAAACAAGCATTTATTTTGTTTCATTCTCCTTTAAATTAGTACATGTAACATTTCATGAAGCTTGACTAATTGATAACAATTAACAATAACATGTATACAATGGCCTAACATTCAAATTATACCTTTAGACTAGATCATGTTTACAATATCATATACATACCAAATTAACAAGGCAAGATCTTCTATATATCTTATGCAAGGCATGTAAACACTTTAGGTGTTCGATTAGCATGCATGGATAGCAACGATTCATGTCATTCATTCAGGTGTTCATTTGTTCATGTAAGCATTGGTAACATTCTATCAAGTGTCCATATTTCACACAAGACATTCAAATAACATAATTAAGCTAGATCATAAGCATTTCCATTCACTTTTATACATATGCCCAACATTACCCTTTCATATACATGGAAATCGTAGTATTCACATATCAAGTTCTATCAACCAAGTTCGATTACATGGAAGACCCATTTCAAGAACATATATATATATATACAAGATTTCAAACATCCAAAATGAATGATCTAGTGTTAACTAAATACAAGATAGGTGCCACCAACTACTAGGAGTATTACAACAAGTGCAGATTCATACTTGTGCTTTTGCTTGTGTCTTACTTTAAGCTCAAGGAATCTGGCTTCAAGGTCAAGTAGTCTTCTTGAAGCAGTCTTAACCTGGGGGTTTGGGAAGAGAGCAAACGAGAGTGATAAGTACAAAAATGTACTTAGTGAGGTAGAACTTATTCTAACCAATTTTTGAATGAAGTCTTGATTAATCAAGTAGACCTAGTGAGGTTAATAGAATTTCAAGTCAAGCAAAATTATGAAATCATGTATTGTCATACTTAAAGCATTCGAACATCAAGACAAGCATAGCATAACAAGCACGTATCAAGTAACCACATTGTCAAGTAAATCAAGTAGCATGACAAGCTTATCAAGTAGTTATCAAGTTATCCAATTTCTAGTTCCATTCTAATAGAGATCAAGCATAACAAGCATGTATCAAGTAGACCAAGTTTACATGTCAAGCAACAAGTATTTCATTTCTTTCGTGACAAGTAACAAGCCTTACATGACTTATATCTCAAGTGACAAACATTACATAGCTTACGTATCAAGTAACAAGCTTTACATATCATGTACAATTATATCAAGTGTACAAGTAAGTAACATGTAAGCCTTAAGCCTTATTTATTGCTTGTTTACTTTCCTTAGTCTTAAGCTTTATTACTTAGCTGTCTATTATACATGTTTATACATTTTTACCATCACAAAACAGTCTGTAATATTCATGTATAATCAGCACAGTCCATGTAACTTGTACGTACCATTTTATCATCACAAAACAGTCCATAATTGCATGTATAATCAAAACAGTCCATGTGACTAGTTTATATAATTTCTATCATCACAAAACAGTCCACAATTGCATGTATAATCAAAATAGTCCATGAGACTAGTGTATATAATTTTATCATCACAAAACAGTCCATAATTGCATGTATAATCAAAACAGTCCATGTGACTAGTCTATATAATTTTTTATCATCAGAAAACAGTCTATAATTGCATGTACAAGTAGACAAGGCAGCATTACTCATGTTACATAGTTTAAACACACAAAAACGGTCATTAATTGCATGTACAAGTTGTACATGGCAGCCTTACTCATGTTACATAGTTTAATCACACAAAAACGGTCATTAATTGCATGTACAACTCATGTTACATAGTTTAATCACACAAAAACGGTCATTAGTTGCATGTACAAGTTGTACATGGCAGCCTTACTCATGTTACGTAGTTTAATCACACAAAATAGTCATTAATTGCATGTAAAAGTTGTACATGGCAGCCTTACTCATGTTACATAGTTTAATCACACAAAATAGTCATTAATTGCATGTACAAGTTGTACATGGCAGCCTTGCCCATTAATTCGAGTAAGATCGAGATCTTTTTTAAGTAACAATTATACAATACAAGGTCCAAGCATAGGCAATTATCATTTCAAGAATTTCATGTCAAGAATCAAGCATTACATGTTAAGCAATTCAAGTGTTCAAGATTTCTTGTCAAGTCATTTAAGTATTTCAAGATATAATTCAAGTGTTCAATATTTTTTTTTGAATTTCTTATTCGATTTCTCAATAAGGTTCATTTCTTTTAACATGATTGCCTTGGATAACAATTGGTTATGGATGACATTGGTTTGTGTTTGACCATAAAGGTCCAGGAATCCTATACTTCTCACTATCCAACCAACTGTCGCCAATCTCCGTACAACTCCCCCGTTACTTCTTACTGTCGTCAATAACATATTACATGTAATGGGGCATCCCCCGAGTGGTGGCTCATGGACCGTAGTCCCAAGAATACCAAGCATCATACCAATGTATCCAAGGACTTCCATTTAAGGCAACTTAAGTCTTTTAAATCTTTAACTTTCATTAGAGGATATCTTGTGGCACAGTAATTCTTATTTCACTTAAAAGCTTGTTGTTGTTTCTTATTTTTATGCTTTCATGTTCAAGAATCACATTCAAGCAAGTTATAGCAATATCATGCTTAGCCCTTAAGCTAGTTGAGCCTTAGCTCTTCAATTCACTTTTTATCTTGTCCTTCAATCAAGTATTCAAATATATGCCCTTAGGCAACAAGCAATGTCTTTATTTCATGGTTCAATTCGTACTATCGACATATACATCATAGATTATTATCAAGCCAGCATTCGAATACAAGCTTAGTATACTCAATGCAAGGCATTTAACATGTATAAACATTATACATACTTCACAAGTCAAGTACACATGCTAATTCAAGCAAGCCATTTCGAATACATGTCATCTTTGGCATCAAGCAAGTCAAGTAGATCACAATCAAGGTACAAGGATCAAGCATTGCCTTATAATTCATGAATCACATCTTGTTAATAAATGTTACACCATGGAGAACATACAAGCAAGCATTCGCATAACCATCTTATTCATCAAGTAAGCATTTAGCATACACTACCTTAGGCATTAAGCAGGCATTCGAATGAATAGCATTCAAGACACGAAGATCACACATCGTATATCATGGAAGTACATATATGCTACTAACCGAATAGCCACTTTCAATAATATAATTCACACTTTTGTTTTCACTTTTCTTTTTGATTGTCTAGTCAACTTTCATGCTTTTATTTACTTACAAGTTTAGCTTAGCCAACCTTCCCTTTATATCCATGATCAAGCCTATATTAAGTCCATTTAAACAATACAAGGATGGCAAGTAATTTAAGCATGCATATTTGGTTAGGACCTAAGTCCTAACCCTACAAAACTACACTCACAATACTCCAAGCTTAGCTAGTCTTGGATCCACACTCCTTTGTTCTTAGCTTTAGGATGTTCCACCCTTTGCTCTTCCACCAAGTTCACTCTTGGTTCTAACACATTACACAAGTAAATACATATTAAAACAAGTTCACATACTCATTCAACCAAGGCAATATTACTAGTACACAACATATACAAATCTGGCAGCATGTTCATATATATTCTTTACTACACATAACTACAATTTTCTATACTCTAATTCATGTAAAACGGGGCAGTAACCACTGTCCCAAAACTGTTTACAAAACAGTTTTCAAAACTTTCAAGAATTGCCTATACTGCTGCTACTAGGCAGCTTGTACTCTGCTCACTTAATCATGCATAACTTTCTTTCCGTACATCGGAAGTTCAATTGGTTTACATCATTGGAGAGCTAACTTAATTTTATTTCTAACCATATAAGCCTTTCATTTTATTTCTTTACTAATTAATACAGTTTTAGCTTAAAAGATAGGGAAATTTGCAACACTGGACAGTTTGCACTGTCCCTAGTGTTCCTTCTCTACAATTCATTCTACAATCCAAAATTCAGTTCTGTTTTCTCCTAATGAATTTAGACATGTTAAGGCACTATCCATAAAATTTTCAGCCTTAAATTCTATTTATACAATTTATGGTGATTTTTCAAAGTTACTGCCCAGAATAGAGTATTCTGGGCAGATTACACTAGATCAAGTTCTAGCTTCCTTAATTCATTTAGATTATATTTTAGCATGTTAATTCAATTTATATACATTCTTATACTTGTTTTGGTTAGTCCATTTTATGTATTAAACATGTGAAAACAGGGCATTTGAGCTACATGCTCAAATGGGTTCATTTAAGTAACATCCTAACTAAATTTCCAGCATTGTGTTAACATTTCATGCTTGAATTACATGGAATTCATTTTCCAGCAATTTTCCAGTAGAATCTAAATCATTTCTATGAGCTCAACCTAGTATCATTCTTCATAAATGAACATATTCAAACTAGGCATCAACTAGGACATTATCTACTTAATTCAATTTAATTAAAACCATTCAATGGAACAATGACTTGTTCTAAAATTCAGCATTGAAGAACTTGTCACCCTAGAAGTTACAAATTTTCGGATCATGGTAGTTCATAAAATTTATCCATGAAATTCTTCTAACATAAACTCAATTCTCTAAAATCTACTACCATGAAATATAAGCAGCAACATTTCGCACAATTCATCAAATTGGAATCTAAAATTAGGAAAAAGGAAAATGAGGCTTACCTTCTCCTTAAGCCACACAAACAATGGTGAATAGAACTTTGATCAATTAAGCTCAATCCTCTCTGATTCATGTACCACAAGGGAATTCCAAGGACAAGATGAACTTACTTTTCCACTTGACCCAATAACCCGAGCCAAGTCTAAGCTAATCAAGGACAAGCTGAATTCGACCGTCCAAGTATTCGTGAGCAAAGGATTACAAGCTGCCATGAAGAAAGAAGAATTTCTTGAAGGAAGTCCACACTTAACATCCTTCAAGAATAATTGGGTCACAAAAACTCAACTTGCTGCACCTTTGGAGTTGGATATCCATGAGCCTTTAGATGTCCATTAATTAGCCCTTTTTATTGTAATTAGACCCATTACTTGTTACTATAAAAGATTGAGTCAGATTTTTATTTTTAGCCCAAATTAGGATTTACAAGTGTTTTTAGGCCTAGTTAGCTTTTAAAACAGCCCACACATGCCTCCTTGCCCAAGAACCAATTTCTTATCATCTAAATCAGCCCAAATACCCTTAAATTCGTCCAAATAAAGGCCCTATCAACTTTTACTTGCTGCCCAATCAAAACAGCTCTTATCAACCCATTACTTGATGCCCAAGCGAACCAGCCTTCATCAAGTTTACTTGCTGCCCAAGCAACCAGCCCTTATCAGCTTATAACTTGCCTTATCACCCTATCCCTTGCAATACAAGCACAAAGAATTTAAAGGCTGTTATTTTATTATTATTTTTAATTAGATTAGGTTTTCCTTGTTTTAGTAGAAGTTAAATTACTTTGTCTATCCTTCACCTATAAAAGGATGAAGCCTCCATCTTTGTAAGGGAGATTTTCTTTGATTTATGAAATATTTAGTGAGTTTGTTTTTGCAAGTGCTAATTACTTGTGCCTTCGAAGTCTTCTTCAACATAAGTTCGACGAGTTCTTGTGAGGGAGATCATCTTCACACTCTTGCTTGCCTAGATAATCGCATCTAAGAGGGTGGATCAGAGCCGCTTGAGGTTGCTTGCTTAGATAATTGAGTCTAAGAGGGTGCCGAGGACAAAACAACATCAACAATTCAAAAGCCATCTTCATCTTCAACCTTCACACCATCTTCCATAATTCCATATTTAAAGCTGGAAATTTCAGATTTGTTTTATCTACCCTCATCTTAATTTTTTTTCAATCTTTTTAATTTTGTTCTTATTAATCATCTTCTAATTTTCCTTCTTATCTTTGTTTCTTTGAATTTCCAACCTTGAATCTAAAGTTTTCAAGAAAAGCCATTCTCTTTTCTCTTGAATTTTCAGATCTGCCCATAACTTTCTTGATTGAGTCTAGAGCTCCTAGTTCTTGCAACAACTTGATTGAAGGCTTCCAAATCCAAGATTGCGCTACTCTATCATTTGGTATCAGATTTGGGACAGTTCTTGGCAAGAATTTTGGCGCTTTTGGGAAAAAAAACTCGAAAATTAGGGAAAATTCGTCAAAATCAAATGAGTGAATTTTGATCTAAAACTTTCCAGATCAGATCTACACCATTGGTGGAGTCACCACACAAAATTTCAGAATTTTTGGACGTCGGGAACACCTCGAACGAAGTGGATAAAGTTTAAGCCAAATTAGGGTTTTCCCCTTCTGTAACCCTAGTTTCATTATTTTTTCTTTAATTTTCGTTATTTTCAGTTTATTTACCTTGTAAAAAGAAAAAAAAATTTAAAAAATAAAAAAAAAGAAAAGAAAGAAAAGTGAGAAAAGTGATACCTAGCCACCAACCACCATCAAGAATCATCAAGATCACCATCATCAACCACCACAAGCATCACATTGAAATGGATTCAACATTATTGAAATGGATTCAACATTGGATTTCTTCCTTCAAGTTGTTTATGGGTTTTGGGTTATCAACTTTCTCTACTAATTTTTTTTCTACTCTTAGTTTCTTAAGTTCCTTTGTTTTGCTTTTTCTTTCTTCTATTACGCAACTTAACACCTTCTCTTTTCTGGTGTGAGCAGAACTAAAAGTTGCATTCCAATACTTCTTTCTTGCAACTAAATTCAATTGGTGTCAAGCCTTTCATTGGACTCCTAGTACAATTAGGACTCATTGTTAGGATTAAACTCCGATTGTAACTTGTTGACTTGTGGCAGGAAGGTCTTTAAAGAGCACGAGATCGGTATTCTTGCCTCGCTAAATATTTATTCCTTGGAGTGTTTAGTGAGATTTCTAGTTTTCTTTTGCTTTTCACCTTTTTAAATCTGAGTGTTTCAGGATGTCAGAAACGAGTAGCGACGAAGAACCACATGAAGTGACTCTTCAAGAAGTTTTGAATACTCTCAATAAACTTGAACGGATTGTAACCTCTTTGGCAGCCAAGCTTGAGCACACCGATACAGTCATAACCGCAATCACTCAAACCATTGGGAGATTAGAAACCACTGCAATTGCAAGCGATACTGAAGAGCCTAGGTGTCCAAATCTTGTTCCCATTCAGAATAGACGCCAAAACCCCCTGCATGGGCACAATCCTTGCATAGAGCCGAGACGAGCAACAAACACCTTAGCCAAACCAAAAATCACTGTACCACATTTTCAAGGGAGGTATGACCTTGATGCTTATTGTGACTGGGAAAATCGAGTTGATCTTCTATTCGAGTATTATCAATGCCCCAAAGAGGATCAAGTTCCACTGTTGACTCTCAAATTTACTAAATACGCATCCATTTGGTGGTCCCAATTGGTTCGCAATCGGCATCTCAATGGAGAAGCCAAGATAACCTCATGGGGAGAACTTAAAGAAGTCATGCAAGAACGATTCATTCCCTCATTATATCGGCGAGAGATCAAACAAAAGTTACAAAGAATCCGACAAGGCTACATGACTGTTGATGAGTATCTCAAATTGATGGAATCATTGATGCAATGAGCCGATATCCAAGAGGATGAAGAGGATACAATGACTAGGTTTGTTGTCGGACTCAATGACAACATTCTTGAGGTACTTGAACTCATAACCTACTACACCCTTCAAAAGGCATTCTAATTCGCCATGACAATTGAAAATCACATCAAAGATCGACAACGATATCGACAAAAGAATTATCACTATGACAAAGGTATCACTCAACCTTTATCTCATTCTAATTCTTCTAAACCTTTGCTCGACTCAAGTAGACCAAAGTAGAAAATTGAAACATCCAAGTCACTGGACAAAACCAAGACAAAAACCCCCATGTTGGCGGAAAACACACAAACACTCAAACAAACTTGAGAGATTGTATGCTTCAAGTGCAACGGTCATGGACACTATAAAAGAGACTACCCGAATACAAGACTCTTTCTTATTCGAGAAGATGGGAGCTACTCATCCGAGTCGGAGGAGGAATTATCCGATAATGAATTCATCGTCGGTGGTTACTCCAGTGATGAACCTGATCCTAAAAGCTTGGTGATTCAACGTTCAATTAATATCCAAGCAATCGACGATACGGAGATGCAAAGAACAAATATTTTCCACACAAGATGTTTGATCAGAGGCAAACTATATTTTGTCATCATTGATAGTGGAAGTTGTGCGAATGTGGTGAGCAGCTATCTAGTTGGATGCACTTGACCTACCTTGTCAACGCCATCCAAAGCCATATTATCTCCAATGTCTTCATGAAGGGTCAAAATTAAAGGTAAACAAATGTGCCTTAATCACTTTTACTATGGGTAAATATTGCGATGACGTTTGGTGTGATGTTATCCCTATGCAAGCATCTCACTTACTTTTAGGACGATCGTGGCAGTATGACTGTGATGTGACTCACCATGGTAAGTTAAATAAGTATTCCTTTGCATACCATGTCAAAAAAGTATACCTTGGCTCCACTCGATCCAAAAGAGGTGTACAAAGATCAGATGCGAATGAAGAAGTTTTGTGAGGAGGTGGGAATAAAAAAAGATGAAAAAGAAAAAAATAATGAAAAACAAAAGGCAAATACAAAAGAGGCCAGCAGTGTTAAAAGCCAAATAAGTATAGGCCCAGAGGTGGTGAGTGATCCTAAATGTGAGAAAAAAAGAGTGTCTCAAAATATTTATGCGAGAGAAAAAGAAGTGAGGCAAGTCGCCTTCCTTAAACAACCTTACATCCTCATCCGTTTTAGGGAACATTTTTTTCTATCACTAACAATAACAAAAGTTTGCCTAGTGTGTTTGTTTCTCTTTTGCAGGACTTTAGTGATGTTTTAGGTGATCCACCTGACGGTTTGCCACCCTTAAGAGGAATTGAACATCAAATTGACCTAATTCCGGGTTCTTCTATTCCAAATAGACCATCATATAGATGTAATCCCGACAAAACCAAGGAGTTAGAAAAGCAAGTGGAAGAACTACTCAACAAAGGCTACATTAGTGAGAGTTTAAGCCCTTGTGTCTTTCCAGTACTTTTGGTGTCAAAGAAATATGGTTCATATAGAATGTGTGTCGATTGTCGGCCGATCAACCGAATAACAATCGAGTATAGGCATCCTATTCCACGATTAGATGACATGCTTGATGAACTCTACGGTGCATGCATCTTCACCAAGATTGATTTGAAAAGTGGTTATCATCAAATTCGAATGAAAGAAGGAGATGAATGGAAAACCGCTTTCAAGACAAAGTTCGGTTTATATGAATGGACAATTATGCCATTTGGTTTGACCAATGCCCCTAGCACATTCATGAGATTGATGAACCACGTCCTTCGAGAGTTTAGAGGTAAGTTTGTTGTTGTTTATTTCGATGATATTCTTATCTACTCTTCTTCTTTTGATTTACATATCTTTCATGTGAGATCGGTCTTCGAAGTTACCCGAAGAGAACAATTATATGCTAACATGGAAAAGTGCATGTTTTGTAGTGAAGTCTTAGTTTTCTAGGCTTTATAGTAAGTGCATAGGGTATCCATGTTGACAATGAAAAAGTCAAAGCAATTCAAGAATGGCCCACGCCATCATCCATAACCGAGGTGAGATCCTTCCATGGCCTAGCAAGCTTCTATCGTCGCTTTGTCAAGGATTTCTCTACCATTGCCGCACCATTGACATATATCATCAAAAAAACGGTAGGTTTTCATTGGGGTGAGGCACAAGAACAAGCCTTTCAAGCACTAAAAGGTAAACTTTGTACTGCCCCAATTCTTCGTCTTCTCGATTTTTCTAATACTTTTGAGTTAGAATGTGATGCCTCCAGTATAGGCATAGGCGCAGTTCTTTTACAGGAAAAACAACCAATCGCTTACTTTAGCGAGAAGTTAAAAGGAGCACGTTTGAACTACTCAACTTATGATAAAGAGCTCCTTGCATTAGTTCGTGCACTTGAAGTTTGGCAACACTACCTTCTTCCAAAGGAGTTCATCATACACACCGACCACGAATCATTGAAGTGGCTAAACGGCCAAGGTAATTTGAGCAAGAGACATGCTCGATGGGTGGAGTTTATTGAAACATTCCCTTATGTGATAAAGTACAAAAAAGGTCAGAATAATGTAGTAGCAGATGCACTATCTAGAAGGTATACCCTAATTACTCAAGTGCATGCTACTATATTGGGATTCGAACATATAAAGCAATTGTATCCTAATGATCCAAATTTCAAGGAAATTTATACTCATTGTTTAAAAGGTGCTTTTAACAAGTTTTAACTTGTAGATGGGTTTCTTTTCCGAATAAACAGGTTGTGTATACCACAAGGCCCCATTAGATAATTGCTAGTCCATGAATCACACTTCGGAGGCCTAATGGGGCACTTTGGCATCTCCAAAACGTTAGACATGGTAATGGAGCATTTTTTAGCCACATATGAGGAAAACCGTGGAAAAGGTATGCGCATCTTGCATCGTATGTAAACAAGCAAAATCCAAGGTAAGTCCTAACGGTTTATATACACCCCTTCCTATCCCTTTTTTCCCTTGGGTCGATTTATCTATGGAGTTTATTCTTGGATTACCTCGTACCAAAAAGGGTCGAGATAGTATTTTTGTTGTGGTTGACAGGTTTTCAAAGATGGCTCACTTCATACCATGCCATAAAACGGATGATGCAACACATGTAGTTGATCTCTTCTTTAGAGAAGTAGTACGACTTCATGGAATTCCACGCACCATCGTTTCCGATAGAGATGTAAAGTTCATAAGCCATTTTTGGAAGGTTTTGTGGGGAAAGATTGGTACCAAACTTCTTTATTCTACTACTTGTCACCCACAGATGGATGGACAAACCGAGGTAACAAATTGGATCTTAGGTGCATTACACAAAACTGCTGTCGGTAAGAACACAAAAACTTGGGAAGAATATCTAGCTTTTGTAGAGTTTGCCTACAATTGTTCTATTCATTCATCCACCGGTTATTCTCCATTTGAAGTAGTTTATGGTTTTTTAACCCCTTAAATACATTAGACCCTGTTCCTTTACCTATTAATAATATTAGCAGCTTAGATGGCGAAAAGAAAGCGGAGTTAGTTAAATCCATTCACACTAAGGCAAAGCAAAGAATAGAGAAAACATATGAAAACGTTGCTGCCAAAGTCAACAAAGGTCGACGCCAAGTTGTCTTTGAACCAGGAGATTGGGTTTGGTTGCACATGCGTAAAGAAAGATTTCCGAACCATAGGAAATCCAAATTGGATCCATGAGGAGATGGACCATTCCAAGTCCTTGAAAGGATCAATAACAACGGATACCGAATTGATCTACCAGGTGAGTATAATGTGAGTACAACTTTTAATGTTTCTAATCTTTCTCCCTTAGATATTTCAGATTGGTGGACGAATCCTTTTGAGGAGGGAGGGGATAATACATGTACCACAAGGCAATTCCAAGGACAAGATGGACTTACTTTTCCACTTGGCCCAATAACCCGACCCAAGTCTAAGCTAATCAAAGACAAGCTGAATTCGACTGTCCAAGTATTCGTGAGCAAAGGATTACAAGCTGCCATGAAGAAAGAAGAATTTCTTGAAGGAAGTCCACACTTAACATCCTTCAAGAATAATTGGGTCACAAAAACTCAACTTGCTGCACCTTTGGAGATGGATATCCATGAGCCTTTAGATGTCCATTAATTAGCCCTTTTTATTGTAATTAGACCCAATACTTGTTACAATAAAAGATTGGGTCATATTTTTATTTTTAGCCCAAATTAGGATTTACAAGTGTTTTTAGGTCTAGTTAGTTTTTAAAACAGCCCACACATGTTTCCTTGCCCAAGAACCAGTTTCTTATCATCTAAACCAGCCCAAATACCCTTAAATTCGTCCAAATAAAGGCCCTATCAACTTTTACTTGTTGTCCAATCAAAACAGCTCTTATCAGCCCATTACTTGATGCCCAAGCAAACCAGCCTTCATCAAGTTTACTTGCTGCCCAAGCAACCAACCCTTATCAGCTTATAACTTGCCTTATCACCATATCCCTTGCCACAAAAGCACAAAGAATTTAAAGGCTGTTATTTTTTTATTATTTTTAATTAGATTAGGTTTTCCTTATTTTAGTAGAAGTTAAATTACTTTGTCTATCCTTCACCTATAAAAGGATGAAACCTCAATCATTGTAAGGGAGATTTTCTTTGATTTATGAAATATTTAGTGAGTTTGTTTTTGCAAGTGCTGATTACTTATGCCTTCGAAGTCTTCTTCTACATAAGTTCGACGAGTCCTTGTGAGGGAGATCATCTTCACACTCTTGCTTGCCTAGATAATCGCGTCTAGGAGTGTGGGTTAGAGTCGCTTGAGGTTGCTTGCTTAGATAATTGAGTCTAAGAGGGTTCCGAGGACAAAACAACATCAACAATTCACAAGCCATATTCATCTTCAACCTTCACACCATCTTCCATAATTCCATAAACAAAGCTGGAAATTTCAGATTTGTTTTATCTATCCTCATCTTAATTTTTTTCAATCTTTTTACTTTTGTTCTTATTAATCATATTCTAATTTTCCTTCTTATCTTTGTTTCTTTGAATTTCCAAATCCAAGATTGCGCTACTCTCTCTCTCTCAATTTGAGGTTAGAAAACAAGGAGAAGGATGATGAAAACCAAGTCTTACTTTGTTTCCTCCTCTACCAATTTCATCTTCCCCATTTACACATGGATAAACAAATCCTTGACACATGTTATGGTCTTTAATATTTGGAGCATTTACATGCAGTCACTCATGTCTCATGTTTGTTTCATTTTTGTCCTTCCACAAATGATCAATTATTTTTCTTTTAATTCCAAATGGTCCTAATGTACTCAACATATCTATTTAATTTATAATTCTAGATTTGTTCTAAGGTAGTTCGATATCCAACATACTTCTAGATTAGCAACTGGCATTATAATTATTATAATTACTGAGTTTAGACTAGTCAATTAAAGATTTAATTATTTTACTCCTAGACCGGAGTTCAGGATATTACAGTAATGACCTATTTTGGTGTGCCTGTATAAGCCTAACAATGTCTAGGTGATGTATGTGCATGTTGGTGTGTTTTGAACTTAGCAAACTAGTTAAAATGGGCCTTAATGCACTAAATGTTAAAATCCTAGTAAACGAATTCGAAATGCTTTAAAAAATTTCATACTATTAGAATTATTGTTTATTGGATTGCTGGTAAAATTTGGTAATATTTGGACAATGTTTGCTACGTTGATTTGATTAAAAACCAGTAAAAATTTGTCATTACAGGTCAGGGAGTATCGATACGGGTGATGGTGTATGGATACGACCCTTGCATAATTGGTATGGTAAACCTTAGTCAAACAGGGCATATCAATATGGTTTGGGCGTATCAGTACAGAATTTGGTCACTGGTATTTGGGATGAAAACTAGTATCGATACAATCTTAGAGCGTATCGGTACGAGGTTAACGCGGTCAACGCGCATCGATATGTGACTAGCTGTATCGGTACGGGCTTGACACGCTTTAAATCTGGAAACCTGGAATTAGGCTCATTGTATCGATACAGGCCCTAGGGTATCGATACAGTGTTAGTTAATTCTGTTATAAGGAATAAAGCGAAGTTTTGGACAGTTTACAAATTGGTCACTAATAACTATACGACATAATTGATTAGGTTAACGACATCCGATAGTAACGAAACTTCATAGATTAATAATTGGTAAGTTTAATTACAAGTTGGTAATAAAGAATTGGGATTAGGATCGCTAACTTATGAAATTTGCAATTTAGTCCCTATGGTTGTAAAAGATTAAAATTGACCCCATATTGAGTCAGTAATTGATGATTAGGTTCACTAAAGCCTTGAATAAGAATATTCTAACTTCCGAATAAGTTTCTGACTCCAATTAAGCTTCCTATTTCTAAATATGCTTTCTGATAACACTTTTTGACCCGGTTCTCTACTAGACCGGGAAGGGGGTGTTACACTGGCACTACTAATCTGCTGGCACATGCTAGCCAAAGTTTCTAATTTCATCATCAGACATGGAAAACTAGAGCAAATTCTAACTATGCTAGTAATGCGTTGGCAAAATTATCAATCCAAATCAGGCCATGGCAAAAAAATTAATGGTTTGGTATGCATGGTTCTACCTAATCTACATGGCAAAAAAATGTAAATAGAAACAAAAACATACATGAATGTCATGGCAATAAAGGTGAGGCAACACACACTCCCAAACCTAAGGTGTGCATTGTCCTCAATGCATACAAACACATATATACAAAATGAAATGCATGATAAAAATGAAAAATATGAAACTAAGGAGTTAAAGGGAAGAAGACTCCCCTTCAAAGTGTTCCGAGTGTGAGACGTAGGTCTTTCTCTTGACGAAGATCCCTTGATTTGAAGTCATGTGCTTCTTTCTTTTCAGCAGGGGTTCTGAGGTAATAGTAGAGGCTCTTACGTTCTATAGGACCTCTTCAATTACTCTTGCTGACTCAGATATAGTAAGAGCTACAGGGACGACGGACGAGGCTAGAGAATTATGTGGTACATTGGTCTTGGTAGGCACATCATCATCAGACTCTGGTGGAGTCTTGATTGTGGCAAATTTAGCTTGGACATGCGAAATAGGTACTGTGGCATTAGATTGCTGGGTTAGAGTGTGAATAGACTAAGGACTGGTTGGCATACCTTCGGTGGCAAGAAGCTCGGATGGGAACTCCAGAAATGATAAGAAAGGATTGGCAAACATGCCTTCAATAGTAGTCTTGATGGCACGATCCTTGGCTCCAATATATTGCTAGAGTGCCACATTTCGTCCCTCTGCCTTTTCCAGTTTTTGCAGGATGAGTTCATGTCATTGAAAGATTTTGGAAAGTAATGCCAAGGTGTCAGCTGGCAACGATGTGATAGGTTTTGCCTTTGGCGTATTGGCAGTAGAAACTAGCTTAGTGGCCTTTCCCTTGCCCTTCTCTTCTGTCTCTCTAGCAATCAATTGTCTCCACTTTATGAAGCTTACAAATTTTAGAGATTAGTGAAGGAAAAACCAAACTGCCACTTCCTTTACCGGTAGACTTGTAGGTTTTGTCAATGATCAAACATCCCATGTTGATTTTCCTCCCCAACATGATTGAATGCAGCAAAGCCATCCGCTCCTCTAAAACAATTTCATTATGTATGGTTGGCATAAGATTTTCTTTCAAGAAATGGTTTTATCCCCTCGATTGTGGTTTTAATGTCAGTCTTTTCACGGTTCTCTTGCACTTGGAAGAGATGTTCCACTTTGTGCCTAGTTCGCACAATTCCTTTAGTGACAACTGTCTCCTGGCAGCATCCATGGACTCAACAAATGCAAGATGTTCTTATCTTACACCATCCAATTTAAACAAGCCATTAATATATCGTACAAACAGAAAAGGTGAATTCACGAACAACAGTGGAATCAACCTCTCCTGTTTGTTTGCAAAACGTCTCCTATTTATGCTTATTGACAATGGCAACTAGTTCTTATGAATAACCCAATTTGGGTTCATTCTGAAACTCGAGCCCTTTCTCATAGCAGAAAGTTCAAGCAGCAAAGTTTTCCTCATATTTCTTCTTGATCTCGTCATTTAAAAAAAATTAAATGGTGCTAAAGAAGATGCCATGAAAAGAAATTGGAAAAGATGAAGGAAATTTTTGGTTCTTGCTTTTCTTTTAATGCGATAAAATGAAAAGAGAAAAAGTTCTTTCTTCGGGGGAAATGTGGGTTAAATAAATGGAACGAGAGACGGTTGGGATGATTTAATGGTGAGGTTAGTGGAGATAATGATGGTTGTGACAGTTACGAGTGTATGGGGAATGGAACAATGATGGGCTTTATGATTTATGGGAGTTGACGGCGCGGGAAAAGGAAAGGACAAATTTCAAAGTTTGAAAATTTAACCTAGGCGGCTAGGGTTTTTCCCACTTCAGCAAAAAATATTCTCTCCTTGGGCCAGATCTCACATAAGGTCCCTGTGTTGTCCGATCTTGTAATGATGGTTTTCTAAATGTCGTCTTGTCCTTGCATACTACCGTGGCAAAAAAAACCTGTACTAACACTCGCACAAAAAATCAAAGCATAAAAAGAAAAAAGAAAAATAAATAAACTAAAATACGATAAAGAATATAACTATCCTAACTATGTACAATGATCAAATGACGATGACAAATTTACTCAATCTCTGCCAGGGGAATGGTTTCCTTGGCATTTCTCTGACTTCCTTCCCAATAATGCTTCAATCTCTGCCATTTTCTTTGAACGTTATCCCCGTTTTAAAGTCCTTGATATCTACTGCTCCATGAGCATCAGGCTTGACAACTTCAGACCATCTGGATTCGAGTTTTCCTGGAAATAGTTTAAGCCTTGAATTGAACAACAGAACTGTAACCCCTTTGACCCGGTCTAGTTGCAAGACTGAATTAAGGGAGTCACACAAAGAATGTGATCATACTATTAGAGGACAAACGTGACACAAGTCGGGCATCAATTGGACGCCCGATTAAGCCCAAAGGTAGATTAGGGACCATTTTGTAAAAATATATAATTACCAGGGCTTTAACCATTTTAAGTTACCAACCTATAATTAATCCCATTATATGCATGTATGCCAATTTGCGGCTTAACAAGACATTCCCAACTCATACAATTTCATCCTCAATATTAAGGGACCAAACCGTGACAAAAACAAACCTTTCATTGCCTCAAATAACTAACAAAACGGCCAGGTGTATCGGTACACCAAGGCTCGTATTGGTATAGTTCCATCTCACAAATTTCTCATATTTCCAGTGTCAAAATACCGTACCGATACGCCCCCGCATATGGAAACGTTTGCCTATCTTTTCCTTACACTGTATCGGCACGACTCCAAGTGTATCGGTATGACTGGGTTGTTTCAGGCATATCGCATTAGTACGAAGGTCTGCGTATCGATACACCTAGGCTTGTAATGTCACAAATTGTTGGTTTTACAACTTAAAACTCATCCAAAACCAATCCAACTTGTTTCCAACATAGGCACAACATGGAATACTATCATTCTATAGGCATTGAACACCTAAACACTCATCAACATGCTTTCAAACATAAAAGGGTAAACTATAGGCTTGCTCCCTAGACAAACTAAACATTTTAATCCTAAAATGCAATCCAAACCAGAAACCAACTCTAAAAGGCCATTTGCAAGTCCATATAGGCAACTCAAACATATCCCAAAACAATGAGTTTCATTAAACATGGTCCCAAACCAAATAGGTGCCCTCCCATTGCCAATTATTACCATCAACTAGTTTGAAACCGTACTTGAGAAAAGTGAAATCACATGGACTTTCTTTCTTGCTTCCTTGATGCACAATCAAGTTACTTCTCTGGATTGTTAAGAAAAGAGAGCATAAGCAATAAAGCTTAGTGAGAGATGCTCATTTAAATACCAATAACAATGCATTTTAAACCATTTCTCAAGTATCTCTAAAACATCATGCTCGACACTTCTCATGCTTGAAATCTCTTATCAAAGCAATTACAAAATCATTATTTCAACATGTAACATGAATCTCATGCATTAACCATATTGCAAATCTCATTTAAAACTTCTCAAGCATGCTTATCACCTAGCATAGCTTAAACATAATCTTATGTATAAATCACACTATATGAATCATTATAAAAACCATGATACATGTTTATCCCATATATTGGCATAACAAGTGACCCAGATGGCACTACCCCCATCCTTAGATAGCACTACCTCTATCCATTCAAGTTTAGATATGCAGATTCCTTGATGGCACTATCCCCATCAAGTCTCATGGTGAAACTACCCTTACCATAATCTCACTTCGGCCAGGATGGCACTACCCTCATTGCTCGTATGTGATAGCACTACCCCTATCACTTCACAATAGCACTACCCCTTATTGTGTAACCGAAGAATTTGTCTCACATACGAATTTTGTATTTTGGAGTGCACTTTAATCCTATTGGTCGACCAATTATATCCGACAACAATTAAATCTCAGCCACATACCAATATACACTTTAAAACCATGTTACCTTACTATTTTTCTAATGCATAAACATAAACCATTTTCTTCATCCCATTTCAAGAAATCTCAATGCATAGCATTTTCTCAACATGACATAATCTCTTTAAAAGCCATAAATCAATCTCATTTAAATGAATCATCTCTCAATTCATAAAAATATGCATAACAGTAGGTAACAATCTCTTTCAAAAACATGAGCATGATTTAACAAACAATAGGAAAAACCAAAAACCAAGAGTGAATTCTTCCATACTTACTTCTAAGATTAGATTAGCGTTTCAAGCTTAATTTAAACCCCCAAAACTTGCTTTCAAACCTTTGAAAAGATTTAAAATCAATTCAACTTATCGACAAATTTTCACTTGCTTTGCCGAAGCGATCTCAAGCCTTCGGATCAACCGAAGCTTCCTCAAACGATACTGCATCAACTTCCCCTGCTATTAACCATTCAAAATAGAGGATTAATTCACATTCATGCATAAAAATCCTCAGCAACTCAGCTCCACAACCTTCTCTATCAACTACCAAGCTTTCTACATCCGAAACTATCAAAAACATCGGCGAAACCAATCTAACCAATCTCCGGCCATTACCTGGCGAGATTAACATCAAAACATCATCAATATACATCTAAAAACATTCTCACAACAACCAAATATCTCCAGTAACCAAACAACCACATAAACAAATCATAATCTCAAAGATTTCAACCTAAAAATCTAGCAATTAATCTAGTTTCGGGATTACCATATGAAAACCCATTTATCCACATTGTTATACATCAACATTATGATTAAAGCCCAGCATTATGAAATCAAAACGAAACTCAACCATTTTCCTCATTAAAACCTCAATCCAAGCTTAATTAAAGCAAGATATCAACATCTTTAACTCAAAACAAATTACAAGAGTCAAGAGCTTGGGAATTTCAATAAAGAACCTTTGATTAGAGGAGAATTAGAAATATCACCTCTAACACAAGCTTTTCCCTTGTTTGGAAATGATTCGAATGAAAACCTTCAAGAAATCCAATGCTAGTGCTGTAGAAATAAGAAGATCAATTTAGGAAATCAAAGAATGAAAAGTGAATGTTTTCTCTCATTTTGATGGGTAAATCATAGTTTGGCTGGTGAGACAGTAGAGAGAAAAGATAAGAGAAAATAGAAAGTTACGTAAGAAAATGTGTAACCCTTTTAGAAATCTTTTTTATTAAATCCCTTTAACAAATCAATTAATTAAATCATTAAAAAACATGCAAAATAAGGGAAAGGCTAATACCACCTTGGTGTAATAGCTCCCTAAAGATTCTAAGCTTTGACTCCTTTCAATCTAGTCACTAAACACATTTTGCATTCTTTACAATTTAATCACCATTTTAAAAATATCGATAAAAACAAATTTATTTTGTCCAATTGGCTCCACCAAAACCTTTAAAACATTGTTCTAGGATTTTAGAACATTTTTTCATATTTTATCCTGCTAAAAAACCTTTTAAATCGATTTATTCCCGTAACTAGTCTAAATTACCGAAACTTGTTTAACCGAACCACCTAGCTAAACCCAGCTAGCTTCTAGGCCAAAAATCAGGGTGTTACAACTCTCCCCCACTTAAGAAATTTTGTCCTTGAAATTTACCTAGTGGAAAGAGGTAAGGAAATTGCTCCTTCATGTCACCCTTCCTTTCCCACATAGCTTCCTCGACACCTTGACCAACTCTATGGTCTTCCCATGAAGAACCTTGCTGTCTACATCCAAGATCTTGATCGAATCTTCATTATAGGTCAAATCTGGATTCAACTAAACCTCCTAAACAGGCATTACATGCGACAGATTCGATCTATACTTCTGAAGCATGAATACATGGAAAACATCATGTATCTTCTCAAACTCAGGTGGCAACCTCAATCTATAAGCCATTGGACCAACGTGGTCTAACACATCATATGGTCTAATAAACCTTGGACTCAACTTTCCGTTTCGACCAAATCTCATCACCTTTTTCCAAGGTGAAATTTTTAAAAACACTTTATCACCAACATCATACTCAATTTCTTTACGCTTCAAATCCACATAAAACTTTTGCTGATCTGAAGCCGCTCTCAAGAGGTCACTGTTAACCTTGCTAAAGGTTAACATTTCATGCCTTTTTACTTAAGTTATTGTATGAAATCAAGCCTGTTTCATCTCATTTCATGCCATATAGATGCATTTAGTTCATATAGTTGCATTTGGTGTTGTTCGTTTTGTTTTCTTTATTTATTTGCAAAAATGGTACTGCTTAGGAAGGTTTTGGTTGGTTTGGTGATGTGTAGGGGAAAAAGGAGCAAGGCAGGGAAAATGCCATAGCAATTTTGATAGCATTTCTGGGCGCACTAGAGGACAATGAACTGAAGATATTTTGCAGCCCCCACACGTGATTCCACTAGCCAGCTGTGCCCCACATGTGAAGAGAATATTCCCTAGGAATTAAGGGTACAAAACCCTATGAGCCTCCACTATATAAAGAAAAAGACACCCACATTAAAGAAAAAAAAGTTACTTTGTGAGCTGGAAAGAGAGAAAAAGGTGGCCACCTTTCTTCATCTTCTCCATCGTGGTGTCCACCATTGTTGAGGCTCCAAGGGGTGTTCTTGCTGGCCTTTGAGAGAAGCAGCAAGCTTAGAGTGGTTCATGGCAGTCCAAGGCGGCTTTGGAGTTTTTCCTTTCCTTTAGTTGCTTTAACTGTCTCATTTCCTAGTATTTGGATGGGTTGTTTCGAACCTATGATTGTGAATGATATTTGCCCAGCCATGAACTGATTTTAAGCGGCTTGGGCTTGTTATGGTTTTATTTTTTCCAGTTTGAATGAATGTTTCGTTACTTTCTTGTTCATTTCATGCTTTGTCCATTGTTCTTTTATGCCTTGAGCTTGTAAGAGCTTTCGAGAGTTAGCCTTTGTGATACGGAAGCTAGGATCTAAGAATTACCTCAAAATCTAGGAACCCTCTAGATCACAATTAATCTAGCAAACTCACTAATATGATATGAGAAAACCCCAAACTCCACATTCAGCAAACCGATAATAAAGCATGATCTTGATGTAGAAAACGAGGTAGGATGAATTTGATGGTGGCGGTGTTGGATAGATTTGTCCTTGGCACTCTCCTAATCGCAATTGAATAGGCAAAAACCTGCAAACGGCACGAATCTCTCCGATGAATGGATGATGACGAGATAGATGTTGTAGGATATTTTTTCCTTGGCACCCTCTTAGACGCGATTATCTAAGCAAGCAACCTCAAGCGGCTCTAATCCACCCTCCTAGATGCAATTACCTAGGCAAGCAAGAGTGTGAAGATGATCTCCATTACAAGAACTTGACGAACTTACGTTGAAGAAGACTTCTGATACGAAAAATAACAAGGCAAATCTATCTACCTTGAAAATAAAATGGCCCATGGCCAAAGGTTTTTGCAACTCATAAATTCATGATGTTTTTCTTATTAGTGAAGCAAATATGCCTTTAAATAGGTTACAAATGAAAAGTTCAACTTAAATTGGAAAAGTAAAGATAATAATAAAATAAATAAACATATTTTATCTAACCTAAAAAACTAGTAAATAAATAAAAATCTAATCCTAAATCATCTAAATATCTTCATAAAGAATCCTAGATTAAATTTAAGTACAGATAATCAATAAAATTATTGAAAATTCGTAATAAATAATATTTCCCGTGATAGAATCGTATAGAGATTTCTGCTCGCACAGTCTTCACTAGAATGGACATAACTTGAGCTCCCAATGTCGGATTGATGCGTTCCAAGATGCGTTGGAAAGCTAAGAGACAGACGAATATGTTTGAAGAAGACATGTAGACTCAGAAGTTCCTGGATCCCATCCGAAAATTCGATGCAAGTCGGCTGAAATTCGAGACTTATAAAACAGCTTCAACTCTTTGGCTACAATGCATCATTTTAGCCCCCCATACATGTATCACTTTGCTTAGGTGTTTGACAGCTTAATATTCAAGAGAGTTAGGCTTAGATCTACATGGACAATGGGGTTTGATGCTGAGAGGAAAAACCCTAACTCACCTTAGAGATAAGGATAGAGTTTCAACGGCTAAGAAGAGTAGAACTTAAAGGATAGTTGTATGTTAGGGTTTATGCTAGGAGGTATTGCCATAGCATTCTTCCTATCAGGTTTCTTGCTAGAAATAGTGTAGAGAAATATTGGTAAGCTCTGCCGAGCTTGTTGTGAGCAAGATAGTTCAAGACATTCTTCATACTTAGACATAGAAATCAATAGCAAGCCCAGCCTGTCATTCCATTAGGGAGTTTCTTACACTTGAGAGGACGTTCGAAGTATCTTTATTTCAGCTCAGTTTTCATTACAGTAGTTTGCTACAACATTTTTTAACTTGTTGCCTATTGCTACTGCATTTACTTTTATTTCTTATTTTGTGTGTTAAGCTAAGCTAAATTTGGCCTCGAATACCTGTGGAGACGATACTCACTCATCACTTTACTACTTGTTTGATGTGTATACTTGCACTATTTGCGTATCATTTATAGTACATCACAACACGCAAGAATTTTTTGGCGCTGTTGCTAGGGTTTGGCAATTGGTTATTTTGAGTTTAGTCTTTGCACCAATTTATTTCTTCTTTTTGTTTAGTTTAATTTGTTGTTTTTGTTTCTTTTTCAGGAGTTGTGCTGTTGCATGACCCGAGGAAGACCTGAAGAACCCTTAACACCTACAGTACCTAAAATTGAGCACTTGTTTAGCCAAAGAAGACGCATACAAGAAGCCTTGAAAACCATGTATAGAGGTGACAATCAAGGGAATCAAGTAGATGAAAATCTGGATAAGCCTAATGTTGCAGCAAATCCTGGAGCGATAGTTTGACCACGAGCTATTAGAGACCACTTGAATCCTATCTTGGATGATCTTAATCCTAGATTTGTAGCTCCCGAGATTCAAGCTGCTCATTTTGAACTCAAGCCCGTAATGTTCAATATGTTGAATTCCATTGGGCAGTTTGGTGGATCGCCTCATGAAGATGCAAGACAACACATTCGAGCATTTTGGAAGTATGTGATTCTTTCTGACAACAGGGTATGCATAAAGATGTATTGAAGCTCAAGCTATTTCCTTATTCTTTTCATGATCGAACATGAGCTTGGTTGAGTTGAGTACCAGCCAGTTCTACGGAATCATGGTCAAATCTGTGCAAAAGTTTTTTTCTACGGTATAATCCACCTACCATGAACACTCAGTTGAGGAATGACATAGCCTCATTTCGTCAAGCTGATAACGAGTCAATGTGCGAGTTTTGGGATAGATATAAGGGACTACTTTACATGTGTACAAATCATGGATTTCAAGACAAGACGCAAGTCGTCATGTTCTACAATGGTGTCAATGTTCCCACAAGGATGATGTTTGATGCTTCAGCAAACAACACTTTGTTGGACAAGTCACCTCAAGAAGTATTTCATATCCTTGACAGGATCATAAACAATGTCTACCAATTTCCTAGTTTGAGACTTAGTATAGGAAGGAGAACTCATGGGACGCATGACCTCACCAATAATGAATCAGTTTCAGCCCAATTGTCGGCCATCACTACCATGCTAAAGAATCTCCAATGTCCGAGTGAGGTAAAGAAAGCAAAAGTGGTCACTTCATGTGTTCGGTGCGATTGAACCCATCATGTGAGGGAGTGTCCTAAAAATCACGAGTCTACCAACTTTGTGGGAAACATTAATAGGAGTAATCACAACCCTTACTCAAACACTTATAATTCAGGGTGGCGTTAGCATCCTAATCTTGCTTGGGGGAATCAAGGAAACCACAATGCTGGCAGCCTGAGTAGGAACCGCAATAAGGCTGAATCCCAAGGTTTTCAGCAAAATATGTCAGGGTATAATGATAACAAGGGTTCATGCTCTTCACCGAACAATAATTCCTTGGAAGCTACTCTCCAAGATTTTATTTCAACCACAAAGGCTTTATTCCAAGACCATGCAGCGTCTATAAAGAGCCAAGGTGCATTGCTTCAAAGCCATAGCTCTTCCTTGAGGGCTTTGGAAACCTAAATGGGACAGATTGCACAAGCTCTGCATGCTCAGCCTCAAGGTAGTTGGCCTAGTGATATGAACACACTAAAAATCATGGAAAGAAGCAGTGTAGGGCACTCATTTTGAGGAGTAGCACCCAACTTAACAAAGAAGATAAGTTTGGGGAAAAGAAAATGGAAGAGTCGAGCCCTAATTTTACGGCTAAGGAGTCAATTTTGTAAGAAGAGTCAACTCAAGAAGGGAAAGAGAATGATGGCTCGACAAACGAACCTACTGATGGAGAACTGAACATTGCTATAACAAAAGAAAGATCCCCACTAGTAGAGGATGAAGTCAGACCCCCACCACCATTTCCTCAACGGTTGAAGAAGCAAAAAGATGACCTTCAATTAAAAAAATTTGTAGATATTCTTGACCAGCTGAATATTAATGTCCCATTTTTGGAGGCAATTGACCAAATGCCTACATATGTTAAGTTTCTCAAGGATATTGTCACCAAGAAAAGGAAGGTTGACAAGTACGAGACTGTTGCTACAACAAAAGAATGCTATTCGGTGCTAAGCAATTTGCCACCGAAAAGGAGTGATCTGGGTAGCTTTATCATTCCATGCTCCATAGGAGACAATTATGTGGGAAAATCTCTATGCGACCTTGGTGTTTAGTGTTAACCTAATGCCAAGTCAGTCTTTATGAAGCTTGGAATGGGGTATGCATGACCCACCAAAGTGATTTTGCAACTAGCATATAGATCTCATGTTTGACCAAAAGGAAAGATAGAAGACGTTGTGGTTAAAGTGGGCAAATTTGTTTTCCCAACTAACTTCATTATCCTTGATTGTGAAGTAGATGACAAAGCACCCATTATCTTGGGACGACCTTTCTTGGCAACCGATCGAATTTTAATCGACTGTGAAAAAGGTGAATTCACCATGTGAGTGGCTGACCAGAGGGTGACCATAAATGTCTTCAACACCCTCAAATATTTGGATGAATATGAGGAGTGTCAACACATAGATGCTATGCTAGAAGAAGAAGCTGCAGAATTATGCTGCAGCAAGTTTGTGGAAATTAAGGACTATATGAAACACAAGGAGGAGGACAATGAAAAGCTTGACGAGTTCCCATTAGAGGTGCAACAGTCCAGCTTGATCATTGCTAAACCAGGTACGCATTTCGAACCCTTAAACTTTGATGAATTTGTCCCTCCTAAACCTTCACTTGCTCATGCATCCATGCTAGAATTGAAGCCATTACCTTTACATCTTAAATATGCTTATTTGGGTAGTAATGAGACTTTGCCTGTGATAATCTCTTCTACTCTAACCCCTAAACAAGAATGTAGCTTAATAAATATTTTATCTCAACATAAGAAAGCTCTAGGGTGGACTATGGCTGATTTGAAGGTATAAGCCGTACTATTTGTATGCACAAAATTTGGCTTGATGATTGTCACAACAATTCTATTGAACCCCAAAAAAGGCTCAATCCAGTCATGAAGAAGGTTGTAATGAAGGAGATAATCAAATGGCTTGATGCGAGAGTTATCTACCTAGTATCCAATAGTTCACGGGTCAGCCCAGTATAATGTGTACCAAAGAAGGAAGGCATGACCGTGGTGAGCAATGAAGACAATGAATTCCTACCAATAAGGACTATTACGGGGTGGAGAATTTGTATGGACTATCGGAATCTTAACAAGGCAACTAAGAAGGATCACTTTCCCCTCCCATTCATTGATCAAATGCTAGATCTATTGGCAGGAAAATCCTTCTACTATTTCCTTGACGGATACTCAGGGTACAACCAGATTGCTATAGCACCGGAGGATCAAGAGAAGACAACCTTCACTTGCCCTTACGATACTTACGCATTTCGACAAATGCCCTTTGGGATTTGTAAAGCTCCAACTACTTTTCAAAGGTGCATATTGGCCATCTTTTATGATATGGTTGAAGAATTTTTGGAGATCTTCATGGATGATTTTTTGGTTTTCAGAGATACTTTTGACTCGTGTTTAGGCAACTTGGCCAAGGTACTTAAAAGATGCGAAGAAGCAGACTTAGTGCTCAACTAGGAGAAATGTCATTTTATTGTGACTGACGGGACTGTTCTAGGCCACAAAATCTCTCAACAAGGGATAGAAGTGGACAAGGCCAAGGCTGAAGTAATTGAGAAGCTACCACCACCTACCACAGTAGAGGGGGTTCAAAGTTTCTTGGGTCATGCTGGCTTCTATAGGAGGTTCATTAAGGACTTCTCCAAAATCTCCAAGCAATTGTGTAATTTGCTTCAGCAAAACCAACCCTTCATATTTGATGCAGAATGCTACAATGCATTTAAGGAACTCAAGGAGAAGCTTATTTCAGCACCCATAGTTGTTCCCCCATACTGAACCTCACCATTTGAGTTGATGTGTGACGCAAGTGACTACACAATAGGGGCAACACTCGGACAACGTCGAGGTAAACTTTTCCTTGTTATTTATTATGCTAGCCGTACCTTAAATGATACACAAATAAATGACACAACCACTAAAAAAGAACTATTGTTATTGTGTTTGCCTTTGATAAGTTTAGAGCATACTTGATAGGCACTAAGGTTATTGTTCACACCAATCATTCTGTTATAAAGTACTTAGTGACCAAAAAAGATGCTAAGCCTAGACTTATTAGGTGGATACTTCTTTTGCCAAAGTTTGATTTGGAGGTTAAAGATAGAAAAGGTTGTGAAAATCAAGTGGCTGACCATCATTCTAGGATAGAAAATATGGCTGAAAACAATGAGAACTTCGATATTAAGGAGGAATTCCCTGATGAAGAAATATTATATGCTACAACAATTCCATGGTATGTTGATATTGTTAACTTTCTTGTTACCGGTATTTTTCCTCCTAATTTGAATAGCCAGGGTACAAAGAAGTTCAAGCATGACGTGGGATTCTACTTTTAGGATGAGCCCTATTTGTTCAAGCAATGTGCCGACCAAATAATACAAAGATGTGCCCCTGAGGAGGAGAAAAAGGAGATCCTATTCCATTGCCATTCTTCTTTGTGTGAAGGGTATTTTAGAGGAACTAGGACTGCTATAAAGGTCCTACAATCAAGGTTCTATTGGCCCACACTTTTCAAAGATGCACATGAATTTGGTAAGGCATGTGATAGATGCCAAAGGACGGGAATATATCTTGCAGACAAGAAATGCCATTGCAACGTATCTTGGAGGTGGAACTCTTTGATGTATGGGGAATTGATTTCATGGGACCCTTTCCATCATATTTTGAAGATATCTACATCCTATTAGCTGTTGACTATGTGTCGGAATGGGTCGAAGCAATAGCTACACCGAAGAATGACTCCAAGATTGTCTTGAAGTTCCTTCACGAGAACATCTTTACAAGATTTGGAGCCCCAAGAGCCATCATTAGTGATGAAGGTACCCATTTTGACAACATACTCATTGCTAAAGCATTGCAAAGATATGGAGTGTGACATAAAATTGCTACAGCATACCATTCTCAGACCAATGGTTAAGCTGAATTCTCGAATCGAGAAATCAAGCAGATTTTAGAAAAGGTGTTAACCCCAAGAGGAGAGATTGGTCTCCAAGACTCAATGAAGCATTGTGGGCTTATTGAATAGCCTTCAAGACACCCTTGGGGATGTCTCCATTCAAGCTGGTCTGTGGCAAGGCTTGTCACCTTCCCGTGGAACTCGAATATAAAGCCTATTGGGCAATCAAGAAGCTTAATATGGATTCCCAGTTAGCTGGGAAGAAAAGGCTTTTAGAGCTAAATGAAATGAAGGAATTTAGGAAACAAGCTTACGAGAATGCACGTCTCTATAATAAGTGGCATGACAAACATATTTTTCCACAACATTTTTCGGAAGGCCAACAAATCCTTCTTTACAACTCTTGTCTTAAGCTCTTCCGAGGAAAGCTAAAATCATGATGGTCTGTCATTTTTCTAGTGCACAAAGTCTACCCTCATGGTGTTGTTGACATCAAGTAGTTCGATGATGACATTGTCTTCAAGGTAAATGGACAAAGATTGAAGGTCTACAATGGAGCCCCGATCATGCGAGACAAATCCTCCATGTTTCTCAATGATCCATAAGAGTTTGCACCACCCTTCTCCTTTCTATTTTGCTATAGCATTTTCTATTTTTTAATGTTAATAAATAAATTTATTATTGTTTTTAACTTTTTTTCCTTGGTTTTATATTTTGTCTTATGCCTTTGTGTTTTCTTTAATGTGTTCTGTCAGCTCTACCTCCGTGGTTGCAAATGGCATGCTAGGGTTTCTTGCAGGTTTAGCACAACTTTAATTTCAGATGGGCTTTGTCCTGTTTCTACATAGGGGAAGTTAAAAGGCCAAGTTTTTCCTATGTTACGAGGGGCGGCTTTAAAAGGCAAAAAGGGAGGGAAAGAAAAACCTTAATTCATCATTACCTCCAGCATACCCTCTCTCCTACATTTTGCTTTTCATTAAACCCTTATCATATCGTTTCTCTTCCCCATAACTCAAAACCCCCATCAACATCATTATCTCTCCTATAACTTGTTTCAGTTATCCTCCCTTAAACTTCAAATCCCATAACTCCCCTCTCTTTCTTTTATTCCCTTAAACTCCACTTCATCATCTTTCCTACCAAACTTGTTCCAACTTCCCCCAAAAACCTTAAGAGTTTCTCAAATCACTAACCTCACATTGCAACCATGGCTCGCTGCAAAAATGTCATCGACGCTTCCAGTAGTGCCCAATCCCAGTAAACTGTTGAAATCAAAAAGTTCTTCGATGAAGGAGCCAAGGAAAGATTCCAACAGATCAAAGATCACAAAGTTTACCCGGAACAAGGCTTGAAAGTTCCATTAGAAAGGGGAGGAGGCTTCGACAAGGAAGTCCTAGATGTCATCGCTGCACACAACTGGGGGACCTTTGTCCAACACCTTGGCGACATCTCCATCTCCTTGGTCAAGGAGTTCTATGCCCACTTGACGAGTCCCACCCAATATGTTGTTTATGTGCGAGGGGAACAAATTAAATTTACTGCTAGTGTAATCAACAAATTCTATGGGTTAAAGAATGTCATGGAACATCACACTTCCTTTGCAGACTCCGCAGACGTGCTAACATACAAAGAGGTCTTGGAAGATCTACGCTTTTCTGATACAGAATTGGACCCTGCAAACAAGGCTGTTGATAGTGGACACCTCAAACCTGAAGCTAAGGTATGGAACCATTACCTGCGAACTCGCCTGATGCCCAGCTCCCATACTACCACAGTGCACATCACTAGGTTATTATTGCTACACTCTATCCTCAATGGACAACAAATTGATGCGGGTAAACTGATTGTTGAAGAAGTCTACTCTTGCTTAAAGAGAAATTTAATCCCTCTTATCTTCCCTAATCTTATCACGACGCTCTACCGCAAAAAAACAAGTCTTTGAAGACTCTCAAGAGGACGAGATTGAGAAGGGAAAGGGCACATTAACCCCAGACCAAATCCCTGGAGTGAGAGGATTTGATGAGGATGCTCCAGCGAAAACATAGGAAGGTGAGGCCAGAACCATTGCTGCAGCAAGAATTGTAACCCTCTTTGCCTCTACTAAGCGCATGCAATAGGAGATGGACGAGATGAAGGGAAACTTGACAACTTATTTCAAGTATGTCAAGCCAAGGGATGCGACCATTAACTCTTACTTCAAAGAAATGCTCCCGCACATGGAGAGTGACTTCCTACCCTTCCCGAAAGACCTGTTTATGACCAAGAAGGACCAGCCAGCCTAGCAAGCTACGCCAGCTCCGAAAGAAACCACAGCAAAACGCTCACCACCTATTCTGCAAAGAGACCCATCTCCAACTCCAACACATGTTCCAGAAACAACACCCACTACCAGCGTTAGACAAAGTCCTCAGATACTAAGGCAGAAGAAAGGAAAAGCTCCCCTCAGTACCCTACCACCACTGAAACCTCCTCTCGATGACCCTATCAATATTGATAGTGGGGAAGAGGAGATGGCCGACAACTCTCCTGCACCTACACCTGCCCCGAATCTTGTTGCTACAATAAAGACGAGGAGTCATCTCAAGCGCACGACGGGTCGTGTATGGAGTACCCCAAATGAGGATTATGATGATGAGATCCAATCAGCCCAGGAGGAACCAGATGACCAACCAAGCCAGCAAGTTGTGCCCGATGAGCCCATCGCAACCCTGAAAAAGAAGAACAAAAATCAAGCACCAAGGAGTAAAACCCATAACACCAAAATAGCTTTTAAGGAGGTAAGTTGCATTTGCATTTAGTTTAGTTTTAGTTAATTTTCATGCATTGAGGACACTGCATCCTTCAAGTTTGGGGGTGTTAGTGTTCATAGTTAGTCATATGCATTAGCATTTGGTGATAAACATAATCTTGCTATGGCCTTTTGCTAGTTTAAAGACAATTTTATGAATAAGTTGATGTATCCGATGATGAGTATTTGAATCTTATGGCTGTAAATTGATTGAATACATGTGACTACTGAGATTGGTAGAACTACTTTTCAGTTTTGATACTTCATGATTTGAGTGTTACATGATGGTATGCTCTCTAAGTTTAAAATTGTTAGATGATTTTTGGTGAAAGAACTCTCGTATGCTTTAGCTTAAATATGCAAAATGAACTTGAATAATAAATGAAAGCATAAAGGCTTAATTAGCTCCCTTTTTGTTTGTGTTGAATCTCTAATAAATGTTTTGGCATAACTGTAGAGGGACACTCTTCTATGTGTTGCATTGCCTGGAAAACTCCCTTCTTAATAAATGGCAACAACATATGAATGAATGAAAGTAGTCACGGGATAACTCTGCTCAATAACCCAGGGAATGGGGTGTTTGCTCCACTTCATTTTCAAGTCTAGAAAGGTAGTTGTGATAAGCTGACTCCCCTCGTAGTAGTTTAAAAAAAGGAGAATGAAGCTAAAAATAGGAGTATCTTGTGCTTAAATTAATTAAGAAAAGCTAGGGCAAGGTTGAGAACCTAACCAATGATCTTTTAACTGTGTTAAGCATAGGGAGATGTAGTCACTCACATTCGCATTCGAAAGGTCTTAACCTAAGGGGAAGTTCTTAAAATCTCAAAATTGTCTAGCATGTTGAAACCTTTATCTTTTTAGGACTCAAATTTTGCCATAGCCCTTGTCTTGAGCCGATTCAATGTTGTAGCATTCTCTTGTTTGTTTCTATTCATTGCTTGAGGACAAGCAATAACTTAAGTTTAAGGGTGTTTTAACCTTGCAAAAGGTTAACATTTCATGCCTTTTTACTTAATTTGTTGTATGAAATCAAGCCTATTTCATCTCATTTCATGGCATACATTTGCATATAGTTCATATAGTTGCATTTGGTGTTGTTGGTTTTGTTTTCTTTGTTTATTTGCAAAAATGGTGCTGCTTGGGAAGGTTTTGGTTGGTGTGGTGATGTGCAGAGAAAATAGGAGCAAGGCAGGGAGAATGCCATAGCATTTTGGATAGCATTTGTGGGCGCGCTAGAGGACAAAGAACTGAAGATATTTTGCATCCCCACACGTGATTCCACTAGCCAACTGTGACCCAACATGTGAAGGGAATATTCCCTAGGAATTAAGGGCACAAAACCCTAGGAGCCTCCACTATATAAAGAAAAGGATACCCACATTAAAGAAAAAAAGTTACTTTGTGAGCTGAGAATGAGAGAAAAAGGCAGCTACCTTTCTTCATCTTCCCCATCGTGGTGTCCTCCATTGTTGAAGCTCCAAGCGGTGTTCTTGTTGGCCTTTGAGAGAAGCATCAAGCTTAGAGTGGTTCACGGTAGTCCAAGGTGGCTTTGGAGTTTTTCCTTTCCTTTAGTTGCTTTTGCTGTTTCATTTTCCAGTACTTGGATGGGTTGTTTCGAACGTATTATTGTGGATGATATTTGCCCAGCCATGAACTAATTTTAAGTGGCTTGGGCTTGTTATGGTTTTATTGTTTCCAGATTGAATGAATGTTTCCTTACTTTCTTGTTCATTTCATGCTTTGTCCATTGTTCTTTTATGCCTTGAGCTTGTAAGAGCTTTCGAGAGTTAGCCTTTGCTTAGGTGTTTGATAGTTTAATATTCGAGAGAGTTGGGCTTAGATCTACATTGACAATGGGGTTTGATGTTGAAAGGCAAAACCCTAACTCACCTTAGAGATAAGGATAGAGTTTCAATGGCTAAGAAAAGTAGAACTTAAAGGATAGTTGTATGTTAGGGTTTATGCTGAGAGGTATTGCCACAGCATTCTTCCTATCAGGTTTCTTGCTAGAGATAGGATAGATACATCTTGGTAAGCTCTACCGAGCGTGTTGTGGGCAAGATAGTTCAAGACATTCTTCAGGCTTATGCATAGAGATCCATAGCAAGCCCAGCCTATCATCCCCTTAGAGAAATTTCCTTGATTGGAGAATTTCCTCCTTGATGCTTTTGTTTCTTGTTATGCTAATGAGGCTTGTGATCATCCCTCGATCTTTTGTTATCTCGTGACTAATTCTCTTATCATTTTGCCAAAGTCTTTATCTTGGCTTCGATAGCTATAACTCTGTTGACCAGTTCTTGGAAGTCAGTAATCCCCAAAGCAGTGAACATGGGGCCTAACTCATCATTAAGACCTTCGATGAACATTCTACACCTATCCTCCTCTTTCTTTATAAATTCCGAGCCATATTTGCAATATTTGCAGAGTTCACTGACATACTACTCAATAGGCTTTCCTCCTTGTTTCAGGTACAAAAACTTCTTTTTGCGACCAGCAAGATACTGATCACTTATATACTTCTTTTTGAATTCTTTAAGGAAGAATTCCCAGGTGACAGTTTCTTCAGGTGCAGCCAAGGTAGTGATTTCCCACCAATTCAATGCCTCATCAGCCAATAAAGCTACTACACACTCCAACTTGTGTTCATCTGAGCACTACAGTTGTTTAGACAAGATACTTGTCGTATTCTCCAGCCAGTACTCTACTTTTTCTGGCTTGTCTTCACTTGTTCTAGTGAAGGTGTAAGCTCGGTGTTGAGCTAACTTATCGATAGGAGCTCTTGTCGGTTTTGCTACCAGAGAGTCAGAAGTACTTTGTCTCATTGAGACAATCATCTGATCAAACATCTCCTTCAGACTGGAGAAACATTCTTGTTGAATATGATGAATCACGGGAACTTCCTGCTGAACTTGTTGGGGTTACCACAAGGCAATTCCAAGGACAAGATGGACTTACTTTTCCACTTGGCCCAATAACCCGAGCCAAGTCTAAGCTAATCAAGGACAAGCTGAATTCGACCGTCCAAGTATTCGTGAGCAAAGGATTACAGGCTGCCATGAAGAAAGAAGAATTTCTTGAAAGAAGTCCACACTTAACATCCTTCAAGAATAATTGGGTCACAAAAACTCAACTTGCTGCACCTTTGGAGATGGATTTCCATGAGCCTTTAGATGTCCATTAATTAGCCCTTTTATTGTAATTAGATCCAATACTTGTTACTATAAAAAATTGGGTCAGATTTTTATTTTTAGCCGAAATTAGAATTTACAAGTGTTTTTAGGCCTAGTTAGCTTTTAAAACAGCCCACACATGCCTCCTTGCCCAAGAACCAATCTCTTATCATCTAAACCAACCCAAATACCCTTAAATTCGTCCAAATAAAGGCCCTATCAACTTTTACTTACTGCCCAATCAAAACAGCTTTTATCAGCCCATTACTTGATGCCCAAGCAAACCAGCCTTCATCAATTTTACTTGCTGCCCAAGCAACCAGCCCTTATCAGCTTATAACTTGCCTTATAACCTTATCCCTTGCCACACAAGCACAAGGAATTTAAAGGCTGTTGTTTTATTATTATTTTTTATTAGATTAGGTTTTCCTTGTTTTAGTAGAAGTTAAATTACTTTGTCTATCCTTCACCTATAAAAGGATGAAGTCTCCATCATTGTAAGAGAGATTTTCTTTGATTTATGAAATATTTAGTGAGTTTGTTTTTGCAAGTGCTTATTACTTGTGCCTTCGAAATCTTCTTCAACATAAGTTCGACGAGATCTTGTGAGGGAGATCATCTTCACACTCTTTCTTGCCTAGATAATCGCGTCTAGGAGGGTGGGTTAGAGCCGCTTGAGGTTGCTTGCTTAGATAATTGAGTCTAAGAGGGTGCCGAGGACAAAACAACATCAACAATTCGCAAGTCATCTTCATCTTCAACCTTCACACCATCTTCCATAATTCCATAAACAAAGTTGGAATTTTCAGATTTGTTTTACCTATCTTCTTCTTAATCTTTTCTCAACTTTTTATTTATATTCTTATTTCTTATCATCTAAACCTTCATCTTGTCTTTCTTTCTTTAAATTTCTATACTTGAATATGAAAAATTCAAGAAAATCCCTTCTTTTCTCTTGAATTTTCAGATCTGCCCAAACTTCCTTGATTGAGTCTAGAGCTCCTAGTTCTTGCAACAACTTGATTGAAGGCTTCCAAATCCAATATTGCGCTACTCTATTATTTTGTATCAGATTTGGGACTATTCTTGGCAAGAATTTTGGCGTTTTTGGGAAAAAAAACTCGAAAATTAGGGAAAATTTGTCAAAACCAAACGAGTGAATTTTTAGCTGAAAATTTCCATATCAGATCTACACCATTGGAGGAGTCACCACACAAAATTTCAAAATTTTGGGACTTCGGGAACATCTCGAACGAACTGGATAAATTTTCAGCAAAATTAGGGTTTGCCCTACTTTAACCCTGTTTTCATTATTTTTTCTTCAATTTTCGTTATTTTCAGTTTATTTACCTTGTAAAAAGAAAAAAAATAAAAAAATAAAAAAAAGA
This sequence comes from Hibiscus mutabilis, assembly GCA_019671005.1. Taxonomy (NCBI): domain Eukaryota; kingdom Viridiplantae; phylum Streptophyta; class Magnoliopsida; order Malvales; family Malvaceae; genus Hibiscus; species Hibiscus mutabilis. The sequence goes on from CM033730.1 coordinate 24,013,579, forward strand.
AAAGAAAGAAAAGTGAGAAAGCTCATACCTAGCCATCAACCACCACAAGCATCACATTGAAGTGGATTCAACATTGGATTTCTTCATTCAAGTTGTTTCTGGGTTTTTGGGTTATCATCTTTCTCTACTAATTTTTTTCTACTCTTAGTTTCTTAAGTTCCTTTGTTTTGCTTTTTCTTTCTTCTATTACGCAATTTAACACCTTCTCTTTTCTGGTGTGAGTAGGACTAAAAGTTGCATTACAATCTTTCTTTCTTGCAACTATATTAAATTGATGTCAAGCCTTTCATTGGACTCCTAGTACACTTAGGACTCATTGTTAGGATTAAACTCCGATTGTAACTTGTTGACTTGTGGCAGGAAGGTCTTTAAAGAGCACGAGATCGGTTTACTTGCCTCGCTAAATATTTATTCCTTGGAGTGTTTTGTGAGATTTCTAGTTTTCTTTTGCTTTTCACCTTTTTAAATCTGAGTTTTCAGGATGTTAGAAACGAGTAACGATGAAGAACCACATGAAGTGACTCTTCAAGAAGTTTCGAATACTCTCAATAAACTTGAACGGATTGTAACCTCTTTGGTAGCCAAGCTTGAGCACACCGATACAGTCGTAACCGCAATCACTCAAACCATTGAGAGATTAGAAACCATTGCAATTGCAAGCGATACTGAAGAGCCTCGGCGTCCAAATATTGTTCCCATTCAGAATAGACGCCAAAACCCCCTGCATGGGCACAATCCTCACACAGAGCCGAGATGAGCAACAAACACCTTAGCCAAACCAAAAATCACTGTACCACCTTTTAAAGAACTTGATGAACTTACGTTGAAGAAGATTTCTGATACGAAAAATAACAAGGCAAATCTATCTACCTTGAAAATAAAATGGCCCATGGCCAAAGGTTTTTGCAACTCATAAATTCATGATGTTGTTCTTATTAGTGAAGCAAATATGCCTTTAAATAGGCTACAAATGAAGAATTCGACTTAAATTAGGAAAAGTAAAGATAATAATAAAATAAATAAACATATTTTATCTAACCTAAAAAACTAATAAATAAATAACAAATCTAATCCTAAATCATCTAAATATCTTCATAAAGAATCCTATATTAAATTTAAGTACAAATAATCAATAAAATTATTGAAAATTCGTAATAAATAATATTTCCCGTGATAAAATCGTATAGAGAGTTCTACTCGCACAGTCTTCACTGAAACGGACATAACTTGAGCTCCCGATGTCGGATTGATGCGTTTCAAGATGCGTTGAAAAGCTAAGAGACAGACGAATATGTTTGAAGAAGACATGTAGACTCAGAAGTGCCCAGATCCCATCCCGAAAATTAAATGCAAGTCGGCTGAAATTCTAGACTTATAAAACAACTTCAACTCTTTGGCTACAATGCATCAATTTAGCCCCCCATACATGTATCATTCCCCCCTGTTGAAAACGATTCGTCCCGGATCTTAAGAGTTGTTGATTACAACCTTCAAGTCTCTTGAGATGTCTCCAGGAATGAAATATTAAAACTAGGATCTATATAGAGAATTATATATTTTTTCTGTTTTCTCAACTATTAAAACAACAATAAAAGATAATTGTTTCAAACACCTAAACCAAGGCTCTGATTACCAATTGATACGGAAACCAGGATCCAAGAATTACATCAAAATCTAGGAACCCTCTAGATCAAAATTAATCTAGCAAACTCACTAATATGATCCGAGAAAACCCCAAACTCCATGTTCAACAAACCGATAATAAAAGCCTAATCTTGATGTAGAAAACGAGATGGGATGAATTTGACGGTGGTGGTGTTGGATAGATTTGTCCTTGGCACCCTCCTAATCGTAGTTGAATAGGCAAACACCTGCAAACGGCACGAATCTCTCCGATGAATGGATGATGACGAGATAGATGTTGTAGGATATTTTGTCCTCGGCACCCTCTTAGACGCGATTATCTAAGCAAGCAACCTCAAGCGGCTCTAACCCACCATCCTAGATGCAATTACCTAGGCAAGCAAGAGTGTGAAGATGATCTCCATTACAAGAACTTGACGAACTTACATTGAAGAAGATTTCTGATACGAAAAATAACAAGGCAAATCTATCTTCCTTGAAAATAAAATGGCCCATGGCCAAAGGTTTTTGCAACTCATAAATTCATGATGTTGTTCTTATTAGTGAAGCAAATATGCCTTTAAATAGGTTAAAAATGAAGAGTTCAACTTAAATTAGGAAAAGTAAATATAATAATAAAATAAATAAACATATTTTATCTAACCTAAAAAACTAATAAATAAATAACAAATCTAATCCTAAATCATCTAAATATCTTCATAAAGAATCCTAGATTAAATTTAAGTACAAATAATCAATAAAATTATTGAAAATTCGTAATAAATAATATTTCCCGTGATAAAATCGTATAGAGATTTCTGCTCGCACAGTCTTCACTAAAATGGACATAACTTGAGCTCCCAATGTCGGATTGATGCGTTTCAAGATGCGTTGGAAAGCTAAGAGACAGACGAATATGTTTGAAGAAGACATGTAGACTAAGAAGTGCCCAGATCCCATCCGAAAATTTGATGCAAGTCGGCTGAAATTCCAGACTTATAAAACAGCTTCAACTCTTTGGCTACAATGCATCATTTTAGCCCCTCATACATGTATCAGGTGCTGGTTGTAAGAGAATAAGGGGCTGTTTTGTGATTGTGAATAAATTAGGATTGTCTTGGCTAAGAATAAAAGAATAAGGGACTGTTTTGTATTGTATGAACTTAGGGACTGTTTTATAAGCCTAGGGACTGATTTGAAATAATTAAACATGAATACTACCAAATGGGGCTGTTTTGAATGTATGTGTGTGAATATATATATTTATATATGTATGTATATAACTGAATCTGTTTTGCCTTAAACATGAGCTATAGGGACTGTTTTGCTTGTATAAAAAGGGATAGAAGTGGATTGGGGTTGTTCTGAATATATAAAGGGATGGACTGTTTTGATCTAAGTAAAAATGTATGCAAGAATAATGAACTGTTTAAAAAGCTAGTGGACTGTTAAGTAATTGTATAAGTGAATAAAAGTAGGACTGTTTGATGCTTATAGTAGAAGTATAGGGACTGGTTTTGCACATTTAAGGGCTGTTTTGAATATTTAATGACCTGGTGGACTGTTTTGTATAATTAAGTACATGCTGGATTGTTTTGACGTATAAATGTGTATGCATGTGTTATGGACTCTTTTGCTTGGTTAGGAACATTAATGAACTGAATTGTATGTATATATATGTGCATATGTGTGTAATAGAACTGTTGGTAAACGAATTGAAATGGGTACTGATGATTTTCTATTTAATTTAGAGGTACATAAATTGATAAGGAAATGAGTAATAGCATGGAGGCTAGAAAGGAAAAAAAATAGGAGTATAGAGAAGTGTGGTTCAGGTATCCCGTAACTTCGAGATAACAGGTGAGCGTAGTTTAAAGTCTCGAGATAGGCTTAAAACCTACCCTAGCATCTTAGTAATTTTAAGTTATTTTATCTTATTTTGAGATTAAGACATGGTTGAGTATGCTTGGATCGAGGTAAGTACTTGTTTACAAGTACAAGTACAATATGACATGGGATAGTTGGCTATAGATCAACTATATTAGAAGCTCCATATATAACCATGAAAATGTTTGATGTGATTAGGTATAAACATTGTTTGAGACTATGTGAAATTGATGAATTACTTATTTTTGAAAGATATATATATATATATATATATATATATACAAAAGCATGAGGAATAATGATCTTACTATAATATCATTCGTGAATAAAAAGGAATAAAGTAATTGGATATGCATAAACTGATACATGTTCGAGATGTGGTCTTTGCTATGCAACCTATGAACTAAATAAATGATCAAACTAAGAACTAAACATGAATTATGTATATGAAGAACATGAATAACAACAAGTCTTGTCAATTGGTATTATGATATGAATGAGGCATAGTATTCGAATAAGATGAGAAAAACTGAATTGAGAAAATTCACATGAGGTGAATATATGACTAATATGAAAGGCAATAAGATGTATTGATATGATATCTAATAAGACCTATGCTCAGTCTGTCTCTAAAAAATAAGATAAATGTGAATGCCTTGGTCTCAAGTCAGTCTTAGGTATAGTTGGCATGCCATAGAGTCCATTGAGCTCGCGTTTGGGGTGGAGTACGGCCTTGGACTACAATCCTTATTTGGCGACAGCAAGAGGGAAGTTATGTGGTCATTTGGCAACAGTATGAGGGAATGACCGGTATTACGAGTACCATTTATTGGTGATAGGTTGGTCGGGGATTCGTGTACCTAGACTGTTATTCGATTCTCAAGCCTATGTTATGTTAAAAGCAATCAATAAGATTTGCAAGTTAAATAAAGAAGACATCTTAAAGCCTTGCGTAACAAGTAACTATGATATGACAAATTATGTTTGGAACTTGTGCAATAAGTAATTATGATATGACAAATTATGTTTGGAACTTGTTTGATAAGTAACTATGATATGACAAATTATGTTTGGAACATGTGCGATAAGTAATTATGATATGACAAATTATGTTTGGAACTTGTGTGATAAGTAATTATGATATAACAAATTATGTTTGGATCTTGTGTGATAAGTAATTATGACATGAAAAATTATGTTTTGAACTTGTGTGATAAGTAACTATGATATGAAAAATTATGTTTGGAACTTGTGTGATAAGTAATTATGATATGACAAATTATGTTTGGAACTTATGTGATAAGTAACTATGTATTTGGGATGCTATGTTTAAGACTCATGCGATGGGTATTTATGTCATGACATGTTAGATTGGATAACTTACATGATAAGTAACTGATTGAGTGGGAAGACACCTTTGATAATTTAGGTAATAAGTCACCATGTAAAGAGATGTCTTGCTTAAGAAAAATCATGAATCAATAATTTAAACAAATAAGTTACCAAAGTTACTTATGATATAGGTAACTAACGTTTATGTGATATTTTTGTTTAGTTGGATCAAGATCTACAACTTTTTTATAATCTTATAAACATGATGATTTGTATTCGATCAATCTAGTTATGATATATAGACCCGATAGTTCTAGAAATAATGCCAAGTTTGAACCCTACGATTATGATGGGTTGGCTTCGAGTAAGATTGGTACTTACCTAAATCCATTAGACTTACGAAAGAATATAATTAAATCATGAATCTATTAATTCACACATTTGGTTAATTATACTACCTCACTAAGCAATCGCTTACACTATTCTTTCGAATACTACTGGGAAATCTTATTTTCGATTATCTTGAGAGCTTGGACGAGATCACAAAGGCCAAGAAGTATGTTCGTAAACTCAATTTAGAACTCCTAGATGGTGGCACATAGATGTGACCTATGCATGAGACAATTCATTTATCCTTTTTAGTCATATCTATATTTAAATTAAGTAAGTAATTATCATGGTTGGTAAAGGCCCTTAATATGCTCTATGATTATTTGATTTGTGTGAGTTGTTATTATAGTATGATTGGTGGTATATGTATGCATGTACAATTGGGGGTTAGATTATTATGTTTCTAACAATGATTGACTTATAGATGACTTATGAAAACTTTTAGATCATATGATATGAGACAAAATGGTTGCTTGAAAGATCAAGTAATTTAAAAGTCACTACTAAGTCTAGGTGATCTTAGATTATCTTCGGATTTTGCAGTATATAATGAAGTCTTATGTTCTATGGATATGATACTTGCTAGTATTTTGATTGTGATGTAAAGAAGTACTATGAGTTAAAATCTTACAACCTAGTTATTTGAATTATACGTAATTAAAAGGATTTCCTTAGCACTTAAGTGTTCGAATGGTGTTTCGATAAGTATGTTAAGCAAGCAAGGTCTAGTAATTAAGTTATGGAATAAAAACTTATGTAGTTTGATGAATGTCAATGTCTTATGATCATGCCCTACTTTAGATTGTAATAGGTAGACTTAAGAGTTGTTAGGATGGTATTAAGTAATTGCATACGCTTAACATGGATTATCTATTGCTCGAACCCTTGAAATGACCATTGGGTTATTAATGCTTGGATTAATTCATCTTTTGTTGTACTTGTTCTCCTAATATATACAATCATGGCCCATCTCTTTGTTTCGAATGGAGCTAAAGTATAGCATGTTCAAGTATAAGATTAAAAGACCATGTATGGTTAAGTCTAATTTAGTGGTAAAAAAGAAAAAAAATGAATGAGAGCCCTAAAGAGTTTCACCTTCGAATAACTTATTCAACCTATTTGTTTTAGCTTGTTACAATTCTAACCTAAAGTTATCCTTGGAATTAAGGGTTCAAACTAATCCCTACCGATTTGATAAGATTGGTCTTATCTTTACTTGTATGCCTTGAGTGTTTATCCTTGTTGTTTGTTTGTTTGTGTTTGATCTATAACACTTCCTAGTTTGGTTTACTTCTAAATTGGGTTAGGGGTGTTACAATTTATTGAGAAATTAGAACAAGCAAAACTCAACTATTCCTTCGTGCACTTGAAGTTTGACAACACTACTTGTCTCTAAAAGAGTTTGTCATTCACACTGACCATGAGTTCTTAAAATGGTTAAATGGAAAAAGTAAGTTGGGAAAACATCATGCTTGATGGGTTTAACTCATTGAGACTTTCCCTCATGTGGCAAAATATAAGCAATGTAAGGAGAATGTAGTAGGTGATGCATTATCTCGCAAGTATACTTTGATTACTTTTTTGCATGCTATAGTTTTGGGATTTGAATATATTAAGTACTTATATTACAATGACCCATATTTTTTTTTGGAAATATATGCTCATTGTTCTAAGGGCGTGTAACATCCTAAAATTGGCCTAGGAAAGTTACCACAATCTAAGCTATTGGCTAATTGAATGTATGTGTTAATCAAATTAAAGAAGAAAGAACATCAGCCATCCCAAATAAGTGAAATTAGAACCAAAATGAATTGAAATTAAAACTAGAAGGCACAAATGGAAGGATGGAAATGTGAACATGCAAAACTCTAGAGTTTGCATGGAAATGGGATTAAGATTAAGGGCCTTGACACATGTTCTCATCATTGAGAACATGTGCCAATTGAGGATGACTCACGGCAACATGGGTAAGGAATAACAAAAATATTGTCATCCTCCTCCCATTATCCTCCATGGCCGATTGGTAGAGAGAGAAAGGGGATAGAAAAGCTTCATTGATCATCTTCAAATTCAAGCTTCTTGATTTAGCCTTCATTAAGTTTAGCTTGGAGAAGGTATAATGCTTGACTTTACAAGTTATAGAATGGTCAAATCTTGAACTGATGATGTCTTTGTTGTTTAGATTGACTTGGATGATTGTTATGTATGTTAGGGTCATGTTAGCTTCCAATTGAACTTGAAATTTTGAATGCTAGTAGCCAATTTGATAAGGACAATGTATATAGCTGAAAACAATGTTGAATTAGGGGCTGTTTTGATAGAGAAAGTGTTTAGGCATGCCAATTGAATGTAATGCTCTGAATTGATCATGTTTCTAGATGAATTGAGGATTTATTTGAGTAAATAAGTTGCTGGAAATGTGAAAGCACCTAATTCGATTAGTTAAATTAGGTAATGGACTGCTCAATTGGTAAATTGGATGTGCAATGTTGATCAAATAGATCAAATTGGGTTCAACATGATAATGCACTGTTTTAAGTTCATTGCAAGGTGAATTAGATTGACCTAGACATGTAAGAACATGAAAATGAATTAAATTGCCATGTTAGAACCTTGTTAAAATGAGTTAAGAAGGTAGAAACTCAACCTAGTGTAATCTGCCCAGAATGCTCTGTTCTGGGCAGTAACTTTGAAAAATCACTATAAATTTTATAAAATGAATTTAAGGCTGAAATTTTTATGGACAACACCTTGATATGTATAAATTCATTAGGAGAAAAAATAACTGAATTCTGGATTGTAAACTGAACTTTAGAGAAGAAACACTAGGGACAGTGCAAACTGTCTAGTGTAGCAAAATGCCCTGTCTTTAAGTTAAAAACCGTATTAATTGGAAAAGAACTAAAATGAAAGCCCTATATGGTTAGAAATAAAGTTAAGTTATCTTTCTAACGGTGTAAACCAATTGAAATTCTGACATACGGAATGAAAGTTATGCATGATTAAGTGAATAGAGTGCAAGCTTCCTAGCAGCAGCAGTATAAGTAATTGTACTATAACACCCCCTACCCGGGCTAGTAGTAACCCGGTTCGGGAGCGTTACTTAGCAAGAAAACAAGGACATGACAAGAACAAAGCATTCGAACAAGGCAAGAACAATACAAGAACCATACAAGCATCTTACTTATTATCCTTACTTAGCTAACAAGTAAGCTCACACTAGACTTCAAATCATCCTAAGTATTCGAATGAAAGGAAAGAGACATGGCAAGACTAGCAAGGCAACCAATTGTATATTTCTTATCAAGTAAGTATCTTACAATTGATTTAAAAACAACCTAAACCATTCGGCTAAGACCACTAAATTAATTCTTTTCATACTTACATTATAAGTTACTACTTTCATACTACATTTTACAACTTCCATTATTTATTTCCTATCCTATTCGAACTACCTTAATGTTACATGCTTCCAATTCAATTTTATGTTCCTTATCTTGTATACTTTTAGGCAACTCAATTCTTTACTTACAAAGCAAGATTATCTAACCATACAATAACATGAAACTAGTTCTGCTCAAGCTTATTTCCATACCTATGCATTCGACATTCACCTATACTCACATTAGACCATTCGTCCATGCATCAAACAATTACACATTACACTTATAAACAAGGCATGAACACACACAAGAGGATCCTATACTTTCCATGGCAATTCGAAAAGAACCTAAGCATCATGGTTCATCACATTCTACTTTTAATACAAGCATACACATGAACATAACAAGGCTTTCAAATTGCTTTATAATAAACTAGATGAACAAATGATCATTCCATGAATTAACTCAATAGTTTTGCAGCAAACTTCATGATAAGTGTTCAAAAGTACTATTTTTCTTACCCTTTTTACTCATATTATTGTTAGACTTACGCTCATATTAGTTGCATAATTAGCTATTCATGCATTAATCCATGTTTCCTTCCATCGTTGAGATTGATTACATAACTTGGTAATTTTTGTGGAAAAGATGCTGCTTTGGTGTGCTTTGTGTGTGTATGTGCAGGATCACTTGCCAAAGCAATGCCGAGCTAGTTGCCAGGGCAATGCATGAAGGAGACGCCGAGCTAGTTGCCAGGGCAATGCACGAAGGAGACGCCTAGTCAGTTGCCATGGAAATTGTCGACAAGAGTAAAGGTGATATAGTAGTCGAAATTGATGACTAGACAAGCCCAAGATGACGTGGAGCAAAGCCCAAACCCAAAGGAATTTGATTTCCATGCAGAGATTAAAGAAGAATTAGA